>BSYO01000034.1:3438121-3478307 GCA_033239525.1 Nepenthes gracilis | reverse complement strand
TCACTTGTAATCAAACCGTGATCTAGCTAACCGGTCTCAAGACAAGTTCAAATCAATAAGGCCACACAAGTTCCCTGTGAATCTATCACAAGACCATCAAAGATTTCCTCGCGCTTACACCAACCTCCACTAGTAGCTAGATGCCAATTCCAAAAACTTATTATCACTTGATTACAAACCAAAAAAACAAAACGCCCTCAATAAAAGCCAAGGAGAGGACCCTGGACGAGGCACATCACAAACAAAAAATCACACCCGATCCAACTGCTGCAGGTTTTCATGTTTGAGGAGACCGGGCTTTCTTGGGTACAGAATTACGCAGCCGGGCCATTCGTTGCCACCCATTTAATGCCTGTCTAGCAAATAGTTCATCTTCATTCCGACGGGCAAGAGTCCCCAGATGGCACGATGACGAGAAGGCACGGGACACTGAAGCAGAACCCACAACACCATCATCCGGGTCCACATTGGACAGAGCAGGAACAATTTCACGGCCAGATTCAGCAGAGTCCACAGCCGAGCAAACTGGAAGATTGACTTCCAAAGGTTCACATGAGTTAGGAGTGATTCGTCCAACTGGAACAGAATGATTCAAGCAGTATTTCCGAGCAATCCGAGAGATAGAATCAGGAGTAATATCGGGATCAATCTCAGCGGACGGACCAGGAGCAATATGAACAGTGAGGAAACAGGGGGCAACACCAAAAAGCAGCCGCCGCCACCACCGGGAGAGCGCTATCAGCAGAGAGGGGATCACAACAGGCTTCACCGCATAATCCACCTCACGGTTCTCGGCGATACATCAAAGATGCGGAGGCACTGGAATCCGCAAATTGGATTCGAGAAGGATTTCTCCTCATCCTTTACACTCGGGTAAAGCCCGGACACACAACCAGCTTCATCCGGAACCACAGTATCTACATTAGAGATGCCAGGGGCACCAGCAATGTCGGCAAAGATGGGGGCCAAAGACTCCAATTCAGATCGGCCAATCAAGCCCAACTACACAAGAATCCTTCATCAACAAAGATGAGCTACCTCAAACCCCTCAGCCCTTCCAGACAATGCCAGCAGGGGTGAGAGCTCCTCCACACCGTTAGAATATTCAGAAGTTGGGACTAATTGCTCAGCACAGCCACTTTCCATCTCCACTATAACCGGATCCTTAATGGCATAAGCCTCCTCCTTCAAGTCCGAATCCTCACCGAACCCTTGGATGGACCGCTATATGAACTTGTTGACAAACTAATCCGTGTGAAGGGAATAGTATATCCAGAGGTTACGGTGAGGGAATATCCGAAAATGGCCTCCTGTATGCTAACCTTCTTAATTGTTGATCTTTCATTAGTCTATAATGCTAGACCGGTCATGCTTAACAATATTCGACGATCATTTCAATTTCACATCTTTAACTAGATACGGAATTGAAGAAGTCAATCGAGACCAGTCATCAAATAATTCGCTATTTAACGCAACTCAATGGCCTAGCAAATTTTTCTAACAAGTTGAGAAGTTTGATATTCGTGATAAAGCCTCTCTCCAACAAGTGCAACCAGATTAGAGTCACTCCTCTAAATTCCTTTGAATATAACAATGACTCAAATAAATATGTTCAATAGAATCTACACTAACCTAAGACCGAAAAAAGGGGTTAATTAAGCTTTTACGAAAAATGCAGATGTCTTCACCTAGAGTCCTGGCGACATGCTAGGTGTTTCGACAAAATGATAGCTCACAAGCTGAGTTTCATGACATGACACAAGCCAATCAAACAAAAAAGATAAAAATTCTCTATAAAAAACTCATAACAATATGTGAAGATGTCAAGAAGTTACCGATACCGTATTTATCTTGGAAGTAAATTATCCGAATTTGTAATCCGACATTGTTTTTATCAAAAAAAGTAATAAAAAATGGAGAATGTACGCTATCTTCACAAATATAAATAAAGCATGTCCGAAAATTAGTTTTTCGCTTTCATATATTATCCTACTAGTTGACTAAACGTCCGAACATTAACTACTAAATTTTTTAGATGCTTACTTTGGTATAATTAAATCCAAACAAATACAAAAAATAAAGAGAAAACCTCATTAGTGATCAATTAGGGAACCTACTGTTACAAAATAATACTATGAACAAAACATTTAAACGTAAATCGGAAAAAATATGGAGGTATACGTTGATAACATACTTATCAAAAGTATACCTATTAACAATTTGGTCGAGATATTTGAGGTACTTAAGACATACTGAATAAAGTTAAATCCAACCAAATGTGTATTTGGGGTAACTTTCAATAAATTTATGGAATTTATTACCTCATAATGCGGGATAGAGGTAAATCCAAAGAAGATAAAAGTCATAACAAATACAAAGCCATTTCAAACTGTCAAAGAAATCCAAAGGTTAAGTAGAAGACTGGTTGCTCTATCTCAATTTTTGGCAATGACAGCTAAAAAATATCTCCAATTCTTTAATGCATTAAGAGGAACAAAAACAAACAATTTCTCAAGGGATGATGAGTATCAAAGAAGTTTTTCGAGAATTTAAAGAATGTTTGATACATCTACCTTTATTAACTTGTCCTAAAAAGGATAAAAAATTACATCTCTACCAGGCCATTTAAAAAAAACCTTGGGTGTCATTTTGATCAGGGAAGAGGAGTCAATATGATCTTAACATATACGAAGACTTAGTATGTGTAAATAAAAAAACGTTGCTTTAGCCTTAATTTTTGTTACAAGAAAGCTTCAACCATATTTTCAAGACTACAAGATTATGGTCTTGACAGATCAACTATTAAAACAGATCTTGAAGAGGCAAGAAGAATTTGAATACCTAACAAACCTCTATGAAGAGTCAATTCCTTGCAAATTTTACTATTGAAATGACAATCCTAATCACAAAAGAAACATATGAATATATGAAGGTAACTCCAAGAGAATCATTGCCCGCATGGACGTTACATGTCGATGGAGCATCTTCATAGTCAAGTAGAAAAGCCGAAGTAGTATTGAGTTCACTAGAATGATTCGTAATAAAACATATAGTCACATTTGCATTCCCAACCACCAACAATATTGTAGAATGTGAGACTATAGCCGATTTGAATCCTATTAAGGAATATTCCATCAAGAACTTGATTGTTTATAGTGAATTTGAGTTGGTAGTCAATTAAGTGATAGCTAAATTCAAAGAATCTAACGCGAACCTAACAAAATACCTCCACAAGATACAAGATCTCTTATCATCACTCAATAATGTTGAAATTATCCACATCCTAAGAAAAGATAAATGAAAAATCAATTGACTATTTTAGATAGCGATACCCGATTGTCCAAAACAATATACCCAAGATATGAGATAAATGCTTCAAAGGCCTAGTATCGAGAAATGAGATTTTCCAAGTGACAGATAAGGTAACTTGGATGATTTTATACCTAAAGTGCGAAAGTAAAATACTTTCAAACGAATCCCCAAAGGTAAAACAAAATTTAAAAAAGGCTGGTTGACACAATCTGGTAGATGAGTTGTAACAGACCGGATAAACTTAATATCACCTGACATAATGTCCGTCAAAAACTAGATACAAATATTAAAATATCCAACCATATAAGGAAACCAAGTATGCCCAGGATCCAAATATTGCCACTATATTTTCATAGCTCCAATACCATATTGTCAAGATACGACATCGGACCAGAAGATACCAATAGGTACCGAAAATACACTATAAAGACCTACGGAAGTATATAAATATCCGTCATTATACAACGGAAACTATAACCATCAGAGTATCACAGATAAACTATAATACATCAAAATATCTTTCTACATAAACATAGATCCACAAAATCATCCTCAAGCCTAGCAACCAGCGACTTCTAATCTTTCTCATCAAGGCTCAACTCGTGCACATCTGAATGTAAGAAAAATAGCAAGCGAGTGAGCCAAATACTCAATAAAGTACAAATATAAATAAAGACATACACATTTATACTTAAAAACATATTAAGAAGATAGAGTAGGATCATAAATTCAGATACATAAACATAAAAACACGATCAAATATATTTTCTGAACACATTTAACTTTCATATCTTATTTCTGATTTCCTTTAGATATTAATATTGTATTCATGATCAAAATATTTCATATTGCATCCAAATTTCTTATTTTACTCCTGATTCCTTTAGCCTTCAAATTATACAAAAATTTATTTATCTTTAGAGACCAGGCTAGTAGTCTTTACCAATTAATGGAGCAGACAATTGAGGAAAAGGATTGTGTTCGCTCCACACAATCAAAAGGCATACGCCTCTAATTCTGCCAAAGGGAATGCATATGGAACCCGTCTTATAAACCCCCACAGTAGGGCATTTTTCTTGATACAACTGTAATATCCTAAGATACGCTGGAAAATATCACCCTTTAAAATAAAAATCCTTGGCATAATTTCGTGAATACTGTCACGAACCCGAACCAAGCAGGTCAATTTAAATAATTAACTATAATTTCTAAAATCTAAAATCCCAAATAATTTTAAATCCAATAATACTAAATCCCAAAATTCGGGTGTGACAAATCAAAATATACACTCAACAAAATTAAAATCCTCACAGGACCTTATTGAACAACTGTCCGAACAATATAAATGTGACCTACTCTACAATCATCGTAAGAGAGGTAACAATCCGACCCAAAAATCATAATCAAACATAACATAATGTTCAACTATTCCCATAATATAATAATAAGCTCATAACCGGCCAATTCCATAATCCAAATACATCAAATATCAATATGAACCATAATAAAACTGAAACTCACCAAATCGGGCGAATATCTGACCGATCATGTCTTTACTCCTGTACTGCATCCGAACTTTCTACTCTGAAGGGACAAAACAGAAAAATGAGCCTAATGCCCAGCAAGTATCATATTTAATCAAAAGGAGTCCAATAAATCAGAGGGAATGTCAAATGGATGAAAATCCAATCAAATTTCAGAATAAATCCAAATCGCCGATAAGACAATTCCAACCAAAATCCAAGATCCAAATTTTAAAATCCAATGGTAGTCTCGTACTCAAATCAAATATCTAAATCCAAACAAATGTCCAAATTTTAAAAATAGTCCTCGTCGGGACGTATATATATATAAATATATATATATAATCAAAACAGAAGTGATCCGAACCAATTCCAAAGCCGATATCGATCCGCATCCAAATCCAAGTCCGAATCCAAGTCCAAATCCAATGCCCGATCAGCTTGTGATCATTGGTAGAATTCGATAGCCGGATGATCCAATAGCGTGCGCATAGACCAAAGCAGCACCACGATAAATATTCCAAAGGTCCGGATCAAAACATATAATCAAAATCATTTGTACGAGACATACCAAGCCCAATTATAGGCAAAATCGGCGAACTCAAATCCAAGTCCAAAAATCCATATCCAAATCAAAGTCCAATTCCAATCAACGCAAAAATACAAATTATGCACCAAATCTGGGCTCTCATTATTTAAAGACTAACTTGAGGAAGGGTTACACATAATCCCGGTAACCTTAGGCCAAAATCCATGTACTGTGTACCCATAGATAAGGTTGCTCACTATATTTTGTCACCCGCGACTTTGGGTGTATTCCTCAAGTTTGTCAAATATATTAGGACATCCGAATATATTCTAAGGTCAAATCAAATTGTCCAAATGGGAAGGGTCACTACTCCAAGCCTTTCCTGCCGGCGGAAAGGGATTTCCAAATAACAAAATAATCTCCCCGTCGGGAGCTGGCCAAAGTTCAATAATCCAAATCCAAATGTAGTGACCACAACCCGACACGTGCATGTGACTGTACGGCCAATGCAAATTTCGTGTATATTTTCGTTACACATATTGATATAAATATACATCGAGTCCAATAAATTTTTCGGACTTTCAAAAAAATTATAATAAATTCCTAAAATCGAAAACCCATATTTAAAACATCCAAATTAGCCAATAAACTACACATGCATGTCCAAATTAAATAAATCAGGCAGATAAAATTTTATGCATGTTAGTAAAAATTCCAAACAGTATCCAAAATATACCAGATATTAAATTAGACCAAAGATAGGGTTTATAGATACTTGTCTGGACCTCATACTTTGCAGATCTGAAGAAAAGATGTCCCGAAATGCCCGAACGGCATCCTTTCTCTCTCCTTCGTGCTCGCTGCCCGCGCACCTCTCCTCTCTGCGTCCATTGCCCGTGAAACTGGGTTTGCCCTCACGCCGTGCAGCCTTCGCACACACACCCGCCACTCACGGCGGTCGCCGGTCATCGGCGAACCACCATTGGTCACCGCCGTCTCCATTGCCAAATGCATCCACCTCTCCGAGCGCAGCTCTCTCCCTCTCACTACGCGGTTTCCTTCTCTCGCCACCGCTGCCGCTGCCGACGACGACGCCACACCAACCAGCCACCACCGTGAACGGCCGCCGCCGGCCTCCCAGAACCACCAGTAGCCGACACCGCGCCGCCTGTGGCGGCCGCCGATTCTTCCCGCACGACATTCTGTCGCTCCACCACCGCGCAACCCACACCCCACCCATCGATGACCACTGCAGGCCGCCGCCGACCCCCACTCAAGACCGTGCCGCCCGCCGCACGACGCCATCGCCGGCCGCCTCCCTCCTCCTCTCTTCTTCCTCCTCCGCTGCGAACACCAAAACCCTAGCTTCCTCTCTCCCCCTTTTCTCTCTCCCCGATCCCCCAATCTTATCTCTTTCTTTTTCTTTCTTTTTTTTTTTTTTTTTTCAATACTTATCCATCTCTATTATATATATATATATATATATATATATATATTCCATTTTAGTATTCTTTTATTCCAAAATCCAAATCAATATTTGGGCGACAATACAGGCGCACCCCGGGCATCAACCCAACCGATCCAAACATCCTCCCAAAGTTTCTCAATATTTAATTAATTTTCTCACGTCCAATTTGCCCAAAATTATAATTAATATTTAATTAATCCGAACAAAATCCGGGATATTACAAATACTTTTCACATTTCAATTGAAAACTCTACATAAACATACTGATATTGATAACGGACAACAGATAACGGATACTAATAACGGATAACAAATTATAGAGTTTTAATTTCTTATTATAGATTCATATTTCATATTCTTAAGAATATTGATACATATTTCAGATTCTTATAAATACAGATACATATTTATTTTAGATTCTTATAAATACAGATACATATTTTTATATACTTGGGATATAGATATATATTTCATATTCCTTGTGGACTTAAGTCTTAGATTTTAACAAATAATTTTTCATAAAAAGCAAATATGCAAATAATCATAAATTTTATAAAACAGATGATTTTTTAGTATAAACAGATGAACGGATAACAATAAATTTTACATATAATTTTAATAAATTTAGAGTATAATTATAATTAGTCCATAAATCATACTTCTCAAATTTCAATTATAATAAACAGATAAACTTTAACAAATGACTTTTTATAGATATAACTTTAGATTTTAACAAATAAACTTAATAGATATCAAATAATCTTTACACCAAAATTTAATACTTTACAGTTAAATAAACATGCAGCATAACATAAATATTTCATAAATTATAAATCTCAAATTTTAAATATGCAGAAATTTTTAACATATTTACAAATATTTAATAGGAACCAAATACAGAAAAATAACACATAAATCATGAAACGTGCATTCAAACAAGAAATTTTTTCATAAAAACATGAAAACACAGTAAAACATACTATTTAATCAGTAGAAAATTAACGGAGCAGAATATCAGAATAATAATACCCGTAGTGAACAGACAATAAACAACAACAACAGAACGACCAAGTTTAAAGTGCATTTACCTTAACCCGATCTACCACTTTTCGTCTTCGGAGATGGCTTAATTCTAACCCTAAACCACTTTCTCTTTCTTTTCTCTTTCTCCTCTCTTATATTTCTCTCTCCTTCTTCCTTCTTACCCACCCATGAGATAATCTAATTTTTTTCTCTTTTTATCTTTAAATAAAACAATTTTTATATTAAAAAAATGATCCAAGCTTATCCAAACATTTCAGATAAGGATCGCCAATGCTCGAGCGCTGGTTAGGCACCCTTTGAGCATCCCTTCCCTAAAATCGGCGCTCGAGCAATGCCTCGAGCGCCAATCGAACGCCATGCTACTAAAATCTACGGTCGAGTGGAGCTCGAGCACCCCTTGGGCAACAGTTAGGCCTGCATTAGGCTTGCAATGAACCAACTTTGCGCACGCACCGTCCGAGACCCATTTTGACCCTTCTAACCCAATATTTCATATCTTTAGATCTTAATTTTAATTATATTAGTTTAATAAATCATGATTATCATAATTTAAAACTCAAATCTTATTTACGGATTAACATTTCAATGTTTACAACGTCGACTCCCAATTTTGCTAGTTCCGGGTCTTTGGGCTCTTCAATCAAATTTCTCCCACGTTCTTTGGCCTCGATTCACTTATATTAACTTAATTACTCATATCTATTGTGTTTTAGAAATTAGTACCTTACACAGGTAACTGTACAGAAGAGGTTATATGCATTGTCTGACTCCAATGGAAGTTGATTATGCTGTCAAAAAAGTACAACTTGATATATGTGGCATGCACGTGGAAGGTAAAAATTTAGCCTTTAAAATTATGAAAAAGGGCTACTATCAGGCAATTATGAAGTAGAACGCAATGAAGTTTGTTAAAATATATGATAATTTTCAAATTTATGATAATATATCCAGACAACCATATACAAAACTCTAGATATTGCAAGCTCTTTCACCGTTCTTATAGTGGGAACTAGACTTGATAAGTTCATTTCCTATAGTAGCCAAACAAAAAAAATTCATTATCGTTGCGGTGAATTACTTCACAAAATGAGTTGAAACTTTTCTATTGGCCAAGATTATAGAGCAAAATGCGACCAAATTTGTGTGCTAAAATATCTTATAGATTTGGAATATCAAAAGTAATAGTGATCAACAATGGTATCCGATTCTTTAGTAAAAGGCTCACAAAATACTGCAATAATCTCAAAATTAGATTGGTCTATACATTAATCTCAAACCTGCAAACAAATAGACAAATATGAATAACAAATCAAGTAATAATGAATGGTTTATAAACCAAATTGGATAAAGCTAGAGGTGCCTGAGTAAATGAACTTCTGTCCGTACTTAAAGAATATTTACAAATTGATTCAGTTGATGATCATCAATAAGTTTGATCTATGTCATGTTCACTGTATATGGCAACAGAACTCATCAAAAATAAAGACTGTTGCAATCAGACACCATGTATGCTACCATATTCAATGAAACTTGTTCGGGTAAAGTTCAATTTAAGCTTGGTGCATCACACTGATCAAACTTTTTGACCTGTGCAGCATATGTGTTCAATTTGGAACACAAAACTCCCATCTTAGATCACTTTTTGTATTGGACAAGGCAATGTAGGAAACCACAGATATCATACATGTGAGAAGAGAGCAGGATTGAACTTGGAGCTGGGGCATAAGAACTTTCAATTAATCAGAGTCTACATTGTGGGTTCAAACACTCCTGCTGATTCCTTGCCAGCTGAAATACGAACTTGGCTCACTTGATATACCTTGGGATAAGATGCACAAATATCATAGAGCCTCCTGAATCTATTGGGAATTCACGCAATTGACTTATATTAAACTATAGGGGTGTTGAAGACTTTTGTAATGAGGTAAGAGTGCCTAACAGTTTTATGGAAAATGGAGTGACTTTGCCATCTTTTTTTTTTATCTCGCCTAATAGTCAGAGGTTAAATTTTAAAGTATTAATTATCTTGTAATATGTATCCAATTTTCGATAACAAAACATATGTGGCCATTTGTTTATTATGATAGAATAAGATCTAAAAAAATCTTATAGATATATTATTATTATTATTACCTATTAAATTTAAAATTCAATAAAATCTGTGAACTATATCTAATATAATCCATGTGTTAGACTCTAGGGGAGATCCTCACCTGTTATTGATGAATTTCAAATTCTACAAAATTGTTTTATCTCACGGTACGAAGGTTTGGTAGGCCTTACTCTTATTATTGGTTTTGAACTGTAATTACAATGAATTGTTCATTTTCGAATAGAATTTATTGTTAGATTCTATGTTATTCCAATGGCTTTAGTATATTTGATATTGTATATTCAAGATATTTATTTGTTTATTACACGTTTTTAATTATCATTACTTATTTGACATTTAACTAATTCTTATATTTTATTGATTTAAAATTCGAGTTGATTATATAACGCTAACAAGGGACTCCGCATTTACTGTGGGACTTTCAGCTAGAGGGGATTTGGGAGGTTAGTTGTTATCGTATTATTTAGTGACAATCAAATTATATTGATGGATCTTTAGGCCTTGACGGTCGTCGTTGCGTTGGTCCACTTTGTGAGAAAACTCCGTCCATACCCCAATTCTAGATAGCTTAGAGAAGAGCAGAGGTGAGCTCCAACGCAAGGAAACTACAACATGGATTTTGTATATTGATGGATCTTCCACTCAATTAGGATGTTTTGGTGACTCTAGAAGGATTCAAGATAAAATACTTGATGACATTCGAGTTTCCAACCACTAATAACGTAGCCAAATATGAAGCCCTATTGGTCGAGCTTAGGCTAGCGAAGGAATGTATGATAAAGAGCTTGATCATCCGTAGTGATTCCGAACTAGTAGTCAATCGAGTGATCAAAAACTTTGAAATGTCCAACCTATGCCTAGCAAGGTACCTTGCCAAGGCAAAGGACCTACTAAAAATATTTGATAAGGTGGAGGTCCATCACACTCCAAGGGAAGACAATCGGAAGACATAATAATTGGCAAAAATAGTTGTGCTTGGGAATCCTGAGTAATACGCTAAGGAGATGCGGAGAATCCTTATGACCCTGAGCATAGAAGTTCCAAAAAAATGCTGCCAATCTCAGATGAGGAAATTTGGATGACTTCACACCGAAAGTACCTTGAAGAGAGCCTTTTACTGGAGAATCGAGAAGAAGCAAAGCGCATAGAGAAGAAGGCCGGATGGTACACTCTCATGGATTGGAAGCTATACTGAAGAGGATACTGTATCTCCTACATGCAATGTTTGGCACTAGCTGAGGCTGATTACGCGTTGAGCGAAATACATCTCAGAATATGCAGATCGCATATAGGGGTAAGAGTCTACCATTCAAAGTCATGCGGTATGATTACTACTGGACAATATGAAATAGGATGCTATGGAGTTCGTTAGGAAATGCAAAAATTGCTAAATCTATAGAAATATCTCTTTAGCCTCACATTGAACTCCAAGCCCCACAGTTACTTTGGCCATTCGTACAGTGGGGGCTCGACATATTAGGCCCATTTCTCATCATCGTAGGGCAAAGGAAATTCGTCATAGTCGTGACAGACTATTTTACGAAATGGGTAGAGGTTTCCCCACTGGCAACAATCACCAAGTAGAATGCGACCGAGTTCTTCTGTCAAAGCATCATTTGTAGATTTGGGATACTTGAGGTCACACTAACTGACAACGAAACTCAATTCACTAAAAAGTGGTTCAACAAGTACTGCACAAGCTTGGGTATCAAGTTGGTCCATGCCTCTATTGCCTAACCCCAATCAAATGGACAGGTAGAAACAACGAACCGAACTTTATTGTATGGGATGACGACAAAGTTGAAACACGTAGGGGGGTTTTTGGGCAGGCAAGCTCCCATCCATATTGTAGTCTTATTGGATGACCTCTAGAGGACCGACTTGAGAAACACCATTAACTTGTGTTACGCGACCGAGGCGGTCTTCTCGGTAGAGCTCGAACTACCCAACCTCCAAGTCGAAAGTTTCCATCCACATAGCAACTCTTAGTTCCTAAGAGAAAACTTAGATCTACTTGAATTTTGAGACACGGAAAAACTACAGAAAATAGTTCATCAACGGCAAGTTCCTTGGTACTGCAAGAAAGTAATGGTACAACAGTTTGAAGTAGGGGATTTAGTTCTAAGCAACATAAAGGCGATAAGCAGGATCGTTGATATAAATAAGTTGTTCCCCAATAAATAAGTTCTAAGCAACATCAAAGAATTTTATCCGATTCATTAAATATATATATTTACAATTTAGATAGCCGAGCTCAATACAAAAAGATGTCCACCAAATTGACTACCACCTAAGAGTGAATGACTCAATCCTCCTAAGGCTAAGGACTAGGTGGGATAAACGACGGACCCTCGTCCGATCCCTAAAAATCCCTGATGTCAAAGTACTGAGAAGCTTTGAAATTCCTGAAATCAAGGTAGCCTAAAAGAAAATTAGGACCGACCAAGGAAATGATCTACCTACAGAGGGAGAGACTATCCTAGAATCTGTCATCCAACATGGGATCGACTTCTTCAGGCTAAAAGCGCCTCCTCAATTCTCCCTTAAGTTGGGCACACTTGTTGTGGAGGCTAGAGATCAAGTTAGCACCAAAAATCGATCGACGCTCACCTTCTTGGAGGTTGTCCTCAAGTAAGGTGATTTTATTCATTGCTACGACATTCTCATTTGATAGCCTTTGGGGTCTTATCGACCATTTGGATAGCTCTCTCTCTTGAAAAGTGGCCCAATCCTGGAGTAGTTTGGCTTTGGCAACAACGGTTTTGACTTAGATCTCTACCTCCCTAAGCATAGCAGGATTGTTATGCGCTCGAGAGAGATGGCAATTTCAATGTCGCATTTGTATAGCCCATCCCCGCCCATGCCAATTCCCGACTAAACAAAACAAAAATGATCCTATGATAACGGGAGGAAAAATATCTAAAGAACAAGAGTTAAATAAGGAAAATGAAAGACTCTAATGAGGGATTTGGAGACAAGTCGCTCAAAAATAGATGGAGTCCTCCAATATAGAAAGGGGAGAGCATCTAAAGAAAAAGAGGGACTAAATCTAACGGGAAAGAAAAAGGCATTCAAACCCAGCACTAAGATGAGGGATCAACCTTAGGGGCTTCTTGGCCTCTAGAATCTCTCGAAAAAATTACGAGGTCTAGGAACCCCAACCATAGCATTTGGATTATTGTAAGGCAAATCCCATCCCTTCATTGTTAATGGGTTGCATGACTAAAGCGATAGGAGGTGTCATTGACATTTAACCAAATAATTATTAATTAACAAATTTATTCTCTAATAAACATTAATATATGAATTTTACGTCGATATCTTGATCGATCATAATAAATAAATGTAATGTAATATATATGACCCAAATCATGTGCCATGTCTCATGTGTCCCTGACATCGACCCAATAGTCACATAAGATCTTACGTAAGTAATGAGGCCTATCATAAAAAATCAGAGTATAAAAATCTACGAAAATAAAATATATAACTACTGGACAATCACATAACACATCCATAACCTACAACAACAATATTTGAAATGATTGACATTTGACTTAACTAATACAGCTGCTGTCCACATAACATAATCATCAATTATTGTTGTTTGGAACCAAAATTTATGCCAAAATTATAACATCAAACGCATTAGCTATTGTCTAAAAACCATAATACAATATTAAATATTAATCGAACTCTAAACTAAATCTTCGAACACCACAGGTTTTCACTCTTGTCATTCGGCAAGAACTCGTATATCTCATCTAAGGGTTTAGCAAAAATTACAAGGAGAGAGTCAAAAGCTCAATAAGGCACATAATATAACAATAAATATGTATATCTTTGCATTAAAAACATATCAAAAAGATTATAGACCATGATCGGATATAATGATATAGAATTTTCTTAAGACTTGTACAAGAAATTCAGTTTATATATTTTCAGAATTCTTATCTTATTTTAATTTTTCTTAGGGATCAGAGCCAGTAAACCTTCTCAACTAAAGAAACGGACAATCGAAACCCGCCTTTTGTATGCTTCTATACAACCAAAGGCTACACACTACTACTCAAGACTCGTAAATGAGTCATCTATAAATAATTCTATAGACGAAGTTGAACACCACTTCTCACCTGTGAATAATAGGTTCAGATATTGATATACCACTATAATATATTAAGGTATGTCATAATATATTACTCTCTGAATAATAACCATGGTCCAATGTAATTCTTAGTAAAACTCTATATTTTTCTTCATTATTCTTAATTTTCTCAAATTTAAAACAAATGATCATAATTCTTAACTTAATTGTAGAGTCTTTCTTCAATTATTTTAAAATTTTGTGCTTAACATTCTGCAAAACTTGGTCATAATAATTTTTAAAGCATAGAATACTTTATTAACCATTTAATACAAAAAATTCAATAAGTATGTATAATTCAACATATGTATAGAATTTTATAAAGAGTTCAGACTATACAGGATAAATTATGTGTATTATTCAATTTATTTAAGCCATATATTTGATAATTTAAAGCATGCAAAATCTTATACATGAATTTATGACATACAAGGGTCAAACTTCAGCAAAAAAGGCAGCGAAATCAGCAACATGAATAATCTTATGCAATTTTTATTTTAGTAACATACGTGCAGAGTTATTTATAAAATTTCAAAGCATGTAAATATATATTTTTGAAGTCCAGAGCCTACTATAGCAAGAGGTATGAAATTCATCTCTCATAAAGACATTAAATCAAGAATTTGGCACATGCATATATATATTTTTTTTTGAGACAACCAATAATCGATGTGGTGCAAGATGTCGGCGTACTCTTCAACGAGTCTCGTCTGTGGCCTTGCCATCTACTCTTCATTCTTCAGGATGTCATCGCGCGTAGACACCAATGACCCTGCCCCATTTATTCAAGATCTTCCACTTGAGGGTGACTGCCAAGTAAAAAAAACGGTCCTTTCAACACTTCATAGAGTTTAGATTTTTTTCACTTATTTTGAATTTCTTTTAGGGAGTGAAGGAGACCAGTCAGCATTCCCTGGTTGAACCAGAAGGCCACCTTCAAAGCAAGTGTATCCAGAGTAAGCCCCTTGGTACGAAGAAAGACACACAGAGTCACCTGATACCTAAGAGCATTTAAATGAAGATGAGCCACAAGGATCTCCAAAGCCTTCAGGATCTTGCACAGCTCCTTCGCGAATAGAATACAAAGACTGGTTTTCAAATTCTCATCACAAATGGTTATGAATCTCGGACAAGGAGAGCAAGTCACATCATCAATGCTTGGGATAGCATACTCAATGGCGCTTGAAATATGATACTTATTGTACAAAGACTATCATTTTGCCAGTAACGATGGACGGAATATCAACGACGCCCTGGGGAGCCATTCGAAAAGCAGCACAAGCCTGATACAGTGGCAAACTAGGCAAGACATAATCCAAGAATGAAGTGATACAGAAACGGCTGTGGGCTATCTCTTAAATAGCCACAGCCTTAGCCCAGCAATAGCGTTGTTTGAAGACATGCAACAGGTGCGCCTCCATGATGACCGCGACATGTGCCCATGTCACAAAGTACCACGACACATTAGTTCGTTGGGTCAATTATGTCGATTGACGCTTTGCCTCTCTTGTAGCCTGCGGACAAATGACGGCCCCAAGGACTTGATTGGCGAGTTGATAGTGTAGTGTGGATAACAATGCCGTGACATGCCTCTTTTCCAAAGCAATGGCAGATTGGCATTGTGCAACCCTAACGGGTTTAAGATAAGTTCAATTTGTTTCCATCTCGACCAGGTGCTCGAGATCCATCATCGCAAGTCAGATTGTCAAAAGATCGAGTTGTCAAACTGTCAGAAATCGCCTAACAAAGAGCAACATTCAAGCGCTTTGACTATTCATATCATACAAGAATATTAGAGTCATCAATATGAAAACAAATAATGTTCAATAGTTTCATTTATTATTTCCTTTTACAAAGTACAAGCTTACAACAGTAGCGTACAAACTGAAAAGGAAATAAAAATGTATGGAACAACGATCTGACTATAGTTGTCCAACTGACCTTCTGGACAAACAATTAAAAGAGGAATGCTCGCCTGTTGACTGCCACTGCTTCCATCCCAAGCTTTTGGTACAAAAGAAAGAGCATGCATAATCCCTCCTTGCAAGAACACGACGCAGTGCACCTATTTTCACTTGGGAGGTGACCACCAAAATCTATCCACTAAAGCCAAACCATAGCCTTCGAGTCCATAAGTCTTGGCAAGACCCACCACGACGACAAAGGCTAAGGCTCGACGTGGACGTAAAAAAAAAAAAAAAGCTCCTCCCCCAATGGACGGTAGAATAGCCCTCCACCTCTCCGGAGCTGAATCAGAGGGGACTACTCGACACCAATTGGGAGAAGAAGATACTGACAACTGAAACTTGGACCTCGTTTAGTGCAACACGAGACCGGTTTGAGCCAAGGTCGAAAGAGGGTAACCAACACAGACTTCAGACACATCCTCGGCCATCGACTTCGAACATTGGATAAGAGTCTTTGCCGATCCTAGCTTGTGGCGGCGCAAGGTCCATGTTAGCTTCGAGAAGACTAGAACATTAATCTTCTAGTCAACACTCAATCTCCATATATATGCATCTACGTATTATCTTCTCATTTTTCTATATTTCTACTCAACTAAAAAAGATTTCTGACTTGAATATCGAAGGATAAATCGGGGAGTGAGTCTTATCTTCCCGTGATCATTTGTTTATTAGCTGTGGTGTGCAGGATTTTTATCCAAAGTAACGAAAATCGGATCTGTTTCAATTCAACTCATTTGGTAAGATTAAGTGGCCCTATAATTTATTCAATAATTCAAATCCATGGACACATTACATGTAAATTTTTCTTTGTTTTAGTTTTTTCCTCCTATCTACCCATACTAATTTTAATAATTTTAGTAAAAATAGATATATAATTAAATATATAAATGTTATTTTTTAATATAAATAATGGAGACACGATTTCATGTAGTTTTATTTCAAAGTAAAACTATAGCTCACCGCGAACTGTATTCTCCACACGGTGATTTCGGAAGTCGTCTTCTTTAGGACACAGATTTCGCTGCCATTTCCCAGAAATTTCACTTGCATTTCACCAACTCTTCAATTGCTCTCGCCGCTCCGCATCCTGTCTCTTTTTCTTCCTAAATCTTCTTCTCTCTTCTTTTTATTTTTTCTTTCTTTTGTCTTATTAAAAAAATATTTTAAAATAATAAATATAGGTTAATTTTATATCTTTATAAAATATATAAATTTATGAGAATTAAATAATTTTAATACATGTAAAAGATATTTATTTATGCTTCAAAAATAAAAGCAAAATATAAACAAAATAAGTCGGGATATTTGACCATATTTTTACTTATAATTTCCTCCGCTGGGGATATTAATTTATTTATTTCCTTATTTTTTTATAAAAATATATATTTAATGTAATAGAGAATTAGTGGGGATTTAAATACCTAAGTAAACTAATAAGGCAAGAAGTCGCCCTTGTGTCATTCTCATTGAAGTTCCCCAACAAATAATTGAATACAGTACACAGCATGTGGGGGTGGGGTCCCTTCTCCGTGGATTTAAATATCCCTAATATGGAATTTTTTTTAGGCACAAATTCAAATAAAAAAAACTAAAAAAAGGCAAAATTTTATTCCACAAGGCAGGATCCCATAGCCACACAACATGCACATGAATATATATATATTAATAACACATTATTTAATCACTTTTAAAATATTTTTATGATATTATTTTTTATTTATCAATTTTGGTTGTTTGTTAAATTTTTTTTTGTATCAATTATCTCGTGATACGTATTTGATTGTCGGTGACAAATATACGCGACATTTGATTCACTATGATAGAATAAGTTCTAAAAGAATCTTCTAAATATCTTGTTATTATTAATATCTATTGAATTTAAAATTCAGTAAAATTTATGAGTCGTATTTAATGGAATTCATGTATTAGATTCAGTGAGATTTAGATTCTATAGGCACATGATATTTATTATTATTTGGTATTCATATCGTTTATATTAATATTTTAACCGGGGAATCTCTATCTTCTTAATTATGTTAGGCTTTGGCGGGAATTGTCCCCTTTTATTGATGGATTTCGAATTCTATGAAATCCTTTCCTGTCATGGTACGAAGGGTCGGTAGGGCTTACTTTTATTATTACTTTTGAATTATAATTACAACAAATTGAAAATTTTTTAATAAAATTTATTGTTAAATTTTGTATTATTATAGTAATTTTAGTATATTTGATATTATATATTCGAGATATTCACTTATTTATTATGTATTTTTAATTATTATTACTTATTGAGTATTTGACCTATTTTTATATTTTATTATCTTTTAATTTGAGCAGATTACATAGCACTAGCGAGGGAACCTTGCACTTGCGGGGGACTTTCATGTACAAGGGATTTGGGAGGCTTGTTGTCATTGTATTTTTTGGTGATAATTAGGTTAAACTTTGATAGAAACTTGCTAGTTTTGTTCAAGTTAACAACTCAAAAATTTTAGTTTTTACCTCTTAGATATTTATTCGATATATTAACAAGACAATAATTTTATAGTTGAAAAAGATTAAAATCATTATGGATATTTAATTGTTTTATGTTTTGAAATTTTTATCATGAATGGTTCGAATCGAGTATATTAATAAGGATTCGAGTCGTTACAAACATCGTCCTCATTGTATTTGGAGTTTAATACAATGGTAGGGGTGATGAGCGAATCCTTCTTTCCTTCTGATGCGTATTTAGATTCTATATCAGATTGACCATGGAAATGCTTGATCTTCCCCTGGGTTGAATTGAAGCGGGTCCGACCTCTATATTTGATAACCTGGGTCCTACATAATACAAGCAAATAGGAAGTCAAAGGATAGTCGGACTCATTCCTTATTTTATCATCTGATACTAGAATTAGAAATCTTACTTGGTTAGATAGAAACAGGAGAAAAATAGGTATGCATGAACGCATGTTTCGGAGGATTGAGTGTTTGAGTGTATTTGACTATAGAGCGGCTTAGATGGAGGACTGAGCTCCAACAAGAGTGCTCGGCCAGGAAGCGGCTCAATGGAATGGAGGACTGAGTTTCGCTGAACACACTCGATCAGAGAGCAACTTTGAGATATGAAGGACTAGGCACTAGAGAATGTGCTCAATAGGGAGCGGCTTGTTGCAAGATGTGCTCACATGAAAGCAGTTGCCTCGAGAAGAAACTCCTAGGCAATAATAATAGAGGGAGCAAACACCCGCTGAACTCCTCTTCGACTACCAGCGAGGGGGGCTCCCTATGCCTCGCTACACAAATCATCTTCACTGTCCTGGCGGCTGAGAGTTCAAAGCAGTCATGGCGCCTACATAGTTGTGAGCTTAGATCGGAGGGTTGCTTCGAAAGCTGGGGTGCTCCTGCTCTGGTGGGATAATCCTTTGAGTTAAATAAAGAAATACAAGCACGAGCATGCTTTATCGATTTCTTTCCTTTCTACTCCATTTTCTCCACTCTGTTGGCTCTACTTTCTCAAATCCACCCCTTTTTCCTTGTGAATTGAAGGGCATATATATAAAGTGAGAGCCAGTATTGATTCCTTGGGGCTCACGGTTCCGGCCGCCATGGAAGGCTAATAGCGATGCTTAATTATCAAGGATCTTGCGTAATCAATGGCGTCCTTCCTGGGGTGATTGCTGAGCTGCTCCTGCAATTATGGCAAGTGTCACCCGCTGATTGGGGGGACGCTACACTGTTTGTCGGCTGATGAATTGGAGGAGCGCTCTATGCCATGAAGAGCTATGAGTGCTACTGTAAACTTACGGTAACCATTTGCTGATAATGCTTTTATAACCACTAAAACCCACACGCTAGTAAGGGCACATGGATTTGCTTACTAAGCTGGAGTTGCCGGGCTATACTCACGGGCCCACTTGGTTCCCATCTCTATCAGCCCATTCAGTGCTGGGTTGTCCAGAGTCGTGCCGTCGCTTCCTAGGCATGTCCTTTGGCAAGCTGGATTCTTAGGCTGGCCCGTAAAATTACCGGACCCATCACTAGCCCCCATACTAGTAGATTGAGCTTCGTCAACTGCCGACATTTTTGCTAATGGAACGTCTCCTACAGGGGATGGCACATGCGTTTGTTTTGTCGGTGTTTCAAGGCCTATCCGTACAAGGGAGCAATGATTCAACGCTCTGTTTGGGAAGATTTGGGGGCGATTTTCTGAACCTATAGTTTTTCTACGGATAGTGCTGGCTGATACGATCTTCAGCATTAATGGCTCGTCAATCTCCTTTTTCGGCTATAAATGGAGGGGCTTCTTATGCCTCGCTTCATGAGTCACTTTTTCACCAGACAAGTGGTATGAGAGTTTGGAGCGGGCATGGTGCCTGCACTGCCATTGGCCAGGTTTGGAGGAAGTTCTGAGAGGTTCGAAGATGTATTAGAGTATGCATTGATTTCCATACTCTGACCGACCTCATGTTGTAACGGATCAGGCCTGGGTATAGAGTGTTCGTTATGCTCTTCTCTCAGTATTCGCCGCATTGTCCGTGCTAGGGTGGCTCAAGAGAGTTGTGGTTCAACCCCTAAAGGGGATAAGTTGCCCCTTCTCTTCCTGTTAGGATGAACAACTACTCCATCTGTGGCCCACGTTGGATTGTTGGTGACCACTAGGGGATGAGCTCCCCGAGTCCACCCGGATCTGGGCTATCACCACCAAGTCGGATCTAGTTTAGACTCAAGGGCTACACCGCTACGGCTTGTCTAGGTGGAAGGTCTCTGGCGGTTGCTCCCTGATGAGAACGGGTGAATGATCCCTTACTCTTGCTGGGATGGACTTTTGTGTGAGCTTCCTTCTTCGGCAACTCGAGAGCGGTGGTGCACAAGAGCCTTATCTTCTTGACCGCGCTAGAGCGTGCTGTTCCCTCGATCGAGGTTCCTTTTTAGGGTCAAGCGCCTGTTTGCCCTTTGGGTGTTCGTCCCTGTGAAGTAGGGCTTCAGTAGCAGAATCATTGTTCCATATATTTTTTTCTTCCTTCTGAATTATAAGCTCATCGCCGTAAACTTTGTATTTTATAAAAGGAGTAGATGAATGGAACTATCAAGCACCTTTTGTCTTTATTGCACAACTCTAATATCTTTACATGGTGTGAATGATTGAAGTGTTTAGGCATTGTCTTCTATTGCTTGGACTTTGTCCCTCTAACATTTCGGCTCGCTGACAACTCGGTCTTATAGCGGTTTAACTTATGGTGGCTCATCCTAACACTTGGTTGGAACATAGGTTGGCTGAACCAACCTTGAGCCTGTCAGGGCCACGCATCATCATCTTGCGATCCTTGGGGGATGATGTGCCTGGTGCATCATTATCTAAGATATGCCACCATCACATCAATCAAAGTGTCAGAGTGTATCGACTAACTACGGGCCGCTATGGGAGGTGTTACGTCACTTACCATAATAGCGCCAGCAAAAATACGCACCGCAGAACGCTAAGGTGAGGGCAAATGTTGTGGCCATTATGGGGATGTGTAGTTTTAGTATTTTCAAATGGTCTCATTGCTAAGTTAGGGTGTTAGCTATTTAAGCGTTGATCCCCAACCGTTCCTACATTCCTTTGCTTTGCAAATATCTAGGCCCCAGTTTTTCCATCCATCCTTCCGGCTTGCTTTACTTTTCGAATGGCTTACCAAGACATCATTGACATTCCGGCCCGACTTGCTGCATCACTGGAAGCACCGTCTTCCACTAGCCCAGCGTCCTCGACTGAGGAGGGACGCAACGACAAGCAGACGGCAGTGGAAATCAGAGAAGATGACTCAGCAAGCATGACAGCTGCCGAGGAGGGGTGTCATCCTGATGCCTTGATTTCTAAGTCCCTGGGGTTCTAAGGGTGCCTCTTAGCCTCGAATCTATTGGATTTTCTCACCCGATCCGTTCGCCTTACTGCGAAGTAGTACCTTTTAGATTTCTGTGTCTTAAGGTTATGCTTTTGCATTGTAGCCTCTATTTGATCAATCATTTTCCATTTGATAGCCCCAGGGGGTGCCCCATGCAATGGCGAAGGCTATGGACTTGCAGAAGTCTGAGATTTCTCACTTGCGACAGGCTCGTGCCAATCGAGACACCAAGGAGATGGAGTGCAGTCAACACTACCATTGGTGAGGCGCAATAAAGCCTGGAGCAGGTTAGCCACTTTAATCGAGCTCTATCCAAGTCCGAGCTAAAATCATAAGAGTCTCAGAGGCCCACACTCGAGCTCTGAATAGGATCACATCGCTCTAGGATGAGCTCCGGGAGAATCAGCAACGGCTCAGTGATTTGCTTGGTATGTGCACCCAACTGGCGAGAGAGGTGAGGGCCAGGTTCCGCCCAAATAATGTGGCCCTGATGATGAACGACTGGTTTTAGGAAGGCATTCTCTTTTGCAAACGGATAGTATCCGTGGTTACCTCATACTTTCCTATCGGCTTCCTTAATTGGACGAATGCTAGAGCTTCTCCCTATTCAGACTTGATTGGGTTCCAGTGAGAGGGATAGAGGACTTGCACCACACTCTCTGAGGGGCCCCTGATCATAGGATAGTCATCCGGTTTGGCCTTAGTCGTTGATAACTTCTTATATTTTTTGAGGCTGTTAGATGCCTTCAGATGTATATCTTGTATTTAATGAACCAGCTAGATTGCCTTGATCATTATTACTGATGCTTTTCTTATTTATATTGGACTTCTTTGTCCAACACTTTTTTGCCCATTGGCTGAGTGCCAGAGTGGCCAGGGATGATTTGGTCATGCTCGCCAAATTGTGTTTGCTTCTACCAGGAGGAGGTCATGACATAGGTATAACCTATTGTCGGCTAAGCACAAGTGTTAATGTCACCAAGTTTGACCAAACGTGTTGGTCCGTCTGTGCTCTATCTTGCAGAAAGACGCCGCATCACGGGTATGGGTGAGCCTCGTAAGGAACGGTTGGGTTTCATGGCCATGGCTGCCAAGCTTTGGCGAAATCTAGGCCGTTGCCCACACATAACCATGTGGATGCTCGATCCTATCAGAGGCCCGTCATAGCTCAAGTGCATCTAGTCCAAGACCGTCGACCATCATCAACTAATAGTGCTCTCTCTTTCGACAGGAGGTTGTTACACACATGCTATAAAAGCCCTCTAAGGTTTTATGTTCGACAACTCATGGGCCGCTTGGTAGCAGGACTGAGGTTCAAAATTCTACCGTGCATGGGCCTCTCGGTAGTGAGTTTGAGATTTAAAATTTGTCCGCATATGGGTTGCTTGGTAGACGGGACCGAGGTTCTTTGACTATGTAAATGTTGGTTGAGTTATGAGTGAACGAAAGTTCACCTGACTTAGGGGCAATAAAGGTCGTTTGACATTGTAGGATGATATGCAAGCACTTGCAAGAGCCGATTAAGCAGATGACTATTTCATTAACTAATGTATAGTTCAAACAATCCGTATAATGAATGCAAGATTTATCTGGATTTGACATAAAATCGTTGACAGTGCTTGTGGTTGATGGTGCGCTATGCCCTAGAGACTAGCTAACCACCCCGGGTGCACGGCTTGCAAGCACCACTCTAGAGGGTCACCGAGGCACTTTTGTCAACACTTGGGCCTGTTGCCTCTACGCTCCGTGGGACTTGGTCTTCCACCCTATGCTGGCAGGCCAGCACCTTGCCACGATGCGATGTGGTCCGTTTGTTGATGGCTTGGGCCCTGTCATCGGTCGATATGACCTTAGGCACCCCAAGCTAGTATAGTGCTTGGTCGGACGATGCCTGATGCGATGCGATTGGTAGCAGGCCAAGTATGTTGAGCCCCTCATCGTGAGAATCGCAATAGCTTTAGTAGGATCTGCAACTTTGCACAGGGCCAATGAGAGGCATTGCCACAAGGTCGACCTTGCTGGGCTCCCGGGTAAGGCCTCTCACTCCAGCGAGGCCACTTGCGAGTGGAGGGTTGAACACTCTGGAAGGGACTGGCCTTCTTGAGTTCCCAGGTTAGGCCTCTCGCTCTAGTGAGGCTACTTATGAGTAGAGAGCTGAACACTTTGGAAGCTCTCCCCAAGTTGAACCTCTCACCCCAACAAGGAAGTGACGGGATACCTATCGACGCTGCAGGAGTCTTCTTTATGGGTGGAAGGTTGTCGGGTACCTCGAGAATAGTGAAGACATCACCGCTCTGGGATTTTGTCTTGCACTCCAAGACCAAGTCAATCTCTCTTCCGGCAATGGACCCTATCACTTGGATCCCCTCGAATGCCGAGGTCGTTAGGCGGATGAGTTTTTACCTTAGCGGGCAGTCTCCTCCTTCGGCTTCTCTTTTGCGTGCTGATGATTGTAAATGGGAGGAAGGAACCACCAACCACCATCCGTCCAAGCAGGAGCATAGGGCCTGGAGCAGTTTAAGCATGATACTCTGTTGGGCAATCAACGCATGCTCGTCAAAGGCAGGTCACACGTTGCCATGGCTACACAGGGGTTCATTGCCATGGGAGGCAATGTCTCTGTGCAACATGCTGGCTGGAGCACGAGCATTAATCATGATTGTTTTATTAATGTGCCGTGGTCAGACTTTTCAGCAGTTTACCACAAACAGCGCTAATGATGCGTCGTTAAATCTGGTTTATTGTTCAGATTAGGGAGCCACTTGATCTTTCTCGGTAGGTTAAATTGAAATAGGTATGGTTTCTATCTCTGACAACCTGAATCCTACGCAATATAACCAACAAATTGAAGGTCAGAGGATGGTGGGACTTACTCCCTAATTTATCCTTTAACGCTTAAGTAAAAAATTTTTCACAACTAAATAAAAAGACAAGAGAAAAATAGGTATGTGTAAATGCATATTTTGGAGGATTGAGTATTTAAGTGCTCATGGTTGGGGAGCGACTTGGAGATGGAGAATTGAGTTTTGATGAGAGCATTCAGCCAGGGAGCAACTTAGAGGGATGAAGGACTAAGCTTTACTGAATGCGCTCGGCCAGGGAGCGGCTTTGGGATATGGAGAATTGGGTTTTGGAGAATACACTTGGCTGGAAATGACTTTTTACAAGATGTGCTCATGGGAGAGCGGCTGTCTCGAGGAGGAAGGAAATATCGGGAAATGATAACGGAGAGAGGAAACACCTCTTCGACTACCAGCAAGGGGGGCTCCCTACACCTTGCTACATGAATCATCCTCACCGTCCCAACGGCGTGAGAGTTTTGTGCAGTCAGGCCGTCTACAGAGCTGTGAGGCTAGATGTGAGAGTTGTTTCGAAAGTTGGGGGCGCTCCTACTCTGCTGGGGTAATCCTTTATACTAAATGAGGAAATGCGAATACGAGCATGCTCTGTCAATTTCTTTCCTTTCAGCTCCGTTTTCTCCTCTCTGTTGGCTCTACTTTCACGAATCCTTCCCTTATCCTTGCAGAGTGAAGGGCATATGTATAGAGTGAGAGCCAGTTTTATTGCCTTGGGGCCCACGGCTCTACCCTCCATGGAAGGTCGACAGTGATGCTTAATTATCGAAGGTCTTGCACAATTGCGGCGTCTTTACTGCGGCGATTGCTGAGTTGTTCTTACAGTTACCCAGTGATTGGGGGGACGCTACGCTGCTTGTCTGCTGATGAGTTGGAGGAGCGCTCTGCGCGATAATTGGCTACGAGTGCTGCGACACACTGGTTGTAACCATCTGCCAATGCTGCTATTATGACCGCTGGAAACTAGTGTCTGGCAAAGGCACATGGTCTTGTCTATTGAGTTAGAGTTGTCAGGCTGTACTCGCAAGCCTGCTTGGTGTCCATCTCTATTGGCCCGTTATGCGCTGGGCTATCTAGAGCTATGGTGTTAGGGCCCTGAGTTTCGCGAAACTTTGTTGGGTTTTTGCTTCCTAGGCATGTCTTCTACCAAGTTAGATTCTTGGGCTGACTCAAAAAATTATCGCACCCATCACCTTCAACATTTCATTTTTTACCATTCAAGTCAGCTTCATCTAATTTGTAAGGGTGGAGTGTCCTACTAATTTTGTTTTCATATTCACTTTTCATTCCTATGGGTAATTATTAATGACGTTCTTGAGGATAAGTAAATCTATTTTAATTCTATTGCTCAGTGATTTACGGTAACTTTTTATAAGTTTTTTTTTATTATGAAAATATATATCTTATTGTTTATTAAAAATATTGTCACTTAAATTATTAGATGTTCTTATTTATTATTAATAATAGCTATATCTCATGCAAAATTCATGATACTGGATAAACTTTGGATGATAGTTAAAAATTTTAAAGATTCTATCATAGAAATTTTATAGAAAAAAATATTATATTTTTTATTTTAATATGATTTTTTGTTAAAATGTCATCTCACATATTATTTTTTTTATTAGAATACCGTGGCTTGAATTTAAAATTAATTTTAGGGTATTTCTTTGAATGATGATTAATTTATCACTTAAAATATATTTTTTTATTTCTTTTATATATATTTTTTACCTTAATTTTAACATTGTTTTATAACACGTCTAAGATATTATTATTATGTTAATATTATTTTTTATTATATTTTTATACCTAATATATTAAATTAAAAAATAAATATTAAATTAATAAATTTAGTATTATAAATTATATAAACTGTCAAATCAAGCCAACTTTCCAACATTCAATTTAGATACATGCTTTGGTTTTTCAAGATAAAAATAAAATCAAATACGATAGAACCTATCAATTTAATTTTGCTTAGAAAAATCCTGTTAAAAATTATTATTCAAAAAGGCTTTTAAGTTTATGTGAATAAACAAAGGCATTGAAGTGTAATTTTTAAAATTTTTAAAATTCATAAAATTTCTTTAGAATATGAGATTAAAGTTAATTACATATAACATAAAAATATAAATTAAAAATATTTAATATAGATTGTAATAATATTTAAATGCCCACTTGAATTTTTATTTATATCAAAATTATAAAAGACATATGTGAATTTTACTTTGTTTTAATTTTTTATCTCTCTATACTAATTTTAATAATTTTATTAAAAATAAATATATAATTAAATATATAAATATTATTTTTTAATATAAATTGGTGAGATTCAATTTTTTATAATCTTATTTTAAAATGGACGTAAAATACGGCTCATCGTGGACCGTATTCTCCACGCAATGACTTCAGAAGTCGTCGTCTTTTTCTAGACACAATGTAACTTCGCTGCCATAAATATCTCACCCACCCAGCTGCCCCATTTGCAGAACACGGAGAGAGAGAGAGAGAGAGAGAGCACGCGCTTGTGGTTTTCTTTTGAGGCTTCAAGTAAGTTCACTTTTTCTTCGTGAAATTTCTTTTCTCTTCTTTTAGTTTTTTCTTTCTTCCTTTTTATTAAAATAATATTTTAAAATGTTTAATATAAATTAATTTTATATCTCTATAAAATATATAAATTTATAATTATTAAAAAATTTAAATAAATGTAAAACACATTTATTTATATTTCATAAAGAAAAAAAATATAAACAAAATAAGTAGGGACATTTAATGATATTTATTTATTTATTTTTTTGTAAGTATTTTTGATGATATTTATAACTCATAATTTCCTCAGCCATGGATTTTTATTTATTTCCTTATTTTCTATTAAAATATAGCACATAATATGCACATATTTATACACTAAAGGATATTAATAATACATTATTTAATCACTTTTAAAATATTTTTATTATATAATTTCTTACCTATCAATTTAGTCGTATGTTAAATTTTTTAATATTTAACTATCTCGTGGTATGTATCCAATTTTCAATAACAAAACATATACGGCCATTTGTTTACAATGATAGATTAAGATCTAAAAAAATTTTATTGATATATTATTATCATTAATACCTATTAAATTTCAAATTCAGTAAAATTTGTGAGCTATTTTTAATATAATCCATGTGTTACATTCAATGAGATTCTCATTCTATGGGCTCATGATACTTATTATTATTTGGTATTCGTATCATTTGTACTGTTATTCCAACTAGCGAATATCTATCTTCCTAATAATGTTAGACTCTAGAGGGGATCCTCACCTGTTATTGAAGAATTTTAAATTCTACGGAATCCTTTTATTTTACAGTACGAAAGTTTGGTAAAGCTTACTCTTATTATTACTTTTGAATTGTAATTACAATGAATTGTACATTTTTTTAATAGAATTTATTGTTAGATTCTATGTTATTCTAGTGACTTTAGTATATTTGATATTGTATATTCAAAATATTTATTTATTTATTACACGTTTTTAATTATCATTACTTATTTGACATTTGACTAAATCTTATATTTTATTGGCTCCAAATTCGATTTGATTACATAACGCTTGCAGGGAACTCTGCATTTACTGTGGGACTTTTAGCTACACGAAATTTGGAAGGTTAGTTGTTATCGTATTATTTAGTGACAATCAGATTATATTTTAATCAAGATTTGCTAGTTTTTTTCAAGTTATGATTTATGAATTTTAGTAGTTTTTATCTCTTAAATATTCACTCTTTATATCTGTAGGCAATTACTTGTGACGTTTTTTTGAGATTAAGTAAATCTATTTTTTATTCTATTGTTTGACTTTTTACAAATTTTTTAATTATAGAAATTTATATTTTATCATTTATTAAAAATATTATCATTTAAATTATTAGATGTTGTTATTTATTATTGACAATAGCAATATCTCAAGCAAAACCCATGATATTAAATAAATTTTGGATGATGTTAAAAATTTTATCATGTAAATTTTATATAAAAAAATGTTATATTTTTATTGTAATATCATTGTTTGTTTAAATAACATATCACATATTATTTTTTTATTAGAATACTGTGGATTAAATTTAAAATTAATATTACAGTATTTTTTGATTGATGGTAAATTTACCACTTAAAATGTTCTTTTTTGTTTCTTTTATATATATTTTTACTACATTTTTAATATTATTTTAGAACATGTTTAACATATTATTATTATTTCTTATTATATATTTATACATACTATATTTAATTTAAAAAGTAAATTTTAAATTAATAAATTTAGTATTACCAATTATATAAACCGTCAAATCAAACCAACTGGCTAACATTCAATTTAGATAATTTCTCTCTATTAATAGATTTGAATGTTCATATAAAAATTCAAATCATAGTCAGCGAATTGGTTGTGAATTATTTAATAATTCTTACCAAACCCATCCATATTTACTATTAAGCAATTAATCAAAATCATTATGTCCTGCTGTTTAATAACTATATATTTTAATAGTTAATAAATAATTTAACTTTGTCTTAGTTTTTTTTTTTTTTCATCTATCTATACTAATTTTAATAAAAGTAGATAAAAATTATTTTTTAATATAAATAAGGGAGACACAAGTTTATATAATTTTATTTCAAAACGAAAACAAAGCTCATCCCAAACTTTATTCTCCACGCAATGATTTCGGAAGTCGTCTTCCTTATCACGCAGATTTCGATGCCATTTCCCTGAAATTTCACTTGCATTTCACTTTATGTAAGTCTAGATATGTTAATGGGTGTTATGTTATTATAAATATCTTAAAAATAGCTTAGAGAGTACATTTCAAATATTTTGCAGCTATAAATAAAGTAAGTTGTCCCAATCGGTGGACAGCCATGCTTTTCGCCACTAGCAATGTTGTAGTCAACAATGAATAGAAAAGGTATCAAATTGTTGAAATATAAATGAGTATGTAAAGACAGATCTAAGTATGGACTGATTGAATTGTGAGAAAAAAGTGAAGAACTAGTTTGTAAAGCAACCTGAAAATTGTTCGTGTTGTTCCTGTGATTGCAGCAAGAAGGCAATATGAGTTTCGAGTCTGCTGTTATCTCATTTGTTATTCAAAAATTAGGCGACATGTTAATAGAAGAGGCAAAGTTCTTATCGGGTGTAGAAGATCAAGTTCACAGCTTGAAGAGGGAATTCGAATGGATGCAGAGCTATCTCAAGGACGTAGACGAGCAGGAAAAAGAGGGAAATGAAATACTCTGCATGCGGATTTCAGAAATCAGGAAGATTGCTTATGATGCTGAAGACTTGATTGATTCGCTCATCATCGAAGGTGCTGCAAGGAAAAGAGAGACCCTCCTAAAGAGGTATGCTTGCTTCTTCAATTGTCTTGTGCGTACACATAAAGTAGGAACTGAGATTGAAGCTATTAAGATGAGGGTACAAGAAAGTACAGAAATGCTGCAAAAATATCAGGTTGGAGCCCAGAGCGGACGAATTCAAAAAAGGCTGCGTCGAAGCTATCCCCATAGTGACGATGACTATGTTGTTGGCCTAGAAGGTGATGTCAAAATGTTAGTTGAGCAAATGATCGGAGAAAAGAATCAAGCAAAGGTTTTGTGCATTGTAGGGATGGGCGGTTCCGGCAAAACAACGCTAGCGAGGAAGCTTTACAATCATGAAACCGTCAAAAAATACTTTCACTGTCGAGCATGGGTTTCCGTATCACAAGAATGGAATACTCAACACATCTTAGTTGAGATCCTGAGGCAAACTGCTGGCATAACGCAAAAAATAGATGAAATGGTGAGCATCGAAGGATTGGTGGACAAACTACAAGACTATCTTAAACATAAGTTATATTTAATAGTACTTGACGATGTATGGAAGAAAGATGCTTTGGAAGACATGCTCCCAGCATTCCCATTTGGAAATAAAGGAAGCAAGATTATAATCACCACCCGCAATCGCGAAGTTGTTGAATTTCCGGATTTGCTTCACTTTTTCCATGAGCCACGGCACCTTACGGAAGATGAATCTTGGGAGTTGTTTAGCAAGATGGCTTTGAATCACAGGGAATGCATTGACGACTATCAACAGATTGGTGACTTTGAAAAGTTAGGTAAGGAGATGTTGAAAAAATGTGAAGGGTTACCCCTAGCTATAATTGCTTTGGGTGGACTCGTAGGTGCAAAGGGCACTACGGAGGAATGGGAAAAAGTAAGCAAAGCTGTAAGTTCGAAGGTTATGGGAGGAAGAGGCACACATACGTATGGCACTGTGAAGGACATGTTAGCCTTGAGCTATCAAGACCTACCCTATGATTTGAAGCCTTGCTTTCTTTATGTGGCTCACTTTCCCGAAGATTGCGAGATTCCAGTGAATATGCTCAAAAAAATGTGGATATCTGAAGGTTTTGTAATGTCCCAAGAAGAGACGTTGGAAGAAGCAGCAAGAGAATGTTTAGATGAATTGATCCAACGATGTGTGGTTCAAGTTGCAAGAAGGAACTATGCAGGCAAAGTGAAAACGATTCGAATCCACGACTTAATGCGTGATCTTTGTATTAAAAAGGCAAAGGAACTAAATTTTCTAGAGGTTTTTCATAGATCTGCTGCCCCTTTGGAACTAAATGAGGATGCAACAAGATCACAATCACGCCGATGTATCATTCATTCTTATTCGAGGTATGATTTATGCATATTGTATGCTAACATTTCAATTTTTAGCTATTCTGCTAAGGTTCAATTTAAACTTGGTGCATCATGCTGACCAAAATTTTTGACTTGTGCAGCATGTGTGTTCAATTTGGAACACAAAATTTCCATCTTAGATCACTTTTCTTATATGGACCTGCCTTGGTCGGATTCAACTTTTATAGTCCACATCATCTGCGAGAAACGTTAAGCTTTGAGCTGGTTCATAAGAACTTTCGATTACTCAGGGTCTTGAATATTGTTGGTTTAAACACTTCTAACGGCACCATACCCGTCGAAATAGGAAACCTAATTCACTTAAGATACCTCGGAATAATATGCACGAATATCATAGAGTTACCCGAGTCTATTGGAAATTTACGCAATTTACTTACCTTAGACTACATGGGTATTGAAAATTTTCGTAGGAATGAAGTAAGAGTGCCCAACGTTTTGTGGAAATTGGAACGACTTCGCCATCTTTTTTTACCAGGTGGTGGTATGCCTTCCATTACGGGATTGAAGCTTTCCACCTTGAAGAGCTTGCAGACTTTGTCGGGGGTTACGGGAGGGAATTGGATGCTGAATGAGATGTCAACATTAAGCCCAAGTGTTAAAAGGCTGGTTATACAAGGTATATCAAGTAAGGAACAACTAATGGCAGTTTTTCAATGTCAGAGTATCATTTTAGACCAGCTTTACGATTTACATGTGGATTGGCATAACTACGATGAGAAGCTCAAGTTGCAGAATTTCAAGTTGCAAAATTTGGAATTGTTGTGTCACTGCCAGAATTTATGTAAGCTGAAATTATACGGACGAATAGGAGAGGAGCCTTCACCAGTTCAGTTCCCATCTAACCTTAAGAAGATAATATTGGGTAATACCAACCTGACATTGTCGGTGACTATGGAAAATTTGGGAAGACTCGCAAACTTAAAATACATTGACTTATCATGCAAGTCGTACATGGGGACCAAATGGACTTGTAGGGCAGGTGAATTCCCACAACTTGTGTGGCTTGGAATTCTAGGTCTCCTTAATTTAGAGGAATGGAGGGTGGAAAGAGGGGCAATGTCACGTCTCATCGAGTTAGAAATACAGTCGTGTCAAAAGTTGGAGAAGCTTCCAGAAGGATTGAAGTTTATTGGCAGCCTTCGTAGATTGGTCATAAATTTCATGCCTAAAGCATTCTGTAGAAGGCTTCAACAAGAAGATCTCCACATTATTCAACACATCCCCAATGTGATACTTCCAGGAAGTTTTTTTGATCCCTCTATAGGAAATGAGTAATTTTTCCGGTTTTAAATTTCATTTTGATCTCCAGTTCTAAACTACTTTATTCCACTTCATTTTACCCCCTTTGTTAGATCTCCACATTTCCTTTATGGATGGATCTATTGAATATCTCTTCTGTATGGAGCTATGTCTGGGCATTATTTGTTTTTTTTTTTTTGAAAAAAAAATTGTTGTGAACTAAATGTTTTCAAAAAAAGAAAAAAAAGAAAAACTTTCTAAAAAAATGACTAACACCCTTTATATGCTGTGCAAGTATATTTTAATAAATACTGATTCAAAAATATATAAATTATTATTATTATTATTTTGATAAGTAAAAAATTAGATAGAAATAAAAAAAAATTACAGAAACCTATGTTTTAAAATATTTATAAAATGATATATTTGATTATATTCCATAAATATTTCAAATCAAATAATCAACGGTGGTGGCTTGAAGCTTCCTCATATGTGAATGGTTGAATCTCGTGAGGAAAAAGAGAGAGAGAAGAAGAGCACTTTCACATTGAGAAGAGAAGAAAGCAGGTGTCTTTATAATCTAAAGAATTTTGATTCATAAGATATTATAAGTTATATTTATACTATTTATTTAATACTCTAACTGCATAATTATCTCCTAATAACAACTCATTTGACATTATAAATTGCACGATTCTCTCATGGTAGAAATATCTGCAACAATATTTCATCATTATACCTTCATATTTGAACTATTTTTATTACAATTAAATTTAATATTTATTTATGCTTATTGGAGAAAAGTTAGAAAGACTATCGGAAGAGGTGGAACATATCCCCCTGATTCTCTTAGATAGAGATGTAAATTGAAAGATCAAAGATGACAGCTTCTCGATCAGATAGACTAAGTCTTAATCCATGACAATGAACAGATAAGACTCATTCTTAAAAAAATATCATAAAGTATTTGATATATGCTAATTTTATGTTTCTATAAAATATATCAATTTATAATCCTTAGAAGACTTTAATATATTTAAAGCACATTCATTTATGCTTCTAAAAGCAAAGCAAAATATAAACAAAGTAAGTTTAGATATTTGACCATATTGTTTGGGTATAATAAAAGCATTGACATTAGAACGTGCTAGTGATATTTTATTATTAATCGATATTTTAAACTCATAATTTTACTTACTAGATACTTTTCTCCAACAGTGCTGATTTCCCCAGGTAGTGATATTTATTTGTTTTTTTATTTTCCATATATATATATATATATATATATATATATATATATATAAGGATATTAGTGAGATATTATTTAATCACTTTTAAAGTACTTTTTATAATATAATTTCTCAACTATTAATGTCATGAATATTACAATTAATCTATCAGAATACTTACCTAAGTATAGATATGTTAATGGGTGTTACGTTATTAAAAATGTCATAAAAATAGCTAAAAGAGTATATTTTAAATATTTTGCATGTATAAACTAAAGTGAGTTGTCCCAATCAGGGGATAGCCATGCTTCCTCCACTACCAATGCTGTAGTCACCGATGAATCGAAAAAGTATCAAATAGTTAGAAAGATAAATTTGTATGCAGAGAATCCGTCACCGCAACTAAAGTCAAGATCTAAACATGGACTGATTGAATATTGTTAAATTAGAGACTTTTTCAATTTAAAAACTCATAAAAAGGAAAAAAAATTAGTCTCACAATCATCTATTTTTTGGATGCCTCTTATCGTGTTTTCTGGTTAAGATTTTGATTACTCGATTAAACTTGACCTTAGACAAATTGTCTATCTTTTAAATTTTTAACTTATAATTATAATTTATTTATATATTTACTTACTTATTCAATAATTAAATAAATAAATACAGAGAATTAGAATTTATCTTTTCACAAAATAAAATAATAATTTCAAAGAGACCCGTTAATAACACTTATTTCCTATTTGCGAGGGAGAAATAGCATTACTCTTAAAATTTTACATTCATTGAAAATGTAATATTTAAAATAATAGATATAAAAAAGTAGAAATTATTTTTTCCTTTTGCTGGTCAAACAACCCTCGACCTAGTCTCAACTAATACTCGGACGAATTTTGCTAGGCTTCTCTGTCCAAGCATGTTATAGGTAAGCATTGTGCGTCCTCTAAATAATCTATCCATTGATTATACCAATCACAAAAAAGCGACCTAAGATCTACCAATAAAACCAGTTATCAACCAAATCTTTTGGGACGAATGTAAAGTCATTCTGTAGCTTTGGTGTCGTGTGCTTGGAAAGGAGAAGCCGCTGTCCCCTCTGTTATTCATCAAGAAATGATAAAATTATAACTGCTTTCTGAATGGACAGTCAACGGTGCTACAATATTATAGCAGCTAATGACCAATCCCTCCAATATAAGGGATACAAGGTTTTGTAGGACCGACTGAAGGTAATGGTGCCCCTAAACCCGACCTCTTGGGGCAAATGTAGATTTCTGTGCTTGAAGCTGAAAAAGCTCCTTTGGGTAGGAACATTGATTTAGAAATTCTATAGGTCTTTTGGCCAGTGTGATAATGCCGTTGGTAAGGTTCCCCGGCATAACTTAATGTTATTTAACCAATAGGAAGATCTCTTAATGCCTTCTTTTTCTTTTATTAGAGTTACTTAATAGACACTTGCAATGGTAAGAAGAAATAGGGGAAAACAAGCATATTTGAAAAAAGCAGAAACAATGAAGAGCATATGGAGTAATATTTGGGCTTTATTTACATTTTTTTGTTTTTTTTTGAAAAGACATAGATGTAAATTGAATCCTTTCAGGAAAAAAAAAAAAACACTTTCTAAAAAAATAACTAACACACTTTATAAAATATACAAATATATATAGTCCTAATTCAAAAATATAGAAATTATTTTCAACGTAAGTTGTAAGGTATAAGTTTATTAAAAATAATTACAGAAATAGTAATAAAAAAAACATGTACGATGCTTAATCCCATATGCCAACCCCCACTCCAAAAAATTAAAAAAAAAATAAAAAAAGAAAAAAAAGAAAGAAAAGGATTGCGTCGTCTCAATTGGATGATGGGTACTGAACATCTTGAGTTGATCGCTAATTATTCTTTATATAATAATCATATTTAAAAAGAACCACATATTAAAATCAAGTGATCTTGTACTATTACGTTTATATATTTAAAAAATTTTAATTAATCTTATTAAAAGTAAACTTATATTCAATTAGGCTTATCAGAGGAAATTGATTATGAATCTAATGTCCGGGGGGGAAACATCTTAATCAAATTTATTGTAGTGGAGAAAGCCTCAATCCAAGACAGATGAATAAGATAAGAGACTTATTGAAAGGGAATTTTTAGTCCCAAAACGCATAAACTTTTCAACCTTTAGATCTAGATTTTTGGGAAATAGTACAAATAACAAAAATCATGTATGTAAAAAATTTTAGATCTAAATGATATGGATAATACTAGTATTAATATTAACGCAATAGCATAAAAATTAAAGCAATAATAAATAATAAGAAAAACACAATTTTTGGTGGGGAAGAGAAAATAATCGCGACTATTGAGAAAAATCCTCTCGGCTTCAACGGTTAGAGAAAATGTCCACTATGAAAATAACTTATAAACCGGGTGGTAATTACACGTTAACCTAATCGACTTATTCCTCGCCTCGTAATCCCTACCAAGGAACTCATTTGATTTACCCGCGACAACGAAACCGAACACATTTTGGTCTTCACGCCAATTTTCCTCCCGAACCACTCGAATTTCCAAACTCAACCAGAACCTCTTCTTCACACAACTAACATCGTCAATGAAGATAGATGGGTTGGTAGGATTGTAAACGGTAAGATGAAAGTAGTGAGAAAATCATAACACAAGAGCGTAATAATATAATTGAGGTTTTCTTAATTTGAGCAAAGATTAAAGTAGTAGATGCTTGTTTTCATTCAAAATGGGTGCTCAAAAAAGCATCAGCTAGAAGTAGCGTAACAAAAAGAATGAAGAAATATATTGCGAAACTTGAAAAAGACGTTTAAAAAAATAACTGTTGCCAAACCACTCGACAAAAAAGAATGAAGAAATATATTGTGAAACTTGAAAAAGATGTTTAAAAAAATAACTGTTGCCACAGCGCTCAAGTGCGAATTGTGCACATCTAGGGTTTCAAGGGGACAACGCATAGACACTTGAGCGAGAAGGCGATGAGTTTCGGGCGCGAGGTTACTGGAATTTAGGCTCAAGCGAACGATGAGCGCACGGTAGGCACGAGGCTACTGGAATTTTAAATTGAGTAGATAGCGAGCTCATGGCAGGCACAAGGCTATTGGAATTTGGGCTCGAGTGAGGAGCAGGCGAACAGCAAGGGCATGACACTGAAAACGAATAGCCACCGAAATAAGTTGATGTAACAATTTAATGAACATAAAAGGGGGCAACCTTTGAGGCCCATACTCTGCTGGCAAATCTAGGCCGTGCCGTTAAGGACTGGGCCCATGAGGACATTTTGCTGGGCTAACACTTTCAAGGTGGTCTTCCTTGTTGGCTGGATCATGGGTCGATTTATTAGCTACCGAACCTATTAGTGCTTAATTTAAAAAATATATATATAAAGTGTATCAATTACTTTCCTAGGTAAACCTTTGTGAGGAATAACAACATATATCAAATTATGTAAAAGTTAAAATGGTAGGGTAAGCTTTTGACTAAGATCCGTTAGTGCCTCTAATAATTGTTTGGACGAGAAGCATTAGTAAATGTACAAGGCACACCATTTCATGGGGAGAGTCAGAGATATATAGCATTATCTTTGTAAATCAAGTACTATTCAACCTAACTTACTTCAATCCGATACTTTTTAATCCAAATAACTTAACATCGAAAATATATCAATTTGATTAAATTAATTATCATTAAAATAATCTTTTAAAATTTGTACCTTACTAAAACCTTTTTAAAATAATGAAACAATCACATGATAAATTTCATATATATTCATCATAAATAGAGCCAGATACTAAGTAATCCCCTTTAAAAACCCTTTATTATTATTCGAGTGACTAATCAGTTGAACACAACACTCAACAAATCTAGTCCAAAAGAAATTACAACGAGAATAAGAGCAATCGAATGGTCATACATCCTAAGAGCATACTAAGGCAACGTACTTGGCCTTAGTGAATAAAGGAACTCGAATTAGATCTTAAACAGATACGAACTTCTTCTCTCTTTTCTCGCTCCTCTCTCTTGTGCGGTACTTCTTGTGTTAAAATTAATCTTAGAATCCTTTTGTGCCTCTCATTACATGGCTTTTTTGTCCACGCTGCTACCCATGTTGTTAAACCCTAAAATCATATTAAGCGTGATTGTATAATAGTTTTGGCGCATGGGTAATATTTAAGTGCATCAGGTGTGACCCCATTCGAGCTATCTATGCACATGCCTGTCAAGCACTAATCTCACCAGAATTAGTGTACATGAATCCCTTCGGCACACATCAAGGACTCTCATTATTTCTCAAAAGTGCATGACCATCTATCCTACACCTACTAGGCACAAATACTACTTATTTACTGAAAATACGTTTTGCTCGACTATCGTAGTATGAGCCTCACACAAACCTTGCGGCCGACCTCAATCGAGTATCATGTGAACTTCCAATGTACTTCGTTGCTCAAACAACTCTTGGCAAAGTTCCACATGAATCTCGCATGACCTCCAACAACCTTTGTTGCTAGACCAACCCTGGACTGACATTCGGCTAACTCTTACAAACTTTGCACAACCTCCAGCGATCTTTGCTGCTTAGATAACCTTCAATCAATTATCGGCCGACCCTTATATGAATCTTATGTGGCCCTTGTTAGACTTATTCGCTTGAGCATGTCATACATGAATATCGCACATCCTTTAAATGACCTGTTTATTGATTATAGCTATCACAAAAAAAGAGATCCAAAATCTTACAGTAAAAATCAATAGTCAACCAAATCTTTTAGGACGAAAGTAATGTCATTCTACAGCTTTGGCATCATGGACTTGAAAAGAAGAAGAAGAAATGATAGAATTATGACTAATTCCTAAGTGGACAGCCGAGATTGCTTGATCAATTTGTATGCCATGTTGTAGTGGCTAATGACCGATCCCTCTAATATAAGTGATAAAAGGTGTTGTAGGACTGATTGAAGATAATGGTGGCTCTAAAGCAGATCTTTTGGGGCATGTGTAGATTTCTGTGCTTGGAGCTGGAAAAGCTCATTTGACTGGGAACATTGATTTAGATACTCCAGAGGTCTTTTTGAGTTGGTGTGACAATGTTATTTGTAAAATGCCTTGGCTTAACTTGTTGATTCATTCTCGAATGCCTCAAAAATAATTAAAGAATATTCTCAAAAAATCTTTCTTGAATTTTACGGGGCAAAAGTGATGGGGAATAAATGAAAAAATAAACGACTTTTATTTTTATATGAAAGTGATTTTCAGTAAAGAAAAGGAATTTTGTTTTTCTTATGCTTTCCTAAACTCAAGAGAAATCTACAATCGATATTTATAACCCACTCTTTTTTAAAGGAAGAACGTGAAATTCTTTTTTCTTTTCGCAGGAACCAAGAGCTTGAATCTGACCATGAGAACAATACTTTCTATAACCGACACATTTCTTGATCCTTGGCCACCTAAGCAACAATGAATGACCCCTTCCTTGGATTAGTGTAATGAAATGTGTCTATTTATTTATCTTTTGATTCAAAATAAAAGCAAGCTTGACAAACAATCTTAGAGCATTCAGGGTTACGTGTTGGAGGATTGTAGTGGCTCATTTTCTAATAGTCATACTAATTTTCTAATAGTCATATTAAGAATGAACCACATATTAAAATTAAGTAATCTTTTACTATCATATTTATATATGATAAAGTCATTTGATGGGAAATGAATCTAATGACCGAGGAGGGCCGACCCCTTTACCAAATAAACTACAATGGAGAAAGTCTCAATCCAAGACGATGAATAAGATAAAGGATTCATCATTAAAAAAATTGATATTTTTAATCCAATTCCTACAGTAATGAATGTAAAGTCGACATCAGCTAGGTCAGGGTGTCAAGGACACCATCTTCGGTGGGACTTCAAAGCTCAACATATTGTGGGATTTAAAGTCATGGGATTACTACCAAATCCCTATCAAAACTCTCTTGAAGAAACATCTAGAAGAAGTTTTGTAAAAAATGGGGGAAAAAAAAGAAAAAAGAAAACATACATGCAAAGAAGATGGAAAGCCAGTAGCAATGACAAATGCCACCCAACATTATGGTAAACATCTAATATCAGTTTATGAGAGGATTAAC
>BSYO01000034.1:3423256-3438021 GCA_033239525.1 Nepenthes gracilis | reverse complement strand
CTCACCCGATCCATTCACCTTAACCGCAAAGTAGTACTTTTCGATTTCTATGTCTTAAGGTTATGCTTTTGCATTATGGCCTCTATTTGATCAATCTTTTTCCGTTTGATAGCCGCAGGTGCCCGTGCGGTAAAGGGCGAGGCTGTGCATCAGGTCCGAGATTTCTCACTGGCGCAGCTCGCCAATCGAGATGCCAAGGAGATGGAGTGTCGTCAACACTACTATCACGAGGCTCAATAAAGCCTAGAGCAAGTTAGCCACTTCAATCGAGCCTCATCCAAGTCTCGAGCTCAAATCATAAGAGTCTTAGAGGCCCACACTTGAGTTCTGGATCGGATCACGTCGCTCAAGGACAAGCTCCAGGAGAATCAAGAATATTTCGGTGATTTGCTTGGTATGTGCACCCAACTGGCGAGAGAGCTGAGGGCCAGGTTCCACCCAACTAATGTGGCCCTGATGATGAATGACTGGTTTTAGGAAGGCATTCTCTTTTGCAAATGAATAGTCTCCGTGGTTACCCTGGACTTCCATCGGCTTCCTTGATTCTTGACGAATGCTAGACTTTCTCCCTATTCAGACTTGATTGGGTTCCTGAGAGGGATAGAGGGCTTGCACACACTCTTTGAGGGGCCCTTGATCATAGGTTAGTCATCCGGGCCTCAGCCTTAGTGATGATAACTTCTTGCATTTTTCGAGGTTCAGATGCCTTCAGATGTATATCTTGTATTTAATGAAGATTGCCTTGATCATGGCCGGTGATGCTTTTCTTATTTACATTGGACTTCTTTGTCTCGACATTTTTTTGCTTAGTTCATGGCCGAGTGAAAGGGGCAGAGATGATTTGGTCATGCTCAAATCAAACCGTGTTTGCTCTTGAGGGAGGAGGTCACATAGGTATAACTCTATGTCGCAAAGAATAGGTGTTATCGTCATCAAGTTTGACTAGACACGTGCTGGTCCGTCTCGCGGCCTATCTTGCAGAGATGCCACATCACGGGTATGGGTGAGCCTCGTAAGGATCGGTTGGGTTTCATGGCTGCGGCTGCCAAGCTTTGGCGAAATCTAGGCTATTGCCCGCGCATCACCAAGTTAGCCGGATTACGATTAGCAAAGGAGTACTCAGCCAAGAGGTTAGCGGTCTACGGTGACTCCGAACTGATCATTAACCAGGTTAACGGAGACTTCAGGGTAAGCAACCATCACCTGGCCAAGTACTTGGCAAAGGCGATGGAGGTCACCTAGGGTTTCGACAAACTAACCCTGGTTTATATTCAGAATCAAAATCGAAGGAAGACCAGCTGGTGAGCGCTGAAGGTAAAAAGTCGTAATGTACTGAGGGACATGAGGGAGATTCTGAACGCTCCGAACATAGAGAAGTAGGAGGCGATGCAGATTTTTGAAGTGAAAAACTAGATGACGCCCTGCCTTAGTTATCTGACTGACGGATCATTACCAGAAAATGCAGAAAAGGATAAGCGAATAAAAAAGACAGCCGGCTGGTATATTGTGGTTAATGGGCAATATATCGCCGTACATTTCAACCCCCATACCTCCGATGCCTAACTCGAAGAGGCCAACTACGCCAGGCGAAGTGCACCTCAGATCTATGAGCACATGTTGGTGGAAAAACTTAGCTTTCAAGATCAGCTAAGAGGGCTACACATTTCAATGAAAAAGGATGCGCTAATTATGGGAAGAAGTGTGAAAGCTATGAGTTTCACAAGAACCTTCACCGCCAGCCTGCCTCACGACCAAGACATTTGTGCCCTCGTCTTCTGCGCAATAGGGATCGATATTTTCTACCATTTTCCATTGCCACGGGGCAAAAAAAGTCATCATCGTGGGCATCGACTACTTCACTAAGTGGGTCGAAGCCATCCCACTGGCAAAAATTATACAACACAACGCTCTTGAATTCTTTTGCCAGAATATTATTTGCAGATTTGGCATCCGAAAGGTCGTCGTAATTGACAACGGGACCCAATTCTTAGGGAAACGCTTCACCAATTATTACGCCAGCCTTGGTATCAAGTTGGTCCACACTTCGATGGCATACCCCTAAGCGAATGGACAGGTGAAGATCACGAACCGAACGCTACTCCACAGGTTAAAGACCAAGCTGGAAGACGCAGGGGGCTCATGAGTAAACGAGTTCCCCTCAATTCTCTAGACTTACTGGACAACCCCAAAAGAACCAACGTGTGAGATACCCTTCAGTCTCTATTATGGGACTGAAGCAGCAAATTGGTCGAAATTGGGCTTTCAAGTCTTAGGGTGGAATCATTTGACTTACGAGGTAACTCTCAGAAAATCAGGGAATACCTATACTTGTTAGAGGAAGCCCGCGACGCTACCAAAATACCGACAGTCGCCTACCATTATTGAATCGCCAAATACTACAACAAAAAGGTAAAGGCGCGACAATTCTATGTTGGGGACTTGGTCCTATGAGGCGTCGATGCCACAGGCAAGTTGGTCGGCCGCAGCAAGCTCTCCCGAAATTGGAAAGGGCCTTTCCTAGTCTCTGTCGTCCTGCAAAACGGAGCGTACAAACTCCGAAACCAGGATTAAAAGTTGGTCCAACGAACATGGAACACGATCCACCTCAACCGCTACTTCTAATAAGGGACCAGGTATGTATTTGCATTTTGAGTGTACGCATTCACCTGCTTGTTTTAATTTGTCAAAATAAGTGTTTTCTTATCATACTGCCTTCCCTTTCCTGTGTGCATGTATATATATGTGTTTGCCTTATAGGTTTTTCCGACCTAGACTGCCCCTAAGTCGGGAGGGTCTTCACTCTCTCGTTACTAAACCCTAGTCATCCAGGCGGCCCATAAGTGGTCAAATATAAACCTCGATCATCCGAGTGGTCCATTAGCGGTTGTACTTAAACCCTGGTCATCCAGGTAGCCCATGAGCGGCCTAGTATGAACTTCGATTATCTGAGCGGCCCATTAGCAGTCGTATTAAACCCTGATCATCCAGACGGCCCATAGGTGGTCGAATCTAAACCTTGGTCATCCAAGTGGCCCGTTAGCGGTCAAAATCTTAGGGGGCTAACACAACACACGCAATGACCTCCTCCACGAGGAGATAGCGTGATCAATCAATGATGGTCGAAGGGAGAAATATTTTTCTCTAAGGCTTGCCGCCCAAGTCAGCACTTAGGCGGCGCCACCAAGCTTCATTCACAAGCCACCACTACTAGGCCGGCTAATGCACACACCGCCGCCTATAAAAAAAACCTAAGGATTTCACTGATGCACGGTAATGGCCTTTTGACTAAGCAGTTGGTCTGAAGACAAGTCTGACAAATATACAAGCATAAAGCAAAGAAAAAGAAATAGACAAAGTGGGGAGAATTCTCATTTTATTGCTTTCAAATGTATTACATTATACATGATACAAAGGAAAGACCAAAATCGATAAAAAGCTAGGAGGCGCCGAGGCGGTGAGACTGACTGCCTCATGGATCTCACGAGACTTTCATGGGTGCATGACCTGTTTGACATATTACAGTCCACTGGGGAAGTTATGGTCAATAAGCCGCGCGATACACCTACACATATTGACCCCTTCCCACATCCTTTTTTTTTTTTTTGGTAAGTAAGTGATTTGGATTAATGGGAGAAAAATTTTTACAAGAAAAGATTTATCTCCAAGTGTTTTACCGACTTGGGGATAAATCAAAATCGCTAGGGCATGCCCCGAGCGCTCTGATACAATGAATGAAACCCACACTAGAAAACTGGAAATCACTCAATACAAACAAAATATACTAATATTAATAGAGCATATCCTAAACAGAGAATGCCAAGTCAAGGCATATCCGAATATTGGCAACTGAAGCCAACTCATCGCCAATCCGCGACCACATCAGTTGCCCAATCTCATGGGGGCGCATCCGAAGGCTCTCGGCGGTTCTCTGCAAATACACCGTTCTGCAGTTGGCTAAGGAGCCCCGTGACCTGCTCATTCTCCTCCAGCCGGCCAGGCATTCTCCCACAGACTAGCATTCTCGCCTGCAGACGCTCAGGGACGGCTCGCAAGGCGGCGATCCGACCGATACTCCATCCCCGTTGGCCGCCATCGCTTCCAACCAGCGACCGCTCGCCCTATATCGTAGATCACCCGGTCCCGCTGGTTAATTACTTTGCAATTGAAGCCAAGACCTTCTCCTTCGCACCAAAAACAAAACAAACTGTGAAATTTTAAAGGGAAACTTAGTAGAAAGAACACTAGAAAATTATACCTCCCAAACTTCAGGCGGGGTGGCCTGTGCCCGGCTTTCCAAGTCCGGTGCTCCAAATGGTGGTGGCCGGAAGCACGCCCTCAATGGCCGTGCTGGCGGCGGCCTCTCCAGATGTCCTCCATCCGCAGATGATCAGGTCACACCACCGCCTTTAGCCGGCACTGCATGGCTGGGTGAGCGATCGATGGCTCCCCGCGCTCCGGCTAAGGCCACAGTCTTGCTATGGGTACTCTTGCTGGCGCACTGAAGAACCACCTCGCGCTATCTGACCGCTGCAAATCCTGGCAAAGAATATAGTCGGGCCCGAAGACATGAGGAGGAGGGCATCTCCGGGGCTGGTGCCATCCTCTAGGCCTCGGGCCGATTAAGTCATCGTCAATCTGGACGGATGGATTTAGGCCCGGAGTCCTCCTAGGCCACATCATAACCACCAGTGGGGTGCCTCTGAGCCTCGAACAGGGAAGGCCGTCTCCAATTCACCTTCGGTCTTACCCTAAAGACTAAGCAAATCTCAAGTCAAAAAATGGGCTTTGATCGGGCTTGGTCACCACCTATGGGCGCCGGGTTTCACACAGACGGCCCCCAGATAAACTTCCCGGCACCTGCCCCAACTTTGTAGGAGCTATCTCCCGGGCCCATCTTACAAAGAAGAACCGATTCTTCCAGTTTTTCAGTGAGTCATAGATAGCCGTATTAATCTTTAGGCCACTACATGGAACCAGGGAGATCCACTTCCTCCCTGGTTTATCTTGAACAGCCCCTTCACCATAGACATTGTTAACCACCTAGAATGCTTACGAAGAAAGATACAAAATGTGCAAATATACCGTACAGCATTGGCGTGGAGCTGGGCGACAAGAATATGCAAATCCTGGAGGATTGACTGTAAGTCGTCCGAAAGAGGAAGACGGAGACCACTCCTCAGGTGGGCCTCATACACCATTACGTGTCCCGCCGGCGGAGAGAAGGCCATGTCGTCCTTGTCCGGAACCCTCCACGCGATGTCTTTGGGGATGTTGAACTCAATGCACTCTTTTTACGCTGCTCTTTCTGATAATGAATCTGAGCATCGGCACAGAGGTGAAGCCATATTTGCAGAGGGATTAGGGTTTCTTTCTTTTCTCTCTGGAATGAGAGCAGGTTGAAGATGAAAAAGCATAGCAGAAGGCGTGAAAAATATTAAGTGTAGAGGAGGAAAACTTAAATGGCAAAGTGTGAAACGCCTTAAACCTCCTAGAGAAGGCACGCCATCATTCCTGCAACGTGTCACATCCCAAATGGGCCTTTTTTGAACAAATCTTCTTTTGCATTAATCGCTGGGATAGTGGTTCAACTGTGTGAAGACACATGTCCACTTTTAACCTGACAGGCCGGCTAATGACAACGTTGCTTTAACTCATACAAAGTTCTCCGAAATCTAACCAAAGACAGTTAATAAATTCGGTCAACTTTCTCCTTCGGATCTGACCAAACACAGTCAACAGATCCAATCAACCTTCTCATCTAGATCTGACCAAAGACAGTTAACAGATCCGGTTAACTTTCTTTTTTGAATCTAACCAAAGACGGTCAACGGATACAATCAACCTTCTCCTCCGGATCTGACAAAAGATGGTCAATAGACCCGGTCAAATTTCTTCTCTGATCTCGACAAAGACGGCCAATGATCTGGCCAACTTTCTTCTCCTGATTCACTGAACGCTCACCGTATTTGGCCAACGCCTCACGCACCGTGGGTATTCCCCCAAAATTTTCGAGCAGCAAAGGAAGCGAGGGAGCATCACAATGCCGCAACACGCTGAGGTAAGAAATTTGGCCACCTATGGATGGGGGTTAATGATGGGTCATCGTAAACGGCTAGCCCACACAGTCAGGCATGCCTTGCATCCACCGCTGACGGTCAACGCTAGCCAAACAAAAATGAGGGCCGAATTCTGGAAGGACCAAAACGGCCGTATTGACACACGCCGCCACACCGACCGAGGCACAAAGTGAATAATATCAAGGCTTAGACGGCTAACCCGTCAATTCAAAATCAATGTAGTAACAAAGCCAAGAATAAAAAGGCTTTCACTGTCAATTCCACTCGCCCATACCTAAGTAGGTTAGCAATCACTTTTCCGACTCGCGCCTTCCATAAATCCAACCAGCCTTCCAAAGGACGCGACAAGATCGGCGTATTTCCCATAAGGAAGGCGCAGACCTTCAATTACTAATTGGAGCCTCTAATCTGTGAATATACCCGAAAGGAAGGCAAGAAATTCGAAAAAGTCACAACCGAGAAGGAAACAATCCCAACTAATTAGGCAACTCGTGCCTTTCTCACAAGGAAGGTCGCCTAAACATGGCATAGGAGATCACACCTTCCAACCAAGGAAGATCACCCTATCGTCATTAAAATGAGCCCTAGGGTCTTCGCTTAGGACATGCAAACAACTACTCACATAACGCTTACTGCTACGCTATCTACCACACAGACACACAACTCTCTGCTGCCCGAAAGAAACATATGCTCTCGACTAGGCATTCCACGACGATTTCGTACTCTCTCTCTGCGAACGCACTGAGAGAAAGAACACAAATTAAAGGCATACAGGCGCTCTTCCTGTTGACAGACACCTACTACCTTTACCCACTGTCCAGATTCAAGAGACGACATTGCCTTTCTTTCATCTGGAAATTCACGCACTCTCTCAATTCTCATTTCCAATTACCTTCCCAGATTTCGAAGACTGTTTACTGACTTGAGCGTCGGAGTGTTTTCGATGGGATAACTTTTCGACGACACACTGACCTCCTATTCATTTTAATAGTGTGCAAGATCCAAACTCAGTGAACGGAGTAGGAACTAGACAAGCGGATCAGCCCGAATCTATTCGAAATTCAGATCCAAAGATGTATCAATATTTATAACGCATAATTTCCTCTGCCAGAGATTTTTATTTATTTTCTTATTTTCTATTAAAATATAGCACATAATATGCACATATTTATACACTAAAAAAATATTAATAACACATTATTTAATCACTTTTAAAATATTTTTATTATATGATTTCTTATCTATCAATTTAGTCATCTGTTAAATTTTTGAGTATTATTTAACTCGTAGTATGTATCCAATTTTTGATGACAAAATATATGCGGTCATTTGTTTACTATGATAGAATAAAATTTAAGAAAATATTATAAATATATTATTATTGTTAATACCTATTGAATTTAAAATTCAGTAAAATCTATGGGTTATATTTAATATAATTCATGTGTTAGACTCAATGAGATTCTCATTCTATGGGCTCATGATGCTTATTATTATTTGTTATTCATATCATTTTATACTGATATTCAAAATCCGATTCCTATCTTCCTAATAACATTAGACTCTAGGGGGAGATCGCCACCTGTTATTGATGAATTTCAAATTCTAATGAATCCTTTTATCTTATTGTAGTGCGAAGGTTTTGGTAGGGCTTACTTTTATTATTACTTTTGAATTATAATTACAATGAATTGTATATTTTGAATAGAGTTTATTGTTAGATTCTATGTTATTTCAATGGCTTTAGTATATTTGATATTATATATTCAAAATATTTATTTGTTTATTAAACGTTTTTAATAATCATTACTTATTTAATATTTGACTAATTCTTATATTTTATTGACTCCAAATTTAAGTTTATTATATAATGCTATCAGGGGACTCCACATTTACTGTGGGACTTTCAGCTAGAGGGGATTTGGGAGGTTAGTTATTATCATATTATTTAGTGACAATTGGATTATATTTTGATGAAGATTTGCTAGTTTTTTTCAAGTTATGACTTATGAATTTTAGTAGTTTTTATCTCTTAAATATTTGTTTCATGTAGTGATGAGACAATAACTTTATAGTTGAAAAAGGTTAAAATTATTATAAATATTTAATAATTTTATATATTAAAACTTTTAACATGAATGGTTCAAATCGAGTTTAAAAATTAATATTCGAGTAATCACGAACATGAATTGGAGTGGCTGCAACGCGAGAGGACGTCGCAGCTCCTTTGGGCACCCTCGAGGGGGTCGTTGGATTAAATATTTAACAGTCTCTATTTTTCTAAAAGAAAAAAAAATAAAAATAAAAAAAATAAGAAATGTTTTTTTACTTTTCTTAAAAAAATTAATAAAAATAAAAAATATATATAAACAATATTTTTTAAAAATCGAACAGCCCCTGATAGTGTCAAAAGAGCTATGACGCCCTCCCTCATTGCACCCCCTATTGTTCTTGTTGCATTTGGAGTTTAATACGATGGCAGGTGTGACGAGAGGATCCTTCTTTCCTCCTTAGATTTCATTTTTTGCCATCCAAGTCCTCTGCATCTAATTTGCAAAGGCGGAGTATCCTGCTAATTTTGCTTTCATATTCACTATTTATATCTGTAGGCAATTATCAGCGATGTCTTTTGAGGTTAAGTAAATCTATTTTTTATTCTATTGTATGACTTTTTATAAGTTTTTTAATTATAGAAATTTATATCTTATCATTTGTTAAAAATATTGTCACTTAAATTATTAGATATTGTTATTTATTATTGACAATAGCAATATCTCAAGCAAAACCCATGATATTAAATAAATTTTGGATGATGTTAAAAATTTTAAAAATTTTATCATGTAAATTTTATAGAAAAAAAATGTTATATTTTTATTGTAATATTATTTTTTGCTTAAATAGCATCTCACATATCATTATTTTTTTATTAGGATACTGTGGATTAAATTTAAAATTTATATTATTGCATTTTTTGATTGATGATTAATTTACCACTTAAAATGTTCTTTTTTGTTTCTTTTATATATATTTTTACTACATTTTTAATATTATTTTATAACATGTTTAACATATTATTATTATTATTATTATTTCTTATTATATTTTTATACATAATATATTAAATTTAAAAAGTAAATTTTAAAATAGTAAATTTAGTATTACCCATTGTATAAACCGTCAAATCAAACCAACTGGCAAACATTCAATTTAGATAATTTGTCATTATTAATAGATTTGTTTGTTCGTATAAAAATTCAAATCACAATCAGCGAATTGGTTGTGAATTATTTAATAATTCTTACCAAACCCATCCATATTTACTATTGAGCAGTTAATCAAAATCATTATGTCCTGCTGTTTAATAACTATATATTTTAATAGTTAATAAATAATTTTACTTTGTTTTAGTTTTTTTTTTCCATCTACCTATACTAATTTTAATAAAAATAGATAAAAATTATTTTTTAATATAAATAAAGGAGACGCTAGTTTATATAATTTTATTTCAAAACGAAAACAAAGCTCATCGCAAGCTGTATTCTCCACGCGATGATTTCGGAAGTCGTCTTGTCGTCCTTAGCACGTAGATTTCAATGCCATTTCCCCGAAATTTCACTTGCATTTCATCAACTCTTCAAATGCTCTCACCCTTCGTAGCCTGTCTCCCATTCCTCTTTAAATATCTCACCCACCTGACAGCCCCATTTGAAGAACACACAGAGAGGGCGCATGCGCTTATCCGAATACTTATGTAAGTCTAGATATGTTAATGGGTGTTATGTTATTATTATTGGCGGCAATAAGCAATCTATTGATAAGGATACATAAATAATTATCTATTGGTCGGAATGAACAACCGACTAATAAAAGTACACACACTGTTAATTAAAAGTAGGAGAAGAAAAATGAATACTAAATATTTTACGTGAAAAATTCTTCTAAAATAAGGAAAAAATCACGTGACACTAGGTTCATAAAAATCATTAGGTGTGAGAATTTATTATACAAATAATAGGAGGCGAAAATAAGAATATAGTAAAGGTAAATAAAAATTTTAACACATTGTTTTCACTCACCACTCTCTTTCTTTTTACTTTCTCTAATATATTTTTCTCACTACTACACTACTTCATTGAGTGTGCATACACACACACATATATACACATGTTCTCCACCATAACCCAGTTTAGTGGTTTAGTCTTTCAACTCTCCAGGTCTGCATGCATGTGCATGCCCTATCTTACAAACAGGCAGGCGTACGCCCGATCCTACAAATCGGGACTGCGTTTAGAGTCCCAAGAATAACGTTTACCACTACCCAATGCAAAAAGAGCCACTGCACACCTTTTTTTGGGATACGAGTAGTCATTCATACTTTCATATTCAATTCCACAACCCTATCGACCATTCTCTCATTCTTCAAGGTGTCAATCGCCCCATTGACGGGACGAGAAGTAGTTCCACCAGATTCTTCAATGAGTTAGTCGCCCTACACGATTTTTACCGCTTAACATATTGTGGTGAGAGGTTGACCGGCCCGTGGCTGCCCAGCTTAACTATGTTTCAATTCCTTCTACTTAAAGTAACACACGTGCTCCGTCCAAGTCCTCCAATTACAAGGACTTCCACATGGGAGTGATTCCCAACAAACTTTCCCTCACGATCGTGGGGAAGTTAAGTCTATCAGCCAACCAGCCTGCAGCATGCTTCATTATTTCCTTTCAGTAGAATATTGGTTATCATTCCTATCATATTTTCTTCAGTGTCAATCTTTTTCAGTGATAGTAGACCAACTTCTAGTACTTCTCTCACCCAATGATACCGCACATTAATATATTTTGATCTGGAATGGAGTGAGGGAGTTTTATAGAGATGAATGGCACTCTGATTATCACAAAGTACTACATACTTTTCCTATTCAAGGCTCAATTCTTGAATGAACTTCTTCATCCACAATATCTTTTTACAAGTTTTTGTTACGACAATATACTCGACTTCAGTAGTAGAAAGAGTGGCACACTTTTGTAACTTGGACTGCCAGAAAATTGCTCATCCTGTAAATTTCACTAAATATCCTAAAGTGGACTTGCGACTGTCAATATCTCCGCCATATCAGCATCCGAGTAATCCACCAACTAAGGCTTGTCACTTCCAAGACACAAGCACCTCTTGGAAGTTTCTCGAATGTATCTCATAATCCACTTTACCGCGGACCAACGCTGCTTCCCTGGATTGGATAGAAACCGGCTGACTGTGCCAATAGCATGTGCTATGTCTAGCCTGGTGCATACCAAGGCATACACGAGGCTTCCTACGGCCGAGGGTGCAGGGAACGCCTCATGTACGCTTTTCTTTCGGGTCGGAAGATGGACATTGGCGAATACACAACCCGTGATGATTTGTAAGAAATGTCGAGGTGTTTAGACTATCCATATCAATCGCTTGAGTATCTTTTTAAGGTAGTTTTCTCGAGACAACCATAGTCTCCCTGCCTCCCGATTGCGCATGATTCTAATACTAAGAATCTAGTTTGCCGGTCTGAGGTCTTTCATGGCAAAGGATTGCCTAAGTTGCTCATTCAACTTCTTTATCCGAGTACTGTTTTGTCCAACAATTAACATGTCGTCCACGTAAAGGAAAAGGATAACAAAATCGCCTTCTGAAAACCTCTGTGTGAAAACACAGTGATCACAAGTAGTTTGCCGATATTCTTGACTAGTCATGACTGATTCAAACTTCTTATACTACTGTCTTGGAGTCTGTTTCAACCCATATAGGCTATTCCTTAGATGATAGACTATTTGCTCATTCCCTTTAACTTTGAACCCTTCTGACTATTCCATATAGATTTCTTTCTCCAGTTCACCGTGAAAAAAGGTTGTCCAGACATCCATTTGCTCCACTTTCGGATTTCGGGTGGCTGCCAAGCCCAACACAACCTGTATGGAGGATATTTTTACCACGGGAGTAAAAATCACATCAAAATCAATTCCCTTCCGTTGATTGAAACCTTTCACAACTAGCCATGCCTCATACTTTAGTTTCATGATATTTTCATCCATTTTCAACCGAAAGAGTCATTTGTTCTTTAGGGCCTTCTTCCCCATAGGATGTTTGACTAAATCAAAGGTATGATTCTCGTGAATAGAACTCATTTCATCATTCATGACTTCCAATCATTTTTTCTTACTCTCATCCTCCATAGCTTCTTTATAACTTTCAGGCTCCCCGGTATTTGTGAGCGCAACATATTCACTGGGTGATAGACGGACGGACGGTCGTCTGTTTCGTGAGGATCGTCTGACAGGCATATCCTCAATCGGTTGAGGGATGATTTCATTCTGGTCTTCATCAGGTGACATGATCACCCTTCCATTATCCTCAGGGACCTCAAAATTATTGTCCTTGTCTTCTAGGTATATCGGATGAAAAATTTTGACACTTACTTTGTCCGTCTGCTCAACATCACACTTAGCCTTCCTGCCAATATCCTTGATCATTTCATCTTCAACAAAGGTTATGTCCCTTGATCGAACAAGTCTTCTCCCAACTGGATCATAAAATCTATAACCTAGCTCATCTTTTCCATAGTAAAGAAAAATGCACTGCATCATTTTCGGTTCCAACTTTGTCTTTTTATCTATTGGGATATGAATAAAGGCTTTACATCCAAACACTCGTAGATGATGATAAGATGACTCCTTGTCTGACTATATCTTCTTAGATACTTTACCCTTCAAGGGTTTACTGGGCAACCTATTTATGATGTAAGCCGCCGTCTTCAATGCTTTGGCCCAGAAATGTTCAGGAAGGTTAGCTTCGGAAAGCATGCACCGTATTCTTTCTATAAGTGTGCGGTTCATCCACTCAACCACTCCGTTTAACTGTGGCGTCTTTGGAGGTATTTTCTGATACCTAATATCATGTGACCGACAATAGATATCAAAAGGCCCGATATATTCACCGCCGTTATCACTTCGGACACCCTTGATCTTCTTCCCCGTCTGGCGCTCAATAAGGGTATGAAATTGCTCAAATATACCGAGGACCTGATTCTTGGTTTTCAATGGGTAGACCCACAACTTTCTGAACAATCATCAATGAAAGAAACAAAATATTGAGTTCCACCAAACGACTTCTCTTTGAATGGTCCACACACATCTGTATGGACAAGATCAAGCAATTCTGCTTTTGAAGCGGACAAGTCTCTATGAAATGAGACTTTTCTTCATTTGCCGGCTAAGTAATGAGGACACATCCTTAGTCCGTCATCCTTTACTCAGGCGATAAGGCCCTTCCTGACCAGATGATATAGTTTGCGTTCAATCATGTGGCCCAACCTCCTATGCCACAAATCCCTGGCCTCAACGATTGCGTTTACGCCTCTACTGTCGCGTGATGCCTTCATAATGCATGTGCCGGAGTACTTTTTCCCTCTTGCCACTACCATAGATCCTCTGGTCAATTTTCACTCTCTTTCATAGAAGGTGTTACAATAATCTTTATCATCCACCCATCCAACTGAGATGATATTGAGTCTGATGTCAGGGACATATCGAACATCATTTAACAATAGGTTCGTCTCATTATTGGTAACTAGTATAACGTCACCTGTACCAATAATTCGGGATATTCCATCATTACCCATCCTTATCACTCCAAAGTCTCCTGGAGTGTAAGATGAAACAACCCTTTAGACGGGTACGCAATGTGGCACTAGAATCAATCACCTGCCGACTCTCCGTCACAGTTTGCCATGTTCTCTTCACATGTCAATAGGAGATCACCTCCTATGACCACTGAAACGGAGGACTTGTCCTCACCTCATCCCTTTTCACCTTTTTTCTTTTTCACATTAATACGTTTTCACTTGAAGTATTGCTTCTTGATGTGGCCTTTTTTGCTATAATGATGGCACTCAAAATTTTGATATCTTGATCGAGATTTACTGCGTCCTTTCTCTCTAAGCTTCTCGCTACGTCCTCTACTCCTTTCCCTAAACTTGGTCATAAGTACTCTAGTATGAGAAGACGCTGAGAGGTCCTGTGACCACCTTGACTCATTCATGAGCAAGGAAGCAATTACCTCATCCAACTTCAACGTATCTTTTTCAAACAGCAAAGTGGTTACGATATGATCATAAGAGGTTGGCAGAGAGGTCAGCAGCACCAATGCCTTGTCCTCCTCCTTGATTACTGCATCAGGGGCGAATATCTGTGTTACGATCCAATTAAATTCGTCCAAATGCTTTTCAAAGCTGCCACCTCCTGACAACCATAGACCATAAAACTGTTTCTTTATATATAGTTTGGTTGTTAAGGATTTGGATTTATATCGACTCTCCAATTTCTTCCACACCTCCGCCGGATTAGTCAGGCTGAGGACCTCTTGGAGCGTGTTGTCCGTCAGGCATAACTTAATAGTACAGTTAGCAAGATCTCATTTATCTTGCTAGTCTCCACTGATAGGTTTTTCGGTTTGTCTTCCTTCTTCTTCAATACTTTTATTGTTCCTTCTCTAGTCAAGATGTTCTTCACCCTCTCCTACCAGAGAATGAAATTACCTTACCTATTAAACTCTGGGTTTCTACGCTGAACGACAAGTTCTTTTCGGGAGGATGATGACGCCATTCGAGACAAAATTCTCAACTAAGCTCATTACCACTTGTTGGCAATGGGTGACCTGCGA
>BSYO01000034.1:3407240-3423156 GCA_033239525.1 Nepenthes gracilis | reverse complement strand
CATTTGTGAAAGATTTTTAATTTGAATATTAGATGATATACTAGGGAGCGAGTTTCACCGTCTTCTGACCTCTTGTTCGTTAGTTGTGATGTACAAAATTCAAATTTAAAATAATAGCGACCAGACCTGTTTCAGTTCAACCTGCCGAAAAAATCAAGTAGCTCCCTAATCCATTCGTTAATCTGTATCTATGAATGCATCAATTACTTTCTTAAGATATCATCATAATGTTATGCAATAAAGTTAAGTGGTTAATTTACTTATTAAGTACCTTCCATATAACGTCGACTATCATCTAATATGGTAATTACTCAGAAAAAAAGAAAGGCTATCAAATATGGGGAAAAATTAAATTTTAGTATATTTTCATTTCATTTTAATTAAGTTTATAATTTAATTCTGAGATCCAGATTAAGTGATATTTTTTTTTTTTGAAAAAAAAAAGTTAAACATCTTAGACCAAGCTGTAAAATGTTGTACTCCCAGCTCTAAAGGACAATTTTTTTTGACAACTTCTGAGAACGTATATTTTTTTTTTTAATTTTTTGATAATTTTTTATTTATCTAGTACATGGAAGATTAATACAAGGCTGTATATAATAATCTCTTTTTTTTTCTAAACTTTTATTCATTAAATTAAGATTCAAACAGTAAAATGTAACTTTAATAAAATTAAAAAGAAAACATAAAAATAGTCGGTTGAGAATTAATCGAGGGTCGTCCGAGTAACAAAGCATGCTGAAAGGTTGAGCGAGGTTTGTGCAGAAATCAGCCGAATGTCAGTTGAAGGTCAATTAAATGGTAATGGTCATTGGAGATTGCGTAAGGTTCATGCAAAGGTCGGCTGAGTATCGGTCGAATTTCAACAGACAATTTATTGAAGGCTCGTGCGAGGTGTGGTCGAGCGAAATACATTTAAAATGAATAAGAGGTACCTGTACTTGGTACCTGTACTTGGTGGACATGTGATAGACTGCTGTGCACTTTTTTGATAAAATGGATATATCTGATGCGCATTGAGGAGTTTCAACGTGTCAATTTTAGTATGACCAGCGCCTGAAGGGAAAGTGCATGGATTGCCCAAAGGGGGACACTTTCGGTGCACGTGAGGAGATCATGTGCGTCAAGATTGTTACAAAGTCGCGTCTAATATAATTTTAAGGCTAGCTGTAGAGAAGCAGTAGAAGAATTTGTGTAAGCAATATAAGCAATGTAGTAGTTTTGAGAGCAATTTTATCACAAAGAGCACCGCACAATAAAAAGGAGAGAGAAAAAAGAGAAAAGGAAGTGGTCTGTATCTGATTAAGTTTTGACACAAATTGCGTTATTCATCAAAGTTGGATGCATTGTTTAAATATTTTTTAGAACGTATTACCATTTGATTATTCTTTTCTAATTATATTTTCTTTTACAAGATCTTTCACTACTATGAAATGAAATAAGGTGAGAATAGAATAGTTATTCCTAGTAAATAAAATAAGATGGGAATAAAGTTAGAAATTGTTATTTTCATATTTAGTTGTTGGAATAGAATAAATTGAAAATTATTATTCCAATGTTTGATTTATCGAATAGTATGAGGAATAAGGTAAGAATTTATCGTAATGACTTTTTTTTTCTTATTCAATGAAAAAGATATTCTTTTTCTTTATATATATATATATATATAATAAAAAATATATATTTAATAAATATTTGATATAATATATATAATTAAATATATATTACGTATATATAATTATGTGTATATGTCAAATATTTATTAAATATTTGATATAATATTATGTATTATTAAATATTATATTTGATATAATGTTATGTATTATTATATGATACGAAATATTATATATTAAATATTTATTAAATATTATGTATATATAATTATGTATATATATTAAATATTTGATATAATATTATGTATTATTAAATATTATATTTGATATAATATTATGTATTATTATATAATACATAATATCACGTATTAAATATTTATTAAATATTACGTATATAAATATTACGTGTATATAATAAATATTTATTAAATATAATTATTAAATAACTATTTATCAAATAATTACGTGTGTGTGTGTGTGTGTATATATATAAGAGCATTTTCGGAGTATACAAAAATTGATGTGGGAATGGTTATTCCAACTACCCGGGAATAACTATTTCCAATAAAGAGGTGGTAATAATTATTCCCTGAGATCCGAAAATAACTATTCCTTCGAAAATATTTAGTTCTTATCGAAATGCAACCCAATAGTAGAATAAATATTCTCAGAGGAATAATATGGGAATAAAAATTCCATTTCTACCAACCAAACATTTGGTTATAGGTTGTTATTGTGTTGAGGATTGAATTTAACCTTTCTTTATTTAGGTTATACTAAAAAGCTCTCAAAGAGACTACTTTATAATCAATATTATATTTATGATGGACTTGTTTCTAATTTGTCCCGTGATTTGTTTATTAATTTAGAAGAAATTTTCATGCTAAAAATTATTATTCAATATTGTGTTCTCTGTGTTCAAGTGTTTGATAGTTGATGTGTGACCAAAGATTCCAATTTATTCTGCTATGTTAGTTGTACATATTCTGATTAAATCCCATCACAAATGGTATATTGCTTGCTTGAATGTGTTTTCTTGACATTGTTATTTTAAGTAATTTGGGAGTTTTATTTCACTTGTTAGCGTTTACTCTTTGTTCTCTGAGAAAACTTAGTTGTGTGCATTTCTTTGTTTCATAATTGAATGCTGTCCATTTCGTTTCCATTAATATGATATATTCATTTCTCTTTTATATCTGCCACTCCATCTCCTGGGGGATTTAGTTACTTTAATTGAGTAGAGATTTTCTTAATTTTAGGTCGCCTATTTACGGTAACCTCAACTTTTTGGCGACTACAAGTAAATTGATTAAAGATTAAGAATTTCATATTTGTCCAAAAGATTCCTAAAAACCAGGGAATAATTTTATATTCTAACTGGTCCAATTATTTTAATGCTTTTTGATACTGAAGCATGTATTATGCACATTAACTTACAAAATTAAAAATCTTCACCTTTGAGGGATTTATTTGGGCACCATGGTCATCTCCTGTAAGAGTTGAATTAAAATAAAATGTCACAAGGTTCCAAGATCAATAGATAGCACCAACGATAATCGATCTTTAGTGAGCTCTTTTGCTCTTTCTGTGGGCATGAAATTGCGTCGTAATTGATAAATGTCTAAAATAAAATATAATGGGAATAACAATCCTCCGGGGGCCCAATTGGTATGTGGTGTGGAAATTAAATGACTACTTCGATAGAAGTAAATACATCCCTTGAGTTCAGCACAGGGTAACTTTGCTAGCCAAACATCATACATGTTCCTCAACTTAACACATAGAAGCATTAGATCTATCCATAGAGTCAATGATTATTGAGGAGTGTACGATGAAGTTTCTTCTCAAGAAAGGGGGTGAATAAGGTAGTTTAGAACTAGAGTAATAAAAGGTAAAATGAAATTTAAAACTAGGAAGATTACTCATTTCCTAAAGACGCCAATTTTTAGGCCATTCTATAATTCTCACGGTGGGGATGTGCTGAATAATGTGGAGATCTTCTTGTTGAAGCCTTCTATAGAATGCTTCAGACATGGATCCGATGTGCAATTCACGAAGGCTGCCAATAAACTTCAATCCTTCTGGAAGCTTCTTCAACTTTTCACACTGCAATATTTTTAACTTGGTGAGATGTGGCAGTGCCCCTCTCTCCACCCTCCATTCCTCTAAATTTGGAAGATCGAGGATTTCAAGTTGCTCAAGTTGTGGGAATTCACCTACCTTACAAGTCCACTTTGTCCCCACGTACGAGTCACGTGATAAGTAAATGTACTTTAAGTTCAAGAGTCTTCCAAAAGTTTCCATAGTCTCTTGCGATGCCAAGTAAGTAAACTGTAATTCTATCTTCTTAAGGTTAGATGGGAACTGAATGGGTGTAGACTTTTCTCCTACTCGGCCTCTTAATCCCAGCTTATGTAGACTCTGGTAGTGACACAACAATTCCAAATTCTGTAGCTCGACATTCTCGTGGCTACTAAGCCAATCCATGTACAAAGAGTAAAGATGGTCTGAAATGACACTCTGACATTGAAAAACTGCCATTAGTTGTTCCTTACTTGATATACCTTCTATATGCAGCCTTTTAACACTTGGGCTTAATGTTAACATCTCATTCAACATCCAATTCCCTCCCCCGACCCCCCACAAAGTTTGCAAGCTCTTTAATGTGGAAAGCTTCAATCCCGTCATGGAAGTCCTATCATATGGTAAAAATAGATGGCGAAGTCGTTCCAATTTCCATAAAACGTTGGGCACTCTTACTTCATTACGAAAATCTTCAACACCCCTGTAGTCTAAGGTAAGTAAATTGCGTAAATTTTCAATAGATTCGGGTAGCTCTATGATATTTGTGCATCTTATTCCAAGGTATCTCAAGTGAATCAGGTTCCCTATTTCGACAGGTATGGTACCATCAGAAGTGTTTGAACCAACAATGTTCAAGACTCTGAGTAATCGAAAGTTCTTATGAACGTGTTCCAAGCTTAACGCTGCTCTCGCTTGATCTGTATGATATCCGTGGATTCCAACATTAGCTTGTCCAAATATGAAAAGTGATCTAAGATGGGAATTTTGTGTTCCAAATTGGACACACATGCTGCACAAATCAAAACTTTTGGTCAGTATGATACACCAAGCTTGAATTGAAGTTTACAGAATAGCTAAAAATTGAAATATTAGCATACAATAAGCATAAATCATACCTTGTATAAGAATGAATGATACTTCGACGTGATTGTGTCCTTGTTGCATCCTCGTCTAGTTCCACAGAGGTAGAAGATCTATGAGAAAACTTCTCTAAAAAAATCTTGTTCCTTTGCCTTTTTAATACAAAGATCACGCATTAGGTCGTGAATTCGAATTGTTTTTACTTTGCCTGCATAGTTCCTTGTTGCAACTTGAACCACACATCGTTGGATCATTTCATCTAAATGTTGCCTTGCTACTTCTTCCAACGTCTCTTCTTGAGAAAGTTGTTGCGACATTATAAAACCTTCAGATATCCACATTCTTGTGAGCATACCTACTGGAATCTCACAATCTTCAGGAAAGAGAGCCACATAAAGAAAGCAAGGCTTTAAATCATAAGGTAGCTCTTGATAGCTCAAGGCTAACATATTCTTCACGGTGCCATACATATGTGTTCCTCTTCCTTCCATAACCTTTGAACTTACAACTTTGCTTACATTTTTCCATTCCTCAGTAGTGTCTTTTGCACCTAAGAGTCCACCCAATGCAATTATAGCTAGGGGTAACCCTTCACATATTTTCAACATCTCATTGCCCAACTTCTCAAAGTCACCAATATGTTGATAGTTATCAATGCTTTCCCTGTGATTTAAAGCTATCTTGCTAAACAACTCCCAAGATTCATCTTCTGTAAGGCGCCGTGGCTCATGAAAACAGTAAGGCAAATCTGGAAATTGAACAACCTCATGATTTCGGGTGGTGATTATGATCTTGCTTCCTTTATTTCCAAATGGGAATGCTGGGAGCATGTCTTCCAAAGCTTCTTTCTTCTAGACATCGTCAAGTACTATTAAATATGACATATGTTTTAGATAGTCTTGTAGTTTGTCCACCAGTTCTCCCACGCTCACCATTTCATCTGTTTTTGGCTTTGTGCCAGTAGCTTGCCTCAGGATCTCAGTCAGGATGTGCTGAGCATTCCATTCTTGTGATACGAAAACCCATGCTTGACAGTGAAAGTGCTGTTTGACAATTTCGTGATTGTAAAGTTTCCTCGCTAGTGTTGTTTTGCCGGAACCACCCATCCCTACAATGGACAAAACCCTTGCTTGATTTTTTTCTCCGATCGTTTGCTCAATTAGCATTTTGATATCGCCCTCTAGGCCAACAACATAGTCATCGTTGCTGTGTGGATAGCTTCGAGGCAGCCTTTTTTGAATTCGTCCGCTCCGGCCTCCAACCTGATATTTTTGCAGCATTTCTGTACTTTCTTGTATCCTCGTCCTAATAGCTTCAATCTCTATTCCTAGTTTATGTGTATGCACAAGACAGTTGAAGAAGCAATTATACCTCTTGAGGAGGCTCTCTCTTTTCCTTGCAGCACCTTCGATGATGAACGAATCAATCACGTCTTCAGTATCATAGGCAATCTTCTTGATTTCTGAAATTCGCATGCGGAGTCTTTCATTTCCCTCTTCTTCCTCCTCGTCTACGTCCTTGAGATAGCTCTGCATCCACGTGAATTCCCTCTGCAAGCTTTGAATTTTGTCTTCCACTCCTGATAAGAGCTTTGCCTCTTCGACCAGCATGTCGCCCAATTTTTGAATTACAAATGAAACTGCAGCAGACTCAAAACCCATGTTGTCTTCTTACTGTAATCGCCGAAACACGAACAATTTTCAGGCTATTTTGTGAACTCTTTCTTCGCTTTTTGTTTTTCTTCACAATTCAACCCGTCCACGTTTATATCTTGACAGATTTGTGGTGCAGGATTCTCTACGCACTAATGTATCTTTCAACTAGTGGATACTTTTTTTATTCATTGGTGACTGCAGCATTGGTAGTGGTGGAAGCATGGCTGTCCACCGATTGAGACGACTTGCTTTATTTTATACATTCAAAATATTTAAAATACACTCTTTAGGCTATTTTTAAGACATTTTTAATAATATAACACCCATTAACATGCCTATACTCACGTAAATAGTTTGATAAATTAATAAATGATAAATTATATTATAAAAAAATATTTTAAAAGTGATTAAATAATGTTTTTATATATGTGCTTGTTGTGTATTGTCTTCAATTATTTATTAGGCTTACAGCTGTAGGCATCTTCAATGATAATTACCCAACGGCGGCCTCTTGTCTCGATTATAGTATATATATATATATATTCATTGTTTATAGAAAATAAATAAATATGTATTGATATGCTTTTACTACACCCAAACAATTTGCCCAAATATCCTGACTTCTTGCTTTGCTTTAAGAAGCATACATAGATGTGCTTTAGATGTGTTAAACTCTTTTAAAAATTATAAACTAATACATTTTATGGAGACATAAAATTGGGATATATCGAAGACTTTAGGATAATGTTTTAGTGATAAATCTTATCTATCCATCATCAAAACGAGGCACTACGGTCCTTTTTTAATTTTCTTCTGCTTTCTTTCTGGAAGTGGGGTCAGCGCGTTAGGCAGGTTGCTGTTTTTTAACATTTTAAATCCAAATGAGGCAGGTTGCTTTTTGGAAGTGGGGTCAGCGCGTTTTATCCTCTCCAAGCCAGTTTATCTATCGAGCTCCACAGCCAAAGGGACAGGCTCATGAGTGAGGCATTAGTTTCTTTCTCTTATATGCCGATTAGCATGTAAATGAGAGAAAGTCATTTCCGTAACATTTTGAATATTTTTAAAATTAAATAATAGTTAAATAATAAATAAATAAATAAATAAATAAATAAATAATAAAACAACGGAAAAAAAAGAGGAAAATAAAGTAAGAAGAAGGAAAGAGAGAAAAGAAGGGAATGGGAGAGAACGTCTGCCCATTCAGCTCAATAGCGGCTTTCTCTTTTTCAGCTAATCAGTTGGAAAAGCCACCTTCCTTCTTTCTCTCGGTCGTCTGCCTCATTCTTCTCCCTTTCAGTTGCCCTCATTTTCTTTATGGTCGTTGCCGCCTTCTTCTTTGGGTGTAGTTGTGAGCGAAATCATGGAGAGCAAGAGCAATAAAGGAGTAGCTGAAAGTCTTCTACTGTTGCCACTGTTGTTAATTAGTGTCGGAGGAAGTATCGCCGGGACTATTCAAAGCCATCACCGTCGATATTCTCGCCGTTGCTACAGTATTGTGGCAAATTAGGCAAGTTGATTTGTGATTCCATTGCAAATAATTCTTAAACTTCCTTCTCCATATTAATTTCAATTTTCTATGTGTATCAAGATTATAAACGAATTTGTTGTATATTGATAAATTTTAGAGGATTTTGATTAAATTGGGCCATTTGATGAAGAAATTGAAAAAATAGGGCATTCGACTCTGCCGTGGATTTTTCAGAGAATCAATATGATTTTGGGCTCAAAAAATTAGTATGTAAAATTTACAAATTATTTGTTAAAGAATGAGAGTTGAATTTTCGTTTCCATGTTTTGATTTTGGAAAGTTTTGGTTAAGGGAAGCTTGGGGTAAAATAGAGCATTCGGCTCATTGGAAAAAGGATTTCGGGCTTTATGTTAAATTAAGGCTTAAATCTTGATATAATGAAATTTCATAATTTCTTGATTTAAATGTTGGATAGTTTTAATTGGTGAGAAACTGATGAATTGTGAAGAACACACTTTTGCATTTGGCTCTTGAAAATAAAAGTGAACACTGTTATATATATGTGTGCTGTGTGCAATGAGGGCAGCATAGTGTGTGTTATGATATGAGTGATAGTATAAGGTATGTGTTGCTGGATCAGGTGTGTGCATGACAGTGGCATATGTGTGTGTTGCTGTGTGTGTGTGTTTGGCAGAATATGCACTCTCGATATGCACTATTGATACATACCTGAGGGATGCTTGAGTAAGCGGAGGCAAAACTCCCGCGCTCAAGGTGTCTCTGAGGCGGCGCTTGTGTGCCACAGTATTTGACCATGGTGCCTAACGTATATCCAACCAGTACTCGATTACTACTTCAGTATAAACAGAGTGTCCGACTAATTTTCTATCATTTTTTAGTAGAATTTAAGAGAGGAGTGACAAGGAGATGAGGAGCAAAGAGAGGAGAGAGAGAAGCCAAGGAAACTCAATTCAAATGAATCTAAATTAAAATTTTGATAATTTGAAATCAAGACAAGTACATTCTAAGCTTTTTAAAATTGTTGCTATTTTTTCTCCAATTCTCTGAATTTTTTTTGTTTTAAAAGCTCATACATGATATAATTTTAAAATTATAATATTTATGTTTAGTTTGTATGTAAAATTTTACTGATTTCTCCACAATTAAATATGAATTTCATGTCTAAATATATGTATAGTATATACATTAGTTAAATTCTGTATTGTTTTATCTTACATGTCTAAATTTATGAATTAAATGACTCTTATATATCTTAAATTCATACATGATATTCTACACATTTTAATTATTAAGTTTTAGCTTTGTTGTGTTAAAAATTTATGTAAGTTGCCCTGCATGCTTTTTAATGTGATGTACCAGTTCCTAAGATATAACAAATTTTAGTAATTAAATAACATAATTAAGTTTAGGATAAGTAATTTTGGAAGAAATTGATAATTTATCATAGTTGAGGAATATGGGGGCTGTGCTCGCTGAAGGCTTGAGCACAACAGATGGCGCCAATTCTAGAATGTCCGGGGCCCGATGTAGGCTTGAGCGAGCTGGGGTCGCCAATACCAGAATGTGTCGTGCTTGCTGCAGGCTCGAGCGCACATGGAGGCGCTAATTCTAGAATGTCCCAGGCTTGCTGCAGGCTCGAGTGTGCATGGAGGCATCAATTCTAGAATGTCTCGGGTTTGCTACAGGCTTGAGCGAACCAGGCGGCGCCAATTTTAGTAGGGTTGCGCTCGAAGTACGCTCAATAGGTGCTTGAGTACGAGTTTGGATACTTCCCTACTGACTTATTGTTTTTTATTTAAATAGGAAGAAGGGGAGAAGAAGAAGCACAACACACTGAACAGGAGGGGAGAAAGGGAGAGGAAGGAGAGGGAAAAAGAGAAGACGGAGGGATTTCCAGCAACTTTCAATCTGATCAGAGTAATGAAAATAATAAATCAGGATGAGGTAAGTGTACCCTAAACTCTATCTTTTCTTGTTGTTGCTTTTTAATATCTCAATTTTCGTATTATTACTCTAATACCCTCCCCATTTAAGATTTGTATGTAAAATCGTATTTTTTCTAATTCCCTCATGAATTTATAAATTTCATGCTTAAGTATGAGTATTATGATTTGTGAGTTTGATTTCAATAGTTTGCGTTACATGTTCGAATCTAATTTGAATATTTTTCCTCAAACCCTAGCACGAAAATTGAAGGAATAGTTATTGTGAATTTTGAGTTATGGAATGGAAATATTGTATTATAAATTATTTAAGCTTATTGAATGATTTTATCTAAAATCTCGTTAAAAGTTTTACTGTTAAAAATTATTAAGAACTTCAAGACTATCTGAAAGATTTAATTATGTGAAGTAAAGCGACCCTTAAAGAATAAAGAATTAAGGCTAAGAAGTAAGAATCGAGATTCCCCAAGTTAAAATCAATAAGAAACTGGACAAAGGATTATTTCAGTAGATAATATTATCTGGCATGCTTTATGGTGTTCAGTAGTAATCGAGAATAATTCCGTCCACAGAGTGATATGTGGTCCGTCTTCATTGGGGCATTACTATTGAGGATAAGAATCTAAAAATGTATGATCATCCTACCCTCAGGATGTAAATAAGGAAGAACTCATAATCATCCTACCTTCGGGATGTAAATAAGGAAGGAATAAGAATCAAGGCCTTTGATTGTGTGGAGTTAATACAGTCTATTCTTAATTTTTCACTTCCTTACTTGGAAAGGCCTATTAGCCCTGGTTCCACAAGATGATAAAAGGATTTACTCTAAAAGATAAGCTTTTAAGCTGTCCATGATTTTAACATATTTTTTTAACTAATGATAAGTCGAATGAATACTCAAAGGAAAAGATAAGATGAACAAAGACAAGATTTGACCATAAGTTCATATTCATGTATCGTTTCATGCCCTTGCATCATCTATATGCACATTCAGTTCCTAATCCCTTCGATCTTTTTCTCTTATATATATATATATATATATATATGTTTTTATATGAAAATTTGCAAGTCCTTGTCTTTATGGTACCTTATTGAGAATATTACTCACTCCTTACTATTTTTCTGTCTACCCCCTCGAAATGATACTAAAGAGTTGATATCTGATGAAAAAGAGTGAAAATAGGGATTAGCTAAAGGAAGACTTGCTGACCTTGAAGACTTGTGATTTTGAATGTGTTAATATAATGTAACTGTAAATAATTAATGTTTTAGTTGAATGTTGTGTATTATGGCATGGCATGATGTAAATTATTATGGATATAGTTATATTTTCGCAGGTATAATATTAGATTTGTACAGGTTTCTAGATGATATCTCTCATTTGATCCAATATAATAGTTAAGATTACTTTATTAGAGCCATGAATGAAATGACATTAATATTGTGATCCTGTGGATGTGTTGTGGTTAAATTTTGAGGTTCATTTATTTATATGTATTGTACAGGATTTATTATTTAGGTTATATTTATGGTTTTTGAATATTTTTAGAGGAGATTTTGCCCAATTTTTTATAAAATTTAATGTAATTATTTGGTTAAATATGGTAATTAACGGAAGGTAATAAAGGATTATGACCCGTTTCGTTACAAATGGTATTAGAGAAAATAGATGTCTTAGAATTGATCGATCTTAAAGCGAAAGTTTAGGTTTAGTTTAGGTTGAAGTAGAAATAAGGTAGTTAGCGATTATTCAATATTTGGAGTAGGAGAAGGTCACTTTTGCAGCTTATAAATTAGAGTGAGAAGCTAATAGTTGGTGGGCGATGAAAAAAAGGGCATTGGGAGTGCCTGATTAAGGAATTACTTGGGAGATATTTGTGGAGATTTTTATGAAAAAATATTTTTCTTTTAATCTCCAAGATCAGAAGAAAGAGGAGTTTATGCGATTTAGATAAGGAAACCGTACTATAGCAGAATTTGATCAAAAAGCTATTGTATTTGATTTTTGATTTACATTTCTATCTAAGAGAATTAGGAGTTTAATAACTTTTGTCTAATAAGTATAAATAAATATTAAATTTAATTTTAAGAAAAATAATTCAAAATTTTCAAATATGGAGGTATAATGATGAAATATTGTTACATATAAATTTATAATTTACCTTAACTTGATTATTATATAAAGAATAATCTCGAGATGTTCAATGCCCATCATCCAAACTAGGCACTACAGTCCTTTTTTAATTTTTCTTTTACTTTCTTTTTCAAAGTGGGATCAACATGCAAGGCTGGTTGTTTTTTTTTTTAATCTTTTAATTATTTAAAAAAAATTGTTTTTATAAAAAAGTAATTTTTTTATTAAAAAAAAAAAACCGATTTAAAAATAATTTGTTTTATCCTCTCCAAGCAAGTTTAATGTGAAATTTATCCTCACCCCGGCCATCCATCGAGCTCTACAGGCAAAGGGACAGGCTCATGAGTGAGGCATGAGTTTCTTTCTCTAACATGCTGATTAGCATGCAAATGAGAGAGTTATTTCTGTAACATTTTAAATATTTTTAAAATTGAATAATAGTTAAATGATAATATTAATAATAAACAAATAAATAAATTAATAAAATATAATAATAAATAATAATAATATAATAACGAAAAAAAAGAGGAAAATAAAGAAAAAAAGGAAAGAGAGAAAGAAGAGAAATGGAGAGAACGTCTGCCCATTCAGCCCAATGACAGTTTTCTCTTTTTTAGCCAATCAGTTAGAAAAGCCACCTTCCTATTTCCTCTCGGTCGTCAGCCTCATTCTTCTCCCTTTTAGTTGCCTTCATTTTCTTCAAGGTCGTTGCCGCCTTCTTCTTCGGGTGTGGTTGCGGGCGAAATCATGGAGAGCAAGAGCACTAAAGGAGTAGCCAAAAGTCTTCTACTGTTGCCATTGTTGTTAATTAGTGCCAGAGGGAGTATTATCGGGATTGTTCAAAGCCATCACCATCAATATTCTCGCCGTTGCTACAGTATCGTGGAAAATTAGGCAAATTGATTTGTGATTCCTTTGTAAATAATTCTTAACCGTCCTTCTTCATATTAATTTCAATTTTCTATTTGTGTATCAAGATTATGAACGAATTTGTTGTCTATTGGTAAATTTTGGAAGATTTTGGTTAAATTGGGCCATTTGATGAAGAAATTGGAAAAATAGGGCATTGACTTTGCCGAGGATTTTGAAGATGGGTAACGGTGTGAGCTATACATGACATCAATGAAGTCCCACTTTATGAGCTATACGTCCACAAACCACGGTATATTGAAGATGGGTAACGGTGGCTCATTGACGGTTGTTGGCATCTGAGATATTTTCTTGTGGACAAGTAACGAAAAGAAGCTCGTGTTGAAGGGCGTAAGACATGCCCAGGACTTAAGATTGAATATGATTTCAATTGGAAAGTTCAATGATGAAGGCTTCCAGACGGCGTTCCAAAATAGCCGGTGAAAACTCACCAAATGCACCTCAGACGTGGTAAGAGGAAGTAAGATATTAGGTCGGTACTTGATGAAGGCTTGGGTGGCCAATGATGATGCCAAGATGACCAACGGGGGTACTGGTTAAGGTGGTAGGAGGAGGTTGTCAAGGTGGAGTGTAAGGGGGAATGATTCCACCACGGAGGAGAAGTTGAAGGGAAGTGGGACTATTCTAAGATCGGTGGAGCAGAAAAAGGTATCATTTAGGCTTGTGGAGGCTGACGTCGGGATCCCAATAAAGGAAAGTTGTCAAAAGGGAGGCGATAACAGTCACCGGGTGGAGGCAAAAGGTTCCCTCACAGGTTGTGAGGGAAGGTTTGTTGGATTTGATTACTTTCTTGTGGGTTGTTTACCAAAGGGAAAGTTATCGGAGATTCGTACGAGATTTACATGAGGAAGTGCACGTGTGGCGAGCGGCCGGCTTGGTGCAAGAAGCCGAGGATGGCCGGCCGGGCGGCCAGACAGTAGGGATGTCAGCTTGCAGGAGACTAGCCAGTAGTGGCCGGCTGGGCAGCAAGAAACCGGTCAGGGAGGCCGGTCGGCTAAACTGAGATGAGGCGAGCCCGAAATGTCGACCAAGGGCACAAATGCAAATGGGTGTCCAGGCAATGCCAATTCAGAGGGCACGACTTGGTAGAATTTGTAGACGACTTTACAGAGTAGGCACCAAGTTTTACAGAACAGGTCAACTGCAAAGCCTACGGCTGAAAGGCAGCGGTGCAGAACAGGTAGCTAACTTGCAGAATGTATGTCGTATGTGCAGAAGAGGTAGTTGACTTAAAGAGCATATGCCGCCTATACAAAGTAAGTTAACTTGTAGAGCTTACATCACCTTTGGAAAAGCGTGAAGACTGGTGAAAGTTTAAAAAATGACAAAGTTTACGTGACAAATTATTTACAAAATCAGGTTAGATGAACAGATGGGATATCAACCAGGCATTGTTATAAAGCATATTTGGTGCTTTAGAAGATTGTGTGAGAACGGCGTGTGGGTGAATTGTGTGTGGAACGAAGGGTGGAACGGAGCAGAGCCGTGTATGGAAGGGAGCCTTTAATAGTTGCTGTTCACTACTACGCTTATAAAATTAGTGAGCCGAAAGCACTACCAGTGAGAGTAAGGTGAGAGAAAAATAGAGAAAAAAGAGGGAAGAAGAGTTTCCTTACTCTGGAGACTATTTTTCTTGTTCTATCTCAGGTGGGTTGTTCGTATTCTGTCTCGGGGGTTTTTTGTAACTAATTTTACATAGTGCAACTTTTTTGGAGTTTGTTTCGTGGTTTTTCCCTTGGTTGAGAAGGGTTTTTCACGTTAAAAATCATTGTGCATTCTTATGTTATTGTGCTTGCATTCTTGGTAGCTGATGGCCGATAGGGAGTTTGGATTTTTTTACTGCGCCAGATCAGGGTATATCTGGGTCGAACCCCAACAAAAAAACGATGTGATGGGTGGTGCGAAAGAGTTTTCAGAGCAATTTCAATGTAAGGAGTGCGCATAAGAGAGAGGAGAGAAAAGAGAGAAGCAGGAGAGGTTCGCACCCAGTTGAAGTCCCATTCAAGTTGCATTTTTTCACTAAGGTTGGCACGTTGCCTTAATCTGTTTATTAAATTTATTACCATTTGATTACTCTTATTCTTATAGCAGTTTTTCTTGCAGGCTGCCCCATCTGATACTTTCACAACCATTCCTACAAGGGTATTATTTGGAAGAGACATATTATCAACATTCATTGTTGTAGGTTGGCTATGTAAATCCCGTAAGTTATTCCTTCACTCTATTCTCGGGATACCACCCGCGAAGTCCTTGTTCTCGTCACCATGGAAAACTGGACCGGGAAAAATGAAAAAGGGAAGTGTATTGCAAACCAGCGTTTATTAAATACGTGAACAGTTAGCCAGCCAATCACCTAGCGCACCCAATAGAACAGAAGCAAAGATTGGTAAGAAACATATTAGAAGGTTCACCAATAGTTATCTTTATTCTGATATGGCAATAATATTATTTAATTATGATTTAGAGTTATGGAATCATCTATGGAAACGGGAATCTTACTTCGTGTACGGGCGAGGTAGGTTTCAACTTTTCTAGTCCAGGTGGTCGGCCAAATCCAAACGTCCAAATTTATTATAATTTATTATTTTTTTTAATAATGTGAATCAATTCAGACTATTAGATTCGATCGAGGGCGGAATCTGACCACCCAAATGCGCAAAACAGGGGTCTACTTTATCCGTACACGAAGCAGGATCCTCGGGAGCATCAATCTGTAAAACCAGGCTCCTCATAATGCAATAATAATGCCATTTACTAATAATTCCCTTTTAGAAAATTATCCAAGGAATCAACAGATCTTAATGAAAAGCTTATGGGACCTTTTTAACTTTATATAATTTGGTATATGTTTTTATTCCTCACAAAGTTTTACCTTGGAAAGTGATTGATACAATATATATATATTAAAAAATTAATTACTTTCTTAAGGTATCAAGATATTGTTATTCAATAAAGTTACGTGGTTAATTTACTTATTGATTGCAGTC
>BSYO01000034.1:3137556-3407140 GCA_033239525.1 Nepenthes gracilis | reverse complement strand
CCTATTCGATTAACCAAGAAATTTAGGATTTATGCGAAATAGTTGTACAACATCTCTTATTGATGATGTTGATACAACATTGAGAAGGTCTTCTAGAATGAGAGAAAGTCAGCAATCCCTAGTGATTATATTGTATATCTGAAAAGAGTCGACTATAATGTGGGAGTTAAAAATAATCTGAAACATTTTCATAAGTTATGAGTTGTAATGAATCACAATTATGGTACAATGCCATGAAAGAAGAGATGAGTTCCATGAGTAGCAATGGAGTCTGGAATCTTGTTGAATTGCCTAAAGGGGCGAAAGTCATAGGGTGTAAATAGATTTTTAAAATAAAGAAAGACTCATTAGATAATATCGAAAGATATAAAGTAAGACTCGTTGTTAAGGGTTATACTCAAAAAGAAGGAATTGATTATAATGAGACTTTTTCTCCTGTATCTAAAAAGGACTCTCTTCGCATAATTTTGGCATTGATTACTCATTTTGATAAAAAATTACAACAAATGGATGTGAAAACGGTATTTTTAAATGGCGATCTAGAGGAAGAGGTTTATATGAAACAACCAGAAGGATTCTCCTATAGTGATGGTGAGCAATTGGTATGCAAATTTAAGAAGTCCATATATGGATTGAAACAAGCATCCCGTCAATGATATTTAAAATTTGATGAAATTATCTCTTCATTCGGTTTTGAAGAGAATATTTTTGATCAATGTATATACCAGAAGGTCAGTGGGAGTAAGATTTGTTTCCTTATCTTATATGTGGATGATATTTTACTTGCATCCAATGATAAAAAGTTATTGTATGAGGTGAAACAATTTCTCTCTGATAAATTTGAAATGAAAGATATGTGTGATACATCTTATGTCATTGGCGTCAAGATACATCGAGACAGACCGCATTGTGTTCTAGGTTTATCTCAAGAGACCTATATCAATAAAGTTTTACAGAGATTTCGAATGAAAGATTGTTCACCAAGTGTAGCATCCATTATGAATGGTGATAGGCTCAATTTGAGCTAATGCCCGAAAAATAATTTGGAATGAGAACAGATCAAAAACATTCCGTATGCTTCCGTTGTTGGAAGTTTGATGTATGCTCAGATATGTACAAGACTTGACATAGCATTTGCAGTTGAAATGTTGGGAAGATTTCAGAGTAATCCAGGTATCGAACACTGGAAAGCTGCCAAGAAAGTCATCAGGTATCTTCAAGGTACTAAAGATTACATGCTTACATATAGATGGACTGACAATTTGAAAATATTGGGGTACTCCGATTCAGACTTCGTTGGATGTGTTGATTTATGTAAATCAACATCCGATTACATATTTTTGTTTGCCGGTGGAGCTGTATCCTGGAGGAGTACAAAGCAAACTATAATTACTACTTCCACTATGGAGGCCGAGTTCGTTGCTTTTTTTGAGGCTACAAAGCATGGTGTATGGATGAGGAATTTCATGTCTGGGCTTAGAGTGGTTGATTCCATCTCAAGGCCATTGAAGATATTTTGCGATAATTCAGCTGCTATTTTTTGACTAAAAATAATAAAAGTAGCAGTCGAAGTAAACACATCGACATTTAGTTTTTAGCCATAAAGGAGCGCATTAAAGGAAAGAAAATTGCTATTGAGTATATCAGTATTAATTGATGATCGCTGATCCCTTGACAAAAGGCATACCACCATTGAGGTTCAAGGATCTTGTAACTGAAATGGGATTGAGTTCCATTTTATAATTTTTATTGTATGGATAATGATGTTAAAAATTCCTATTTAATTGTTGTGATATTTTTTAAAATTGTGTACACATTGATTGATTTGAGAATATCATTAATTGTTAGACAAAGAATAAACATAGAGTTTATTCATAAAGTAAAGTTACCAGATACAAATTGACTTGAGAAATGTAATATATTATAATACATGGAAGATATTACTCATTATTAGAGGACTTATCGCCATGATTTTATATATTTATTTCTTAAATTTGAGAATTGATAAGTTTGGTTATCACATCAAGTTAAACATGGACCAAGTGGGAAATATAGGCTTTAGCATCCGGCCCATTCGCTGAGTCCGGCCCGTTAGCCGAGCGAGCTGCCAAGCCAAGCTGTGAAGTCGGCTTAATCAAGCCGTTTCCGTGCCGAATTCGAGCCGCAGAAGGGTTTCGTTTCGTTTCATCTTCCTCGACTGATTCATCACCATTTACCGTTTAACTCAATTAATTGCTAAAGTATTAGTGGTCCATTTAGTGACGATAACTCTCCCATTAACTCAATTATCAATTCTCGGCCGGTTTGAGTTCGAAACTCACGGTTGAGGTGAATGATGGTTTTGCCTATAAATTGAACCTTCTGGCTTTATCCCTGACACTCAACTCAAGCATTACACAATCTAAAGGAGTGAAGGAGTGTCGAAAAGCTCAAAGTCGGTCCAAATCTTACGTTCGAAAACAGAGCACGCAAATGGCGGGAGGTAAAAAAGTCGATTCAATATTCTTCTTTAGTGGTTATTTTAGCCACATAATTTACTTACATTTTATTCATAAGATATTACTCATTATAAGTTATATTTATACCATTTTATTTAATGTTCTAACTGCATTATCATTTTATTCATAAGATATTACTCTTAGGATTTTTGTTCATACTTATTACTCATTATAAGAAGAATGGTCCAGATGCTGCCCAGCATCTGGCTCCTCGAATGAATATTCCCTTTGATACTTCTCTATAATCGAACGACTTAGATTTCGTTGTCATCTAATATCTAGAATCTATTGTATATGTATCCTAAAAGCTTTTCTTACTGTAGTAAAACTACTGCCTAGTATGTCCCTTTTCCTATCTTCAAGCCGACGAGCTTTTGCCCTCTCTTGTTTTCTCTCCCTTCTAGCCTTCGTCATTTCTCTCTACTTCTTTCTCAACAACTTTTCATTGCCATTCACGTCCATTACACTTTCAATGAAACATCATCAATAGACCAAACTTAAAATGTCATTATCTAAGTATGTCATCACATTAATTGCAGTCGTATAAGTTATTTAAATAAAACTCAAAAAAAAAAAATGTTTGACTTATTTTATGTGACAATTAATTATTCAAAAGTCATTTTATCAAGAAGTATCTTAAAAATATTTGAAGTCTCACTTTATATTAGAGGTGGACTGTCACGCTCTAGATTCCAAAATAGAATTTGTTTTATATTAATCTAATTATTGACTTAAATTAATTTAAATCTGTAAACATGAAAAATCCACTGACAAGGCAAAATCCAAAATAAATATAGGATTTGAATCTACAAATCAAATATCGACAACCAATCCTAAATAAAATATCAATACAATTATATGATCCAAATATCACGCCTACCAGTGATACCAAATCTGATAATATAAGGCCTCAAATTATTTATAAGGAAAAACATCTGCACAAAATTAGAGTACTCGAAAATCACATGTCAATTGAACTATTGAAAATAAAATCAAAATCAACTCGAACACGGATATAATACATCATCGGTTTCCAAATTATAACCAAAAAATCCAAATAACCAAACCAACAATATAGCCTATACTTTTTGCTAAACAATAATACATAAATTGTTCTAAAAATCTTAATCCGCCTCTCTGAAATAGTGAAACTCTCGATTCAAATTCTTACAAGTAATCTAAACCTACTAATTTAGAAGGGTTAATAAAAACGAAAATAAGAGTAAGCTAATTATTTAGTAAGGCATATAATTTACATAATTAAATATATACTTTTTATCAAAACATGTTGGAATAAAACATGATCTAAATTAGATGCAATATCATATAATTTTCATAACATTCTATGCATAATTTCATGTTAATAATCACAATGCTTTATTTTAAATTGCCATATTTAAAGTATACTCAAATCATACAAATTTTTATAAATTTAGGATCAGCATGGTATTACTAACAAATGAGCAAATAATCACAACTTGGGTTATATATACTTTTAAATAACTAAAGGTTATACACTACTATTGAGGACCATTAAGTGATTGTTATATTTATAAACCGGTAGATAGGGCTGAAAGTCCTTTTTTAACCATTGGATGATAGGTTCAAATATCGATTATTATTATAATATGTTAAGACATATCATAATATATCACCGTTAATTTTTTATAATAGTCCGTGTAAAATCAAATGAAAAACTCTCTTCAAATAAGAATATATTTTTTATATTTTCTCATATCGTAGAAAATATCATTATTATCAAATTTATGTAGATATTCATCTTATTTCTTTAAATATGGTATGTTCCTCGGACCGAATTGTTGTAAAAATTAGAAAGTTGGATGGACCCATCAATCGGTTCAAGAGGCTATGGGGTTTGGTCTTCGTAGCCGAAAATCCTGGCCCTACTCATCACAACAACCTAACCGGATGTTAAAGGTATACATGGCTTACTCTCTGATATATTTTCAAATGTTTAAATCAATAATCTTTATCAAGAAAATAAAAAAACACGTAGGTAAAGATTAGAAAGAGAGGCATGGGGATAAGTGTAAAGTTTTCTTAGGCTTGGAGAACAAAGCTCCGTTTCGAGTGTATCATTTACTAGCGCTTGTATGCTTGAGTAGGGCCTGCCCCCTTCTTGATTGGCAGATCTATATTTATAATTAGGATTCTAACTGATTGGTTAGTTCAGAAATATCACCTGTAATAAAATGTGTTATATTACATTAAAAGTAGACTGTTACTTTTGATGTGTAACCATTGTTTGAATTAATTCGGTAACAGTCTAGGCATTGTTATCTCTTGGTTGACTATAACTGCTTGTTAGAATTTAGTGCCTCATTTATTACACTGCTAAGCAATTGCTTGTCTATCTTGCACGGTCTTTGCTGTCAGATTACTCATGAGGTCGGCATAGCCCTCTTCATTTGTATTCAGATCACTAGTGCTTGGGCACTATGTTCAATCTGGGCTGGGCTGATCATAGCTAGGCCATACCCAACAAAATATATTGCATGCAGTATAGTATAAGTTATATAGGAATTTTAGCTTAAAATTTTAAAAACATGTAAAAACTACCATTATGAAAATTAAGTAAAAATCAATATAATTTTTACAATTTCTTCTATTTATGAAACATACAGAATAGTCATGGGTTAGCTTGGAACATGAAAAAACATTTAACTTGAATTTAAAGATTTGTAATAACTTATATATGAAAATCAAGGACATGCAATAGTAATAAACATCATTTAGGAACAAATATGGACATTATTGCAGAAAATTAGTGTTTAAACATTATATGTATGAAATGAAGGCATGTTTTTCATTAAAATTGCACAAAATGAGAATGAGAATCAATGCATATGAAGTATAAATATTTTATATATGAAATTATAGCATGTATGAGGATTTGAAACAATAAATGCCCATAGTTATTAAAAAATAAATAAATAGTAACAAGAGAAAGATAAGTTTGGGATGCACTTGACTTGATTTTACCTAAAGATTGCATGATTTCTCATTGTCTTGTCTTCTCTTCTCTATCTCTCTTCTCTCTCTCTTCTCTCTTAAAAACCAGCTCAAAAAGACTCAAAATCAGCTAAACAAAGCCCATTTATAGCAAGTTAGCGCATTATGCGCCGTTCATGCATGGATCATATGTGATGGGGTACGAGCGTCGATCAAGCGTACGTCAAGTATCAACACTCTATCCCAATGATGCACATGTACCGCTTGAGCGCAAATCAGACACGGATGCTCTGCCTCTAACATACACATGCGTCCCTTGAGCACATATTAGGTATAATCAATCTGCCTAAAATGCGCTCATATGTGGGTCAAGTACCATTCAGATGTTCGGATTGATTCCTCAAAATTAAATTTTTCTAAAATTTCATCATATTACTTTTTCTAAATTAACTCAAAATTATTTTAATAACGTCATATTTCATAAATAAATTGTGCGGTGTTACATGAACATTGTTCAATTTAATTCAAATAGGAGAAGTCCATAATAAAACTTCATATTATCATTTAAATTTTTAACAAATTAAACTAAACCGTTAGTTAAGACAAATTTTTTAAACATCCAGTGTGTGGATTGATTTAGTTTGAACAGTTTATACGATATGTAGTACTAGCCTCATTAGTTTAATATTGTTTTTTTCTATTCATCTCACAAATGAGGTTGAATGCCTTTATAGTTAAGATACATTTGGATAACTTTTTAAATATTTAGTTCATTTGGACCCTAAGAGACTTTTGGAAGTAGAAGCTACCACACAAGCTCACACTATGATAGAAGAGGCTAATGAAACAAAATGCTCATATTTTGTAAGCCATCCAAGATCAAATAGTGGAGGGAAGCAAAGAAATAACAATAACTCTTTCACTTCAGATCATGGAAAATAAAAGAGAACTAAGTTGGGCATTTACAGAGAGTACAAGCCATTGGACCTTACACCACTGAATGTTACTCGGATAAATATTCTGAAATAGATATAAAACAAAAAATTCCTAATGATGGGCACAAGCCTCTCGCCCCAACGAGGAAGTGATGGGATACATATCAACGTTGTAGGAGTCTTCTTTATAGGTGGAAGGTTGCCGGTCGCCTTGGGAATAGTGAAGACGTCATCGCTCTCTGCTTTTGTCCTACACTCCAGGACCGGGTCAGTCTCTCTTTTAGCAGTGGGCCCTATCGCTTGGATCCCCTTGAATGGCGAGGCCATTAAGCGGATGAGTTTTTACCTCGGCGGGCGGTCTCCTCCTTCGGCTTCTCCTTTTGGGTGCTGATGATTGTGCATGGGAGGAAGGAGCCCCTAACCGTTGTCCGTCCAGGTGGGAGCATAGGTCCTGGAGCAGCTTAAGTAGATGTTCTTTTGGGTAGTGAACGCGTGCTCGTCAAAGGCAAGTTGCACATGACCATGGCTATCCAGGGGGTCGTTGCCATGAGAGGTAATGTCTCTGGCCGACATGCTGGTTAAAGCACGAGCATTGATTGTGATTTCTTTGTTAACGTGCGGTGCCAGACTATTCAGTAGTTTTTCACAAACCACGCAAATAATGTATCCTTGAATTCGCATTATTGTTTAGATTAGGGAGCCACTTGATCTTCTTTGGTAGGTTGAATTAAAGTAAGTACGGTTTCTATCTCTGAAAATCTAAGTTCTACGCAACATAATAAACAAATAAAAGGTCAGAGAATAGTAAGACTCATTTTCTTATATATTTTTTGATATTCAAGTCAAAAATCTTTCTCAATTGGATAGAAAGACAATAGAAAAATAGGTATGTATAAATGCATATTTTGGGGGATTGAGTACTTGAATGTGCACGGTTGAGGAGCGGCTTGGAGATGGAGGATGAGTTTCGATGAGAGCACTCAACCAGGAAGCAGCTTAGAGGGATGGAGGACTAAGCTCTACGCAATGCGCTCGGCCAAGGAGCGACTTTCGGATATGGAAGATTGGGTTTCGAAGAATACGCTCGGTTGGGAGCGACTCGTTGCAGGATGTGCTCATGGGAAAGCGGCTGTCTCGAGAAGGAATGAACTCTTGGGCAACGATAATAGAGAGAGGAAACACCCGTTGAACTCCTTTTTGACTACTAACAAGGGGGCTCTTCATGCCATGCTGCACGAATCATCTTCACCGTGCTAGCAGCGTGAGAGTTTTGAGTAGTCGCGGCGCCTCTATAGTCGTGAGCCTAGATCGAAGGGTTGTTTCGAATGTTGGGGGTGCTCCTACTCTACTGGGGTAATCCTTTGAGCTAAATGAGAAAATGCGAGTATGAGCATGCCCTGTTGATTTCTTTCCTTTCTGCTCTATTTTCTCCTCTCTGTTGGCTCTACTTTCACGAATCCTCCCCTTATCCATGCGGAGTGAAGGGCATACGTATAGAGTGAGAGCCAATTTTGTTTCCTTTGGGCTCGCGACTCCGCCCTCCATGGAAGGCCGACAGCGATGCTTAATCATCGGAGGTTTGTGCAATCGACGGTGTCTTTCCTGCGACGATTGCTGAGCTTTTCCTGTGATTGCTCGCTGATTGGGGGGATGTGGCATTGCTTGTCAGTTGATGAGCTGGAGGAGCGCTCTGCACGATGATTGGCTACGAGTGCTGTGACAAACTGATGGTAACTGTTTGTTGATACTGCTTTTATGATTGCTGGAAAACCACATGCTGCCAAGGGCACATGGGCATGTCTATTCAGTTAGAGTCACCAAATTGTACTCGTAGGCCCGCTTGGTGCCCATCTCCATCAGCCCATTATGCGCTTGGCTATCTAGAACCGTAGCATCAAGGCCTTCGGTTTCGCAAAATTTTTCTGGGCTTTTACTTCAAAGGTATGTCTTCTAGCAGGCTGAATTATTGGGCTAACTCATAAAATTATCGGACCTATCACCTTCAATATTTTATTTTTTTGCCATTTAAGTCCGCCGCATCTAATTTGTAAGGAATTTTGTTTTCATATTCACTTTTCATTCCTATGGGTAATTATCCGTAACCTTTTTTAGGTTAAGTAAATCTATTTTTTATTCTATTATCCAGTAATTTACGGTGACTTTTTATAAGTTTTTTTATTATAAAAATATATATCTTCTTGTTTATTATAAATATTGTCATTTAAGTTATTAAATGTTCTTATTTATTATTAATAACAGCCATATCTCATGCAAAATCTATGATACTGGATAAACTTCGGATGATAGTTAAAATTTTTAAAATTTCTATCATAGAAAAAATATTATATTTTTTATTTTAATATGATTTTTTGTTTAAATGTCATCTCACATATTATTTTTTTTATTAGAATACCATGGGTTGAATTTAAAATTATTATTAAAGTATTTCTTTGAATGATGATTAATTTATCACTTAAAATATTCTTTTTTATTTCTTTTATATATACATATATTTACTATAATTTTAACATTATTTTATAACACGTCTAAGATATTATTATTATATTAATATTATTTTTTATTATATTTTTATACCTGATATATTATATTAAAAAATAAATATTAAATTAATAAATTTAGTATTACAAATTATATAAACTGTCAAATCAAGCCAACTTTCCAACATTCAATTTAGATACATGCTTTGGTTTTTCTAGATAAAAATAAAATCAAATACGATAGAACCTATCAATTTAATTTTGCTTAGAAAAATCCTGTTAAAAATTATTATTCAAAAAGGCTTTTAAGTTTATGTGAATAAACAAAGGCATTGAAGTTTAATTTTTAAAATTTTTTAAATTCATAAAATTTCTTTAGAATATGGGATTAAAGTTAATTACATATAACATAAAAATATAAATTAAAAATATTTAATATAGATTGTAATAATATTTAAATGCCCACTTGAATATTTATTTATATTAAAATTATAAAAGACATATGTGAATTTTACTTTGTTTTAATTTTTTATCTCTCTATACTAATTTTAATAATTTTATTAAAAGAAATATATAATTAAATATATAAATATTATTTTTTAATATAAATTGGTGAGACTTAATTTTTTATAATCTTATTTTTGATAATCGTATTCTCCACTCAATGACTTCAGAAGTCGTCGTCTTTTTCTAGACACGATGTAACTTCGCTGCCATAAATTTCTCACCCACCCACTTGCCCCATTTGCAGAACAGAGGGGAAGAGAGAGAGGGGGAGAGAGAGAGCACGCGCTTGTGGTTTTCTTTTGAGGCTTCAAGTAAGTTCACTTTTTCTTCGTGATATTTCTTCTCTCTTCTTTTAGTTTTCCCTTTCTTTCTTATTATTAAAATAATATTTAAAATATTTAATATAAATTAATTTAATGCTCTATAAAATATATAAATTTATAATTATTAAAAAATTTTAATAAATGTAAAACACATTTATTTATATTTCATAAAGAAAAAAAATATAAACAAAAAAAGTAGGGACATTTAATGGTATTTATTTAATTTTTTTTGGTAAAGTATTTTGATGATATTTGATGGGTGTATTGCAAATGGGCTGGCCCTATAATTAAAGGCAGCTCAGATCCACTGTTGGACGGTGAATGTTGGCCCAATAGAAAATGAGGGCCGAATTTCTGAAAGGTCCAAATTCGCGTCAGACGATCAACGTCAGTGTTGACCGATTAAAGCGCTGGCCAGAGCGCTCACAGCGGGGATGAGTGCCTTGTGTTGGCCAGGAATCACTATATTAACAGGCCAAGAATAAAAAAGCTTTTCATGGCCGCAGCCCACTTGGCCTCACTCCCTCCAGTAGGCGGTTAAGCAAGAATTTCTTTTCCTAACTCTACGCTTCCATAAATCCAACCATTTAAAAAGGACGTTGACAAAATCGGCTTTCCCATAAGGAAAAGTGCAAGATCTTTCCATTCCTACCAGTGGAGGCGCTTCCAACTGATCTTACTCGAAAGGAAGGCAGAGTTTGGAAGCCATTATCCGCCAGAGAAAGGAAACAATCATTAACTAAAAAAGAATCCCCGTCTTTCTGATGAGGAAAGCCACCGTAAAATCCTGCATGCGCAAAGGGGATCTGCCAAAATTATAAAATTTATTTAGACAAAATTATAAAAGTGAATTTTACTTTGTTTTAATTTTTTATCTCTCTATACTAATTTTAATAATTTTATTAAAAGAAATATATAATGAAATATATAAATATTATTTTTTAATATAAATTGGTGAGATTCAATTTTTTATAATCTTATTTTTTATTATCGTATTCTCCACGCAATGACTTCAGAAGTCGTCGTCTTTTTCTAGACACGATGTAACGTTGCCGCCATAAATATCTCACCCACCCAGCTGCCCCATTTGCATAACAGAGGGAGAGAGAGAGAGCACGCGCTTGTGGTTTTCTTTTGAGGCTTAAGGAAGTCCTCATTTTCTTCGTGAAATTTTTTCTCTCTTCTTGTAGTTTTTTCTTTCTTTCTTTTTATTAAAATAATATTTTAAAATATTTAATATAAATTAATTTTATGCCTCGACAAAATATAAAAATTTATGATTATTAAAAAATTTTAATGATTGTAAAACATATTTATTTATGTTGCATAAAAGAAAGAAAAATATAAACAAAATAAGTGGGGACATTTAATGATATTTATTTATTTATTTATTTATTTTGGTAAGTATTTTTGATGATATTTATAACTCATAATTTCCTCAGCCAGGGATTTTTATTTATTTCCTTGTTTTCTATTAAAATATAGCACATAATATGCACATATTTATACACTAAAGGATATTAATAACACATTATTTAATCACTTTTAAAATATTTTTATTATATAATTTATTATCTATCAATTTAGTCATATGTTAAATTTTTTAGTATTATTTATCTTGTAGTATATATCCAATTTTCAATGACAAAACATATGCGGCCATTTGTTTACTGTAATAGAATAAATCTAAGAAAATATTATAGATATATTATTATTGTTAATACCTATTAAATTTAAAATTTAGTAAAATCTGTGAGTTATATTTAATATAATTCATGTGTTAGATTCATTGAGATTCTTAATCTATGGGCTCATGATGCTTATTATTATTTGTTATTCATATCATTTATACTGATATTCGAACCAGCGAATCTCTATCTTCCTAATAACATTAGACTCTAGGGGAGATCTTCACCTATTATTGATGAATTTCAAATTCGACGAAATCCTTTCATCTTACGGTATGAAGGTTTGGTAAGGCGTACTCTTATTATTGCTTTTGAATTGTAATTATAATGAATTGTACATTTTCGAATAGAGTTTATTGTTAGATTCTATGTTATTCCAGTTGCTTTAGTATATTTGATTTTGTATATTCGAGATATTTATTTGTTTATTACACGTTTTTAATTATCATTACTTATTTGACATTTGACTAATTCTTATATTTTATTGACTCCAAATTCAATTTGATTATATAACGCTAGCAAGGGACTCTGCATTTACTGTGGGACTTTTAGCTACACGGGATTTGGGAGGTTAGTTGTTATCGTATTATTTAGTGACAATCAAATTATATTTTGACGAAGATTTGCTAGTTTTTTTCAAGTTATGACGTATGAATTTTAGTAGTTTGTATTTCTTAAATATTTATTTCATGTAGTGATGAGACAATAACTTTATAGTTGAAAAAGGTTAAAATTATTAAAATTATTTAATAATTTTATATATTAAAACTTTTAACATGAATGGTTTGAATTGAGTCTGATAATTAGGATTCGAGAAATCACGAACATAAATTGAAGAGGCTACAACGCAAGAGGGCGTCGCAACCTCTCTGAGGCCCTCAGGGGCAGTTAGATTGAATATTTAACAGCCTCTGGTTTTCTAAAAGAAAATAATAATAATAATAATAATAATAATAATGAGAAACATTTTTTTTTACTTTTCTTAAAAAATAATAAAAATAAAAAATATATATAAATAATATGTTTTTAAAAATTGAACGGCCCTCGGGGGTGCCAGAGAAGCTACGACGCCCTCACAGATTGCACCCCCTATCGTTCTTGTTGTATTTGGAGTTTAATACGACGGCAGGTGTGACGACAGGACCCTTCTTTCCTCCGCTATTTCATCTTTTTCCATTCAAGTCCTCTGCATCTAATTTGCAAGGGCGGAGTGTTTACTAATTTTGTTTTCATATTCACTTTTTATATCTGTAGGAAATTACTTGTGACATTTTTTGAGGTTAAGTAAATCTATTTTTTATTCTATTGTATGCCTTTTTACAAATTTTTTAATTATAAAAATTTATATCTTATCATTTATTAAAAATATTATCACTTAAATTATTAGATGTTGTTATTTATTATTGACAATAGCAATATCTCAAGCAAAACCCATGATATTAAATAAATTTTGGATGATGTTAAAAATTTTATCATGTAAATTTTATAGAAAAAAATCTTATATTTTTATTGTAATATTATTGTTTGTTTAAATAACATCTCACATATCATTATTTTTTTATTAGAATACTGTGGATTAAATTTAAAATTTATATTATAGCATTTTTTGATTGATGATTAATTGACCACTTAAAATGTTCTTTTTTGTTTCTTTTATATATATTTTTACTAAATTTTTAATATTATTTTATAACATGTTTAACATATTATTATTATTATTATTATTTCTTATTATATTTTTATGCATAATATATTAAATTTAAAAAGTAAATTTTAAAATAGTAAATTTAGTATTACCCATTGTAAAAACCGTCAAATCAAACCAACCGGCTAACATTCAATTTAGATAATTTGTCATTATTAATAGATTTGTTTGCTCGTATAAAAATTCAAATCACTGTCTGCGAATTGGTTGTGAATTATTTAATAATTCTTACCAAACCCACCCATATTCACTATTAAGCAATTAATCAAAATCATTATGTCCTGCTGTTTAATAACTATATATTTTAATAGTTAATAAATAATTTTACTTTGTTTTAGTTTTTTTTTTTCCATCTATCTATACTAATTTTAATAAAAATAGATAAAAATTATTTTTTAATATAAATAAGGGAGACGTTAGTTTATCTAATTTTATTTCAAAACAAAAACAAAGCTCATTGCGAACTGTATTCTCCACGCAATGATTTCAGAAGTCGTCTTGTCGTCCTTAGCACACAGATTTCGATGCCATTTCCCCGAAATTTCACTTGCATTTCATCAACTCTTCAAATGCTCTCACCCTTCGTAGCCTGTCTCCCTTTCCTCTATAAATATCTCACCCACCTGACTGCCCCATTTGAAGAACACACAAACAGAGCGCATGCACTTATCCGAATACTTGATGTAAGTATAGATATGTTAATGGGTGTTATGTTATTATTGTTGGCGGTAATTGGCGGCTCACCGATAAGGATATGCGAACAATCGCCGTTGGTCGGAATGGATTTACCGACTAATAAAAAAGACACACATTGTGAAGTAGAAGTAGGAGAAGAGAAATGAATACCAAATATTTTACGTGGAAAACCTTTCTGAAATAAAGAAAAAACAAAAGGACACTAGGTCCACAAAAATCACTAGGTATGAGAACTTATTACACAAATTATAGAACGCGAAAACAAGAACAGAGTAAAGATAAACAAAAACTTTAACACTTTATTTTCACTCACCGTTCTCTTTCTTTTCACATTCTCTCATCTATTTTTCTTACTACTACACTACTTCACTGAGTGTGCATATACACACACATATATACACACGTCCCCCACCACAACCCAACTTGGTGGTCGGTGCTTAACTTCCAAGGTTTGCATGCGTGTATGCACACGCCCAGTCCTGCAACAGGCGGCTCATGCCTGTTCCTACAAACCGATCAGCGTTTGGAGTTTCAATAATAATGTCTACCTACTACCCAATCAGGTAGGTTTACTATACATATTTTTGTGATATAATAGTCATTCAAACCTTCCATATTCAATCGGTCAACCCTATTGACCATCTTCTCATTCTTGGCCGGTCAATCACCCCATTGACCGGTTGAAGTAGTCGACCAGATTTTTCAGCGGAGTTAGTCGTCTCACGACTTTCACCGATCAACATATTAACCGAGAGAGGTTGATCGTTCAGAAGGTTTTGGTCAACTATGTTGACCGGAATTCCTTCTACTTAAAGTAACACACTTGCTCTGTCCAAGTTCTCCAATCACAATGACTTCCACATGGGAGTGATTCCCAATAAACTTTCCCTCACGATCGTGAGAAAGTTAAGTCCATCCGCCCAGCAAGCCTGCAGCATACTTCATTCTTTCCTTTCGGTAGAATATTGGTTATCATGTCTGCCCTATTTTCTTCAATGTCAATCTTTTTTAGTGAAAGTAGACTGGTTTCTAGTACTTCTCTCACCCAATAATACCGCACATCAATATACTTTGATTTGGAATGAAGTGAGGAGTTTTTATAGAGATGAATGACACTCTGACTATCACAAAGTACAATATATTTTTTTTATTCAAGGCTTAGTTCTTGAATGAACTTCTTCGTCCATAACATCTCCTTACAAGCTTCTATCACGGCAATATACTCGACTTTAGTAGTAGAAAGAGCGACACACTTTTATAACTTGGACTGTCAGGAAACTGCTCCTCCTGTAAATTTTACTAAATATCTTGAAGTGGACTTACGACTTTCAATGTCTCCGGCTATATCAGCATCCGAGTAACCCACCAACTGAGACTTATCACTTCCAAGACACAAGCACCTCTTGGAAGTTCCGTGGTTGTATCTTATAATCCAATTTACCGCGGACCAATGCTCCTTCCCTGGATTGGACAGAAACCGGCTGACTGTGCCAATAACATATGCTATGTCCAGCCTTGTCCATACCAAGGTGTACATGAGGCTTCCTACGGCTGAGGAGTAGGGAACGCCTCTCATGTACGCTTTCTCTTCGTCCGAAGATGGACACTAGCAACTACTCAACCTGTGATGATTTGCAAGTGGAGTGCTGACAGGTTTAGACTTATCTATGTTTAATCGTTGGAGTATCCTCTCAAAGTAGTTTTCTTGAGACAACCATAATCTCCCTGCCTCCTGATTGCAAATGATTTTAACACCGAGAATTTGGTTTGCCGATCCGAGGACTTTCATGGCAAAGGATTGCCTAAGTTGCTCCTTCAACTTCTTTATTCGAGTACTGTTTTGTTCAATAATTAACATGTCGTCCATGTAAAGGAGAAGGATAACAAAATCATCTTCCAAAAACCTCTGTATAAAAACACAATGATCACAAGTAGTCATGACTGATTCGAACTTTTTCTACCACTGTCTTGGAGCCTGTCTCAACCCATATAGGCTCTTCTTTAGACAATAGAGTAGTTGCTCATTCTCTTTAACCTTGAACATTTCTGGCAGTTCCATATAGATTTCTTCTTCCAGTTCACCAGGAAGAAAGGTTGTCCAGACATCCATTTGCTTCACTTCCAGATTTCGGGTGGCTGCCAAGCCCAACACAACCCGTATGGAGGACATTTTAACCATCAAAGTAAAAATCTCATCGAAGTTGATTCCCTTCCGTTGACTGAAACCTTTCACCACTAGCCGTGCCTTATACTTTACCTTCATGATATTTTTATCTGTTTTCAATCAGAAGACCCATTTATTTTTTAGGGCCTTCTTCCCTTTAGAAAGCTTGATTAAATCAAAGGTATGATTCTGATGAAAAGAACTCATTTCATCATTCATGGCTTCTAGCTATTTTTTCTTATTCTTATCCTCCATAGCCTCTTTATAATTTTCAGGCTCTCCGACATCAGTGAGTATAACATATTCACTGGGTGACAGACGGACGGACGGCCATCTATTTCGTGAGGATCGTCTAATAGGTACATCCTCAATCGGTTGAGGGATAATTTCGTCTTGGTCTTCATCAGGTGACATGATCACCCTTCAATTATCCTCAGGGACCTCAGAATCATTCTCCTTGTCTTCCAGGGACATCAAACGAAAAATTTTAACACTTACTTTATCCGTCTGTTTAACATCACACTTGGCCTTCTTGCCAATATCCTTGATCATTTCATCTTCAACAAAGGTTATGTCCCTTGATCAGATAAGTCTTCTCTTAACTGGATCATAAAATCTGTAACCCATCTCATCTTTCCCATAGCCCAGAAAAATACATTGCATTATTTTTTGCTCTAACTTTGTCCTTTTATCTATTGGGATATGAATAAAGGCTTTACATCCAAATACTCGTAGATAATGATAAGATGGCTCATTGTCCGATCATATCTTCTCCCGCACTTCACCCTTCAAGGGTTTACTGGGCAACCTATTTATGATGTAAGCCGCCATCTTCAATACTTTGGCCTAGAAATGTCGAGGAATGTTAGCTTCGAAAAGCATGCACTGTGCTCTTTTCAGAAGTGTGTGGTTCATCAGCTCAATCACTTCGTTTAACTGTGGCGTCTTTGGAGGTATTTTCTGATGTCTAATACCATGTGACCGGCAATAGGCATCAAAAGGCCCGATATATTCACCGCCATTATCACTTGAGACAGCCTTCATTTTCTTCCCCATCTGTCGCTCAACAAGGGCATGAAATTGCTCAAATATACCGAGGATCTGGTCTTTGGTTTTAATTGGTATACCCATAACTTTCTGAAACAATCATAAAAAAAAAAATATTGAGCTTCACCGAACGACTTCTCTTTGAATGGTCTACACACATTTGTGTGGACGAGATCAAGCAGTTTTGCTTTTGGAGCGGACAAGTCTCCATGAAATGAGACTCTTCTTTGTTTGCCGGCCAAGCAATGAGGACATGTCCTTAGTCCATCCTCCTTTACTCCGGCGATAAGGCCCTTCTTGGCCAGTTGATGCAATCTGCATTCACTATGTGGCCCAACCTCCTGTACCACAAATCTTCAGTCTCCTTGCTGATTGTAGTATTTACATCTCCGGCTGTTGCGTACGCCTTCATAATGTACAGGTCGGAGTACTTTTTTTCTCTTGCCACTATCAGAGATCCTCTCGTCAATTTTCACTCTCCTTCACTGAAGGTGTTATAATAACCTTCATCATCCAGCTGACTAGTTGAGATGATATTGAGTCTGATGTTAGGGACATGTCGAACATCATTTGACAACAGTTTCATCCCATTATTGATAACCAGTACAATATCACCTTTACCAATAATCCAGGATGTTCCTTCATTACCCATCATTATCACTCCAAAGTCCCCTGGAGTGTAAGATGTGAATAATCCCCTTCTAGACGTGGCATGTAAGGTGGCACCAGAATCAATCACCCAGCCGAACTCTTTGTCCATTAGGTTTGCCACATTCTCTTCACATATCAATAGAAGATCGCCTCCTGTGACCACTGAAATGGAGGACTTGTCCTCACCTCGTCCTTTTTTTTCTTTTTCCTTTTTCGCATTCTCACGCTTCCACTTGAAGCAATACTTCTTGATGTGGCCCTTTTAGCCACAATGATGGCACTCAAGGTTTTGATATCTTGATCGAGATTTGCTGCGTCCTTTCTCTTTAGGCTTTTGGCTGCGTCCTCTACGCCTTCCCATAGATTCGATCACAAGTATTTCACTATGAAAAGACGTTGAGGCCCCTTGTGACCGCCTTGACTCATTCATGAGTAAGGAAGCAATTATTTCGTCCAACTTCAACGTATTTTTTTCAAACAACAAAGTAGTGACGATGTGATCGTAAGAGGTTGGCAGAGAGGTTAGCAGCACCAATACCTTGTCCTCCTCCTTGATTACCTCATCAAGGGTGGATATCTGTGTTACGATCCGATTAAATTCGTCCAAATGCTTTTCAAAGCTGCCACCTTCTGACAACCACAGACCATAAAATTGTTTCTTTATATGTAGCTTAATTATCAAGGATTTAGACTTATATCGTCTCTTCAACTTCTCCCACACATCCGCCGAATCAGTCAGGCTGAGGACTTCTTGGAGCGTATTGTCTACCAGACATAAGTTAATAGTACAGTTGGCAAGATCTCATTTATCTTGCCAGTCCTCCACTGATAGGTTTTTCGGCTTATCTTCCTTCTTTTTCAGTGCTTTTATTGTTCCTTCTTTAGTCAGAATATTCTTCACCCTCTCCTACCAGAGGATGAAGTTACCCTACCCATTAAATTATTCTACGCTGAACGGCAAGTTCTTTGAGGATGATGACGCCATTTAGATGGAATTCTCAACCTCGCTCTGATACCACTTATTGGCGGTAGTGGGCGACTTATTGACAAGGATACAGGAACAATCACCTGTGTCCGGAATGGGCAACCAACTAATAAAAGCACACGCACTGTGAAGTAAAATTAGGAGAAGAGAAATGAATACCAAACATTTTACGTGAAAAATCCTTCTAAAATAAAGAAAAAATCACGGGACACTAGGTCCACAAAAATCACTAGGTATGAGAATTTGTTACACAAATTATAGGAGGCGAAAATAAAAATAGAGTAAAGGTAAACAAAAACTTTAACACTTTGTTTTCACTCACCGCTCTCTTTCTTTTCACTTTCTCTCATCTATTTTTCTCACTACTACACTACTTCATTGAGTGTGCATATACACATACATATATACACACGTCCCCTACAATAACCCAACTTGGTGGTTGGTGCTCAACTTTCAAGGCCTGTATGCATACATACACGCATGATACTAGTTTATTTAATTTTATTTCAAAACAAAAACAAAGCTCATCGTCAACTGTATTCTCCACGCGATGATTTTGAAAGTCGTCTTGTCTTCCTTAGCACGTAGATTTCGATGCCATTTCCACGAAATTTCACTTGCATTTCATCAACTCTTCAAATGCTCTCACCTTTCGTAGCCTATCTCCCTTTCCTCTTTAAATATCTCACCCACCTGACTACCCCATTTGAAGAACACACAGAGAGGGCGCATGTGCTTATCCGAATACGTATGTAAGTATAGATATGCTAATGGGTGTCATGTTATTATAAGTATCTTAAAAATAGCTTAGAGAGTATATTCTAAATATTTTGCCGCTATAAATAAAGTAAGTTGTCCCAATCGGTGGACAGCCATGCTTTTTGCCACTAGCAATGTTGTAGTCAACAATGAATAGAAAAAGTATCAAATAGTTGAATTATAAATGAGTATGTTGAGACAGATCTAAGTATGGACTGATTGAATTGTGAGAAAAAAGTGAAGAACTAGTTTGCAAAGCAATCTGAAAATTGTCCGTGTTGTTCCTGTGATTGTAGCAAGAAGGCAAGATGAGTTTTGAGACTATTGCTATGTCTTTTCTTGTTCAAAAATTAGGCGATATGTTGATTGAAGAGGTAGAGTTCTTATCGGGTGTGGAAGATTAAGTTCAAAGCTTGCTGGAGAATATCAAACGGATGCAGAGCTATCTCAAGGACGTGGATGAGCAGGAAGGAGAGTGGAATGAAGTACTCCGCGTGCAGATTTCAGAAATAAGGAAGATTGCTTATGATGCTGAAGACTTGATTGATTCGCTCATCATCGAAGGTGCTTCAAGGAAAAGAGATAGGTTTGCTTGCTTCATCAACAATCCTTTGCGTACACATGACGTAGGAATTGAGATTGAAGCTATTAAGAGGAGAATGGAAGAAAGTACGAAAATGCTGCAAACATTTCAAGTTGGAGGCCTGAGTGAACGAACTCAAAAAAGGCTGCCTCGAAGCTATCCCCATAGCAATGATGACTACATTGTTGGCCTAGAAGGCGATGTCAAAATGTTAGCTGAGCAAATGATCGGAGAAAAGAATCAAGCAAAGGTTTTGTGCATCGTCGGGATGGGTGTTTCCGGCAAAACAACGCTAGTGAGGAAACTTTACAATCATAAAACCATCAAACAGCATTTTATATGTCAGGCTTGGATTTCCGTATCACAAGAATGGAATATTTAACACATCTTAGTTGAGATCCTGAGGCAAGCTACTGGCACCAAGCCAAACACAAAAGAAACGGTGAGCATGGAAGAACTGGTGGACAAACTACAAGACTATCTAAAACGTATGCGATATTTAATAGTACTTGACGATGTGTGGAAGAAAGATGCTTTGGAAGACATGCTCCCAGCATTCCCATTTGGAAATAAAGGAAGCAAGATTATAATCACCACCCGCATGCACGAAGTTGTTGAATTTTCGGATTTGCCTCGCTTTTTCCATGAGCCACGGCGCCTTATGAAAGATGAATCTTGGGAGTTGTTTAGCAAGATAGCTTTGAATCACAGGGAATGCATTGACGACTATCAACAGATTGGTGACTTTGAAAAGTTAGGTAAGGAGATGTTGAAAAAATGTGAAGGGTTACCCCTAGCTATAATTGCTTTGGGAGGACTCTTAGGTGCAAAGGGCACTACGGAGGAATGGGAAAAAGTAAGCAAAGTTGTAAGTTCAAAGGTTATGGGAGGAAGAGGCACGAATACGTATGGCACCGTGAAGGACATGTTAGCCTTGAGCTATCAAAACCTACCTTATGATTTGAAGCTTTACATTCTTTATGTGGCTCTCTTTCCTAAAGATTGCGAGATTCCAGTGGGTATGCTCACAAGAATGTGGATATCTGAAGGTTTTATAATGTCTCAAGAAGAGACATTGGAAGAAGCAGCAAGGGAATGTTTAGATGAATTGATCCAACGATGTGTGGTTCAAGTTGCAACAAGGAACTCTGCAGGCAAAGTGAAAACAATTCGAATCCACGACTTAATGCATGATCTTTGTATTAAAAAGGAAAAGGAACAAAATTTTCTAGAGGTTTTTCATAGATCTTCTGCCCCTTTGGAACTAGATGAGGATGCAACAAGATCACAATCACGCCGATGTATCATTCATTCTTATTTGAGGTATGATTTATGCATATTGTATACTAACATTTCAATTTTTAGCTATTCTGTTAAAGTTCAATTTAAACTTGGTGCATCATACTGACCACAATTTTTAACTTGTGTAGCATGAGTGTTCAAATTGGAACCCAAAATTCCCATGTTAGATCACTTTTCATATTTGGAGCAGCTGCTGTCAAAACCCACCGATATAGGGTACATGAAGAGAGAGCAACGTAGAGCTTGGAACAGGTGTATAAGAACTTCCAATTACTCAGAGTCTTAAACATTTTTGGTTCAAAAACTTCTGATCGCACCTTACTTGCCGAAATAGGGAACTTGATTTACTTGAGATACCTTGGAATAAGAAGCACGAATATCATAGAGCTACCTGAATCTATTAAAAATTTACACAATTTACTTACCTTGGACTACAGGGTTATTAAAGTTTTGAGTGGGCATGAAGTAAGAGTGCCCAAAATATTATGGAAGTTGGAACGACTTCGCCATCTTTTTTTACCACGTAGTATGACTTCCACGACGGGATTGAAGCTTTCCACCTTGAAGAGCTTGCAGACTTTGTGGGGGGTTTGGGGAGAGAATTGGATGTTGAATGAGATGTTAACACTAAGCCCAAGTGTTAAAAAGCTGCGTATACTATGTATATCAAACAAGGAACAACTAATGGTAGTTTTTCAATGTCAGAGTGTCATTTTAGACCAACTTTACTCTTTACAAAAAAATTGGCCTTGCCGCGATAAAAATGTCAAGTTATAGAATTTGGAATTGTTGTGTCACTGCTATCATCTACATAAACTAGAATTATACGGACGAATAGAAGAGGAGTCTTTACCCATTCAGTTCCCATCTAAGCTTAAGAAGATAAGATTGGCTCATACCCACCTAACATTGCCAGAGACTATGGAAAATTTGGAAAGACTCGCGAACTTAAAATATATTTCCTTATCAACAGACGCATACGTCAGGACAGAATGGATTTGTAGGGCTGGTGAATTCCCACAACTTGAGCAGCTTATAATTGAGCATCTCCGAAATTTAGAGGAATGGTGGGTGGAGAGAGGGGCAATGCCACATCTCACCAAGTTAAGAATACGGTACTATAAAAAGTTGAAGAAGCTTCCAGAAGGATTGAAGTTTATTGGCAGCCTTCATGAATTGCACATAGATTGCATGCCTGAAGCATTCAACAGAAGGCTTAAACAGGAAGAAAACAATGGAGAAATAACAGGCCAAGGAGGGGAAGATCTCCACATTATTCAACACATCCCCATCGTGAGAATTATAGAATTGTCTTCATTTTGATGTCCAATTCTAAACTACTTCATTTTATCTCCACATTTCTTTCATGGATAGATCTGAGTGTTTCTAAGTATCAATCAAACCAAAGAACATACATCCATGATGCAAAATCATCACGTGCTCAATTTATTTAAGGAATGCGTATACTTCTGTCAACATACCATAGCAGTTGGGCATTTTCAGAAAAATCTTCAGAAGGGATGTATCGCTCCCGAAAAATCTATTGAATATCTCTTCGATATGGAGCCATGTTTGGGCATTATTTGCATTTTTTTTTTTTGAAAAAAAATAGATGTGAAATGAATGTTTTCAGAAAAAAAAAAGAAAAACTTTCTAAAAAATGACTAGCACCATTTATAATATATTTTAATATACACTAATTCAAAAATATATAAATTATTATTATTATTATTATTATTATTATTATTATTTTGATAAGTAAAAAAATTAGATTGAATGAAAGCCATCCCAACCGCGACGATCGGAGGGAAAGCCTTGAGCGGCGTAACCCCGCAACTCCCGCGACCAGGGGAGGTCGACCACCCAGGTTCCAACAGTGAGCGGCCCAACCATGCGGAAAGCCGCCACGACCAACAAATCCAGCCACGCCTATAGGACCACACGGAGCTCCGTGACATTATCAATGCACGGAGAGGGGCGTCTGACCCACCGATAGAGGAGAAGGTCAAGGTACTATGGGATCTCCTACACAAGGAGAAACCCGGACGATCTTCCGCCGACCTTCGAAGGTCACCTTTCGCCATGGACCTGCAGACTTAGCCACTACCCCACAAGTTCAAGATGCCCGTCCTGAAAGGTACGACGGAAGTAAGGACCCAATGGACCACCTCAACTGCTTCCGCACCTATTTGTCCCTATAGGGGACAAGCGAGGCCATGATGTGCCAGTACTTTCCCGTCACCCTCAAGGGGGACGCACTGCTCTGGTCTCACGGCCTCCCTTCAAATTCCATTCGCTCATTCGATGAGCTAACTGACAATTTCTTGAGCCAGTTTGCCTCCAACCAAAGAAAGGAGAGGCAGCCGTGGTACCTAGTCCGCCTCCATCAGAGGTCGAACGAAAGTTTGAAGCGATTTCTCAACCGCTTCATCACCGAGGCAGAACGGATCCCCCAGCTCTCTGACGAGCTGAAGCTCAACACCTTCGTCGCTACGTTGGTAGCAAGGGATTTCTTTAAGCACTTGTTGCACCAGCGCCCTCGGTCTTTTCGGGAGGCGAGGCCATCAACCGTGCCTACATCACAGCAGAGGAGGCAAATGAGGTGAAGCGCCCTGAACGCATAGACCGCCCCGGTAGCTCCCCGGCCTACCAACATGCAAAAAAGGAGCAGCGACAGTAACCGTTTCCCGGAGCACCGCAAGCATCAGCGCCCTTCGCCGGGATCTAGGAAGGATCATGGACAGACGTCCCTGACCCTTCTGAACGATACCCACATAAACATCCTAATGTAGATATTGGATGAAAAGTTCTTCAAATGACCGAAAGCTCCAAAGGGTCCGAACGGCAATGACCAGACGAAGTACTGCCAGTATTATCGTTGCCTCGGCCATTCCACAAAGAACTGCAGGACGCTGCAGCAGGAAATAGAAGATCTGATCCATCGCGGACGCCTTAAATGATTCATGAAAAGTTCGGGCCAACTCCCACAACCTCGGAGGGTGAGGCTAGCGAGCCTCCCGGGCCGTACTGCCGCTGGCGTGATCAACATGATCTCTACCGCAACCGCCAGGGGCGCCAGGCAGAAGGAACATGAGCCAACTTCCAACAACAAGAGAGCGAAGATAGGGGATAGGAGTGATGTCATTAGTTTTAGTAGCAATGATATGACACTTGTAACATTCCCCCATACTGATCCCCTTGTTATATCCGCCCTCATTTCAGACAGTAAGGTTGACTATCAGTTAAAACGAGTCTTCATTGATAATGGAAGCTCGTAGAATTTGTTGTATCTCAAGTACCTTTTTAAGCTCAGATTGAGGCAAGGTCAAATAAGAGCGGCCGATGGCCCTTTATACGATCTGGACAACGAGCTAGTGACCGTGCAGAGGATAGTCCGGCTAGTAGTTACAATGGAAACTTACCCGCACGCTGCAACGCGTGAGCTGGCCTTCTATGTCGTTGACCTATCGTCTGTTTACAATGCTATACTGGGCAGACCTTACCTCACAGCCTACGGGGCCAAAACGTCGATCCCTTATCTAAAGGTGAAGTTTCCCACCCCGTGCGGCGTGGGAGAAGTACTTGGGGACCAGGTGATGGGATGAACATGCTACCTGTCCTAGTTCACCCCCGTAGCATCGTACTGCCCGGACGAAGATCTTAACCTCCGCGACGAAGCCCTGCTACAACAAGCCCAGTCGGGAGAAGCTACCGAAGCGATCCCTTTGAATCCCGCCGAACCAGAAAAGTGCGCCCATGTGGGTAGCTCTCTTCCGCCTGCCGAACGCGACCGGTTAGTCACCTTTTTGAAGACAAACTCTGACGTATTTGCCTGGGTTCCTACTGACATGCCTGGGATACTGGCCGAAGTGATCGTCCACAAGTTGGTCCTCGATTCCGGCCATAAGCCCATTCGATAGAAGCGTAGGAACCATTCCGTCGAGAAGCTGATTTCCATAAGGGAAGAAGTGAAAAGACTCTTGGACGCCGGGTTTATTCGAGAGGTCCAATACCTAGAATGGTTATCCAACGTCGTGTTGATAAAAAAGAGCAACGGAAAGTGGCGAATGTGCGTAAACTTCACCGACATAAATAAGGCTTGCCCAAAGGACAACTTTCCTCTCCCCAGGATTGATCAGCTTGTGGACTCTACGTCTGGGCACGAGCTCCTAAGCTTCATGGATGCCTACTCCGGTTACAACCAGATCCAAATGCACCCCGAGGATGAGGAGTATACCTCATTCATAACCGACTAGGGAACATATTGCTATAAGGTGATACCCTTCGGTCTCAAGAATGCCGGGGTAACCTATCAACGCTTGGTGAACAAGATGTTCGAGACTCAGATCGGGAAGAACGTGGAAGTGTACATCGACGATATGATCATGAAAAGTAATGTTGCCGGTAACCACATCCGCCACCTAGAGGAGGCCTTCCAGATCCTCTGGGCGCATAGGATGAAGCTCAACCTCGCCAAATGTGCATTCGGGATAACCTCGGGAAAGTTCCTAGGCCTCATCATATCCCAGAATGGCATCGAAGCCAACCCAGAGAAGATCAAGGTCATCCTTGACTTGAACCCTCCGCGGACGGTGAAGGAAGTGCAGAAACTCACTGGGCGGCTGGCGACCCTCTTGCGATTCCTTGCCAGGTCCGTAGAGAAGTACTTGCCCTTTTTCAAGGCACTTAGTGGCACAAAATCATCAGGATTCCGGTGGACCAAGGAATGTGGTGAAGCCTTTAAAGAGCTAAAAACCTACCTCGCCAAGCCACCTCTCTTGAGCTCTCCGTGCGCTGGCGAGGACCTGTACTTCTACTTGGCTACGTCAGGAAAGGCCCTCAGAGAGCATGAGGGAGCACAGCAGCCGATATACAACATAAGCCGGGTACTGACAGATGTAGAGGCCCACTATCCGCACGCCGAAAGGATCGCGTTGACGCTCATTTATTCAATGTGGAAACTGTGGCCCTATTTCCAAGCACACCGGACATCAAACTAACGGATCAACCTCTGAAGTCGATCCTGTAGAAACCGGAGACTTTCGGGCGACTGGTCAAGTGGGCTGTGGAGCTGGGAGTGTTTGACGTGGAGTTTCGGCCTCGGCCGACCATCAAGGGTCAGGTCCTAGCGGACTTCATTGTCGAGGCGGTGACCCTAGCTTTAGATGACCCTAGCAGCCCGCGGAGAATGGAAGACCTCAACGTCCCGGTTTGGACCTTGAGCGTGGACGGATCGTCCACCCAAGCAGGTAGCGGAGCTGAAGTCGTGTTGAAGACTTCAGACGGCGTGGAGATTACGTACTCTATCGCGCTGACCTTCCTGGCTACCAACAATGTCGTAGAGTACGAGGCCCTTCTCGCAAGACTTTGTTTGGCCAAGGAATGTTCCGCAAAATCATTGGTCATACACAGCGATTCCGAGCTCATGGTCAACCAGATCCAAGAAAACTTTGAAACATCAAACCCACAGCTCGTGAAGTACCTGGCGAAGGCAAAGCCCTGGTCCAGGGGTTCGACCGCTTCCTCATCAAACACGTCCCTAGGTCCGACAACTAGAAAGCAGATCGCCTGGCGAAGAACTCAGTTGTGGATCCCCAGAGTTGTACACCAGGGAACCGAAGGAGACTTTGGCCGCGCTCAGCATCGACTCCTCAGACCAAGAAGTGTTGTGGGTCAATGAGGGGGACAACTGGACGACTCCGTACAGAAAGTACCTGACCTACGGAACCCTACACGACAACACCGACGAGGCCAAACGGATCAAGAAGACAACAGGTTGGTATACGCTCCTCAGCAGGAGGCTGTACAGGCGGGGATATTCTACTCCCTTCCTGAAATGCCTTACCCCCAAGGAAGCCGAGTACACTTTAACCGAGGTACACCTCGGTGTATGTGACTCACACATTGGGGAAAAGAACATTGCATTCAAAGTCATGCGATAAGGTCTCTATTGGCTAACCCTGAAGCAAGATGCCATGGAATTCATCAGGAAGTGCGAGAGTTTCCAAGTCCATGATTCCGTGATGCATTTACCGCACAAAGGGTTGCATAGCCTTCAATCCCTGTGTCCATTTGCATGATAGGGGCTTGACATCCTCGGACCATTATCTTTGGCCTCCGTGCAAAGGAAGTTTCCAATCCTCGGTATCGACTACTTCACCAAGTGGATAGAAACAGTCCCGCTAGCTCGAATCACCGAGTAGAATGCAATGGAATTTCTCCATCAAAGCATCGTCTGCCACTTTGGGATTCCCGAGATCGTGGTGACCGATAATTGAACCATATTCACTAGCAAATGGTTCACAAGGTACTACACTGATCTGTGTATCAGGCTGGTCCACACGTCTGTGGCGTACCCTCAGACTAACGGATAGGTTGACGTCACCAACCGCACGGTGCTGCACGAGCTGAAGACCAAGCTGGAGGACACAGGGGGCTCGTGGGTTGAAGAGCTACCATCCATACTCTGGTCGTATCGGACGACCGCACGGGAACCAATGAGAGAGACACCCTTCGGCCTCTGTTACGGGGCTAAGGCCGTAGTCCTCGTTGAAGTGGGATTACCCTGCCTACGGGTCGAATGTTTCGATCTAACCACCAACTCACAGAGACTTCGGGAAAGCCTTGACCTACTTCTAGAAGTTTGGGACACAGCCCGCCTGTGGACCACGGCCTATCAACAGCGAGTCGTGTGGTACTACAACAAGAGGTTAAAATTTGCCCACTTGAGGTTGGGGATCTGGTCCTCCGGAGCGTAGAGGAGGTGGAAAAAGCCACGAATAGGAAAAAACTCTCCCCTAGGTGAGAAGGCCTGTTCCTCGTCTCCGCAATCCTCCGGAGTGGAGCGTACAAGTAACGTGCCCAGAATGGTAAACTGGTCCCCCGAACCTGGAATGCCACCAACCTAAGGAAATACTACCAGTTACGCAGCGCTGGCCCAAGTAAGGCACACACATGCATCCTGAAGAGTGCTTGTACATACATCAAGTTTTCGCTCAATAAAATTAATTATTCCTGTTAGCATGCATTTTTTATTCGTGTGAAGTGTTAGCATGCATAGCATTCCAAAAACAATATGACCTAGACTGCCCCTAAGTCGGGAGGACCATCATCCGTCCGTAAAATAAGGTCTTGGCACCGCGCCAAGCGGCCCATCAGCGGTCTCGTTCAAGCCTCGACTGCGCGTCGAGCGGTCCGAATGTGGATGCATCCGGACTTCAACTCCACATCGGAAGGGTCCCAGCGACCCACAACCTTAGCTTCGTGCCAAACGATCCAGGTGGTCAAGACATTAGGCCTGGGAGATTTTGAAACTTCCCAACTTGCGGCCACAAAAACCTTAGGGGGGATAAATTACAGGCATGCAGCGACCTTCACACAAAGAAGAGTGCACCCTCAGTCTATGATGGTCGAGGGCTAGGACCTTGTACACGGTGGTGATGACGCCATGAGTGGGGGCCACGCACGTAACGCGGATACCACACAATGAAAGGCCTAGACCCGGAGCTCGATTGCTGCGACTTGAAAACCCGATTGGCCCTCAATGCGGCTCCATGGGACTTACGACGACATCCACTTTACTGGATCGAGCTTCCCATTAAACGTGTGAGATGCGACGACATTTTTTGACGAATGATGAGTACAGCACAAGAAGGCACCGAATTGGAGCCTTGGTGACAATAGTTTTGCAAGCTTAGCCATTGAATGTGAGACACGAACTCACGGATCGCATTGGGAAGCAATGTATACAAAAACAAAAGAGAAAGGAACTACTTTTCATTCACTTGTACGCGAAAAAAAAAAAAAAAAAAAAGAGGAAAGACAAGCAATGTATACTAGACTACTATAGAGGGTCGGACGGACCAGCCTCCTTAAGGAAATTCCTTAGACAAGACCCGTCCTGGACCCCGGTGTTGCCTGGGTGGAAGACTACTTCCAGTACGTCCGGAGCCACAAGAGAAGTAATCCTACGACACTAGAGAATGCCGTCTCAAAATCGAGTCTCCATCATGAGGTCCGCCTCCGACGGGGTGAGCCGACCCCTCAGATTCCTGGACAAGCGTGAATTGTCATCTTCAAGAGTGGTGAGCGCCGCCTCCAGTCGTTCCACTTTCAGTTGCAAGCGCCTGACTTCTTCTTGAAGGGAAGCGACCTAGGATCTCATATGCTGGACGACGTGCAACCCGCAGTGAATGCTCCCATGCAGAAGGGCGGCTAACTCATCAAGAGGATCGGCATCCTCAGGAATCTGCGTGGAAAATAGAGAAGTCAGAAGAATTCCCAAAAAATTATGACTACGAAAGAACGACCAATTCGGAGAGGTTGTACCTGAACGGGAGCGGCGTCTGAATGACGTGCCAAATCACCTGACACAGACGCGCCCAAAGGCTCCTCATGTTCAACCACGACTCCCGCAGGGCCCGGATGGATTGGAAGCGTGGAAGGTAAAGGAACGCTTGGAGGCTTCGGCTCTGAAGCCATCTCTCCCACTACCGTTTTGACGCCTGGCGGGGCGGTCTCCGATACGACTTCCACCTCCAACGCCATGGGGACGTCCTCCAGGATCACACCCTCCGAAATGGGCTCCGCAAAGATCACAGCCGCCTCCGAAGATCCCTCTAACTCCGGCGCTGGCACTGGCGTGCATGCTTCCTCCGGGCCCCCAAGGACCAATGTGCCGCCCGCCATCCCTAGAGCAGCCTCCATGACCAGATCAACAAAAGAACGCGCAGGAGACTCCTCACCAGAATGAAGCCCCACTTCAGGGACGCTGTACTCGGCTAACGCCGCGGCCAAAATCGGAACGGGTTCATCGGCTTCCTCCTAAGGCCTAGCGCTTGACGCCGCCTCAAGGACTGGAACCCGAACCCGCGCAGCAGTGTCGATAGCCAACCTCTGTGACCTCCGCGTGGAGGTACCTCTGGCCTCCCTCAACCTCTTCAAGGGAGCCTCAATCTCCTCCTCATCCGAATATGACTCCAGTAGCGAACAACTCTCCTCCTCGTCCCCTCCAAACGGTGGGGGAATGGCGCCTTCCCTGGGGTCCTTTTTGGCAGGACCGGCGATGCGCCAGCCCTACGAAGGCCCCCGCTTAGCGGCCTCAAATGTAATGGATGTCAAAAGGTAGCCCTTGATGGAGAACTTTGCCATTTGGGACTCAATAGCAGCAACTAACTCCGCCGCTTCCTTAGCATCATCCGTCGACACTTTCTCGTGGAAGAACTCCGAGATCAGGCCCCACTCGCGTGGAAGCTCAGTGTCGGGGGCTCCTGCAAGAACAAGAATTGGCTCTTCCAGTTCTTTACCGAGTCGGGATTGGTCCCTCGAAAGTGGAAGCCGGTCTTCGGCGACATGGAGATCCAGTCCTCTGACTTCGAGAAGCAAAAGATTAACCTAGCCGCCTTGGTGTTGAAAGAGCTGCCATGAAGGTGAGTGAAGATACACAGCGAGACTAGATAATGAAAGGCGTTAGGGTGAAGCCTTTCCACGGGGATGCCCAACGCCTCCACCAGCGCATACAGAGTGCATGGCATGGGATAATGAAGCCCCCCGTCTCAGATGGTGCTCGTAGAGTGTGACGAAGCCATCTGGAGGAGCGCTGGCTTTGTCCGCGACACCTAGAGCACAATAACCCCAACCGCTGGCAATCCCATAATCTACCATCAGAGCAGCAATGTCACTGGTCGTCAAGATAGACCCTGTGTTGTCGACCCCATGCTGACTCACCCTAGAAGTTTGGGAGGAGGAAGGAGATTCTCTCTTCTTTGCCATCTCTCTCTCTCACCATGAGGGGCAAGATTGGAAAATTTTCAGTGCAAGGAAACCAATAAAGGAAATTTTCCAGAAGGTTGGTTTAAATAGGCAGTGAAGTGCCAACGAGGGTGAAACCCAAACAACGCCTCCGTAGAGTGGCTAAGCGGCATGCCCGCCCCATGGATGCGTCATGGGCCCAGATCAGTCAACAATCATGACTGTTCGTCAGACTGTAGATCGATGTTGCTTCAGCCGCTTGGCGAAGATTCCCCGCTGACACGCCCGCGTTTAATGCAGGGATTTCAATTGCCGGAAAGGCGACAGCGAGACCCCCAAAAGAAGGGCACGGGAATGAAAATGAACCATTCAGCCACAACAAACGACGGAAGATAAAACGGCACAGCTAAGTGTCAAATTTAATTATAATATTCATTAGAAACTTGTTACAGCAGCTTACTACGACGGGATACATTTAATGACCCTCATGTGCCGCAAAGGATCCTGGTGCCTGATATTCCACCAGGTCTGCGTGTGTCCGAGCGCTGGAGTTTTGAGAATCTAGAATGCCGACGCGGAAGTTTGAGTCCTCCAGCGAGACTAGTCTCCAACTGAGACAGATGCCATCCTGGAAGTTTCTTTCCAGTGCAGGGCCAACTTCCTCCGGCAGAAACCTCAACCTCAACTCAGTTCCCATCCGCGCAACCTCTGTTCCAAACTGTCACCGTATTTGCTCACTCCCTTCATGAAGAGCCAAAATGCGGGCTCGAGCCCCCATGTTAGCACTAGCGAGCCTGGACACCCTTACCTCCGATTCCGCCCATGCTTCCTCAAAGTGTGCGGTGCGCCCTTAGTTGCTCTATCTCCGCTACCGTAGCTTGCATCCGAGCTCTATCTTCCTCAAAGGGACTACTTCTTTTATTAATCAAGACTTTCCTTACAAAGTACAAGATTTGTGGCAATAAAGGTACAAGAAAAGGGAAGAAGATACGGCACGAGGCCCAGGCCCCACAGTGACTGCCCTGGATGTCCGAGTGAGCTTGGGGAACGTGATCTACATGAGATCACACGGCCTCGGCACCGCTTCCCTAGCAAGCCACCAGTGACAGTCGCACGTTGGTCTGTCCAGGGTGGAAACGATCTCGGTGTTATCCATCGAGGCAGAACCATCGCCTAGCTCAGGAGCCTCCGAGAGGGACTAAAAGGAAAAACCCTACAATTCCCTCATCGGGACTCCCCTCTTTGCCTCCTTGACGGCCCGTGCACGAACCAAGTGAAGTGGAGACCGAGAGCGACGCACTTCACCGGCGGGAGGCGTCCCTGTGAAAGTTCCGCCGCGATCCCACGGCGCTCTGGACGTGTCACACCGTGGAGGGGAGGCACTTGACGACAGCAGAGTGGCCGACCCATCCTCATTAACATGAGGAATCGACCATAGCGTGGGTGTGAAGGCAGTCTTCTCCGAGAGTTTCGAATCTCCAGCTAGTCCACCCAACTCCTTTGCGAATCCTCACTGAAGGTGGAGCAAGCCAGTTCCTTCGCATTGTTCCCTCGAAGAAAGCCAAAGGATGCACCACACTCGCTAAGGAGCCCTCCTATTTATGGGCGAAACAGGCACCCTTCTCGTGCTCAACAAGGCACGCCTCCCGGTGGATGTTTTTCATGGAATAGGAAAAGCCCTCAAATCAAACGCAACCCCAGGCGTGCAAATCCTCTCAATCTAGGCACCGAATCGTTGTAGCGTCAAAAAGGCCTGCGCATATGCCTGGGAAGGCGCGAGCCCAGAAAACGATAAGTGTTGGAGCATCTCGAGGGAAGCCGGTGGACCGCGGATTGGACCCACAGGACATGCCAGGCCCTGACCACTGGTCAGCCCAGGCATGAGGGCTAGTGTTGGGTCCAAGGCTAAATCCCAAGAAGATCCAAAGTCCATCCCAGCTACACGGGATGCCTACGTGGCGGCCCACATCAGCAGCCAGTGAGCGCCTCCTGCAGCTCATTAATACGGCTGCTGGAAAATGGCAAAAGGGCAAAAGAAACCAGCCAATGGAGAAGCGGTCAACGCTGCCAACCGCGACTCAGGCAGCCGCCCACTGGCGACCAGCCAATCCCAGCCCAAGGGGGAGACCAGGCGTGGCCGGCAACACCCGGTAGTCTGCCTGCCACTGTAAAACAATAGCTGACACGCCGACAATCACCGACAGCGATCAGCGGCCAACGGACCCTAACGACAGGAGTTCTCGCACCCAAAATTTCCCGTCAAGGGGCTTATAAAATCCCTCTTCTTCAACAAAGAGAGGGGATCGGATCCAAGATAATTGACTCAGCATCGCAAGCCTCAATCTTACCAACTAACCTCCGGATCCAAACTCCTAAGTCAGCCAGGGTCTACCCTTGAAAGCTGGCCTAGGTCAAAATTCGATTTCGAACTCTCCCAATTCGATGGTCCACTGAACCAGCCATTTAAAAATATCAGGTTTCTGAAGGATGCACTTCAGTGGCTGGTCAATCAGAACAACCACACGATGAGCCTTAAAATAGGGTAACAATTTTCAGGCTGAGAAGACAAGCGCCAGCGCAAACTTCTTAGTGCACGAGTAGCGCAACTCTGCACCGGTCAATGTCTTGTTCACGTAGTAGACTGGCCGCTGCATGTCCGAGTCCTTGCGTGTGAGAACTGAGCTAAGAGCCACCTCCGATCTACCAAATAGAGGTACAACTCTTCTCCATCTCTAGGTGACATCAACAACAATGGACTAGCTAGGTACTACTTCAACTCATTGATGGCGGCCTGGCATTCTACCGTCCACTAGAAACCATTTGCTTTTGTCCCCCTCAGAGCCTTGAAGAAAGGCTGATACTTGTCTCCCAACTTGGCCAAGAAGTAGGACAGTGCTGTCAGTCTCTCGGTTAGCCTCAAGAGATCCTTGACACTACATGGTGGAGACATGTCCGTAAGGGCCTTGATCTTCTCTGGGATCCATCGCTAAGAGATGATGAAACCGAGAAACTTTCCTGGGGATACTCCGAAGACAATTTGATGGATTTAATTTCATCTGGTGTGTACGGAGTACCTCGAAGGATTCAGCCAGATTGCGAATATGGTCACTCGTGGTCTTGCTCTTGATGAGCATATCGTCGACATACACCTCCATATTGCGGCTGACCTACTTCTCGAATATCTTGTTCACAAAACTTTGGCTATTGCGCCCGCGTTGTTTAGATCGAAAGGTATGACCTTGTAGTAGTAGGTGCCTTGATCGGTCATAAACGAAGTGTGCTCCTCGTCCTCTGGGATTATCCTGATCTTGTTGTAGCCCAAATATACTTCCATGAAACTCAGCAGCTCATAACTAGAAGTCGAGTATACCAATAAGTCATTACTGGGCAAATGGAGGTTATCCTTTGGGTAGACTTTGTTGATGTCGGTGAAATCGACGCACATCCACCATTTTCCATTACTTTTCTTGACCAGGATGACGTTGGAGAGCCAATTCGGGTACTGGACTACTCTGATAAAACCAACGTCTAGTAGCTTTTTCACTTCTTCCTGGATGGTTATCAGCTTCTCCACGGAGTGGATCCTCCGCTTCTACCTGATGGCTTACAGTCGGGATTAAGACCCAACTTGTGGATCATTACTCCGATCGGAATCCCAAGCATGTCAGTGGGTGTCCATGCAAAGATATCCGTGTTCTGCCTCAAGAACGCTATCAGCTCATCACGCAGGGATCTGACAAACAAGCCCCTGATCTGTACACACCTCTCTGGGTCATCCGGATTTAGTGGTACTAGGTCGGTGGCTTCATCGAATTGTGCCTGCTGTAAGGTCGCTTCATCTCGATGGTCCAATTCTCTTATAGGCCTTTCACCGCCGCTTGGGGCAATCTAGGACATATAACATGTCCATCTGATCATTTGGTCACCCAATACTTCACCAATACCACAGGCTCTCCAAAATTTTATTTTTAAGTCTCATACTGAGGTGACTACTTCGAATGCTGCCAGGCACAGCCGACCTAGGATAGCGTTGTATATGAATGGCAGGTCAACAACCAGGAATGTGAATGTGTAACTTGCCATTCTAGGGTACGTGCCCAGGGTGACCTCCAACTATATTATCTCTTGGATAGCTACTAGTTCATTGTCTAGGTCATACAGTGGCCCTTTAATAGGTTTCAGCTAATTCTTTTTTTGACCAAGTTTAAAAAAGGTATTGAAATAAAACAAATCTTTCAAACTTCCATTATCAATGAAAATACGTTTCAATTGGTAGTCCACAGTACCGTCTGAAATTAGTGCAGATATAATAAGGGGATCAGTATGTGGGGAAATTATATGAGCCATGTCACTATCGCTAAAGTTAATAACATTTTCCTCCACTCTCTGCTTCTTATGTCTAGCTTGTCATTCTTTGTGATATGCTTAGGTCTTGAGCGGTCGGTTGATTATCATATTGACCACTCCAACTGCGACCTGATTTTGTGGCTGGGAAAGATCTGACTCTTCTCTGCTTGTAGTGCCAGAACTCTGTCTAGGGTTCCTGATGAACATGGTGAGATGACCCCTTCGGATAAGCTCCTCAATCTCCCACTGGAGTGCTTACATTCCTCCATGGTGTGCACCAAAGATCAATGAAAATCACAATATTTTGCTAGATTTCCTCCCTCCATGTTCTTCCGTAGCTTTGGCCACTTGAGAAACTTCTCCCCGAGGATCTACATGAGGACATTGGCCCGTGTGTCATTTAGTGGAGTCAAGTTGACAGGTCTGTACTTCTTATAGTCCAGTGCTCCGGTCCTATACTACTTCCGGCAAGGATTATCGTCGCCACCGTTCTTCCTCTTTCCCTCAGTCAGGAAAGAGCAAGGCTGGTCCATCCTCTCAGGATGCTTCTCCTCGTTGGTTTCTTCGGCGTCCATGTACGCTCTAATGATAGCCTTTGCTTCTTAGAAGGTTTGCGGGTTCTTGTGGGCCAGGTGCTTGAAGAAGTCACCGTGCACCAACGCAAAAATGAATTTGCCAAGCTTCATCTCTTCGGTGAGCTTGGGGATTCTTCTGACTTCTGCTGCGAACTTCTCCAAAAACTTCCTTAGGTTCTCTCCCTGTCTTTGCTTGATGTGAGAGAGATGCCACGACTATTTCTCTTCTCGGAGGCTGAAAGTGTATTGGGCCAAGAAGAGATCAGTGAGTTCCCAAAAACTTCGGATCTAGCTTGATTGGAGCCGGTGGAACCAAATTCGAGCATCTCCCTTCAAGGAGAGGGTGAAGCAATGGCACATTGCCACCTCCTCTGGGTCCTAGAATCTCAAAAGGGTGCGAAAGTGGTCCAAGAGATCCATGAGATCAGTGCTCCCATGGTAAGAATCCAGTGCTGACATTTTGAACTTGGCTGGCAATAGAGGATTTAAGATCTTAGTAGTGAAGGGAGATCTCTCCAAATTGGCAGTGTGCTCGTTGTCATCCTTGAACATTCAGTTTCAAATCTTCTCAACCTTTACCTCCACTCGAGAGGCGTTCCCAGATCTATTGGAGTTGAAGTATTTCCTCAACTTCATTCTTTCAGTGGCACGGCGTATAGTCAGCTAACTACTACCACTAGTAGATCAGACAATCTTGGAGGCTCCCTCCTAAGCCCGAGTCCTTGGCTCATCCTGGGAGTATCGGGGGTTTCTTCTCTAGGGGCTCTCATCTGAAGTCCCATCGCCCAAGTGCTCTTCAAGCCTTGGACGGCTCTGCGCATTAGAGGCCTTCGAAGCATGAGAGTTACCAGTCTCGTAGCCTTTTTGGCCAGCTTCTTTTTCCTTTGGCCTCCTCGCCTAGAGGTTGGAATGGGATTTGAGGAGGGCTGAGTCCTCCACTTCTTCTTTCCCTGGCGAGTGCAGAATATTTGAAGTATTTTGGATATGTTATTCATCTGCTCTGCCAGGTTGAGAAAAAATAGTGCTGGCTGCCCTCCAACAAGATTACCAACTGAGTGGTCCTGGTCGGGGGAGGCAGCATCTTTAGTGGGAACGCTAGCTTGGGTTCTGGTATTCACCATTTTGCTTGATGTTACTGGTTTTAAAGACGTAAGTGGTTGGCTTTTAGTTAGCTTCCCAAAGACGATGCCAATGATGCGTCATCAATCCAAATTTTGAACAGATTTGAATCGAATTGTCGACAAATTTCGATTCTATCTACTAAGTCTCAGATCTTGCACACCACAGCTTCAAACAAGAGGTCAAGTGACAAGCTAGATTTGTCCCTCCGAAAATATTTTGACACTCAAGTCAATAAGTAGCCTTCTAAAAATAGAAGGTGGATGCAGAGAATGTAGAATTGAATGTTGAGAGTCTGTTTATGGCTATAAGTGGAAAGTGCACTCGTAGAGAGAGTGGCTTTGGTTATAATTGCTCATGAGGAGCAGTTTCTCTAAGTACTGAGTTCACAGACTAGTAGCAAAGAGAGAGAGAGAGTATTAGGATGCTCGAGAGTTTTAGAACTTTTGAGAGCTTTAAATTACTTGAGGGCTTCAGTAGGCAAATGAAAGTGTGCCTCTGGAGTGAGTTTCCATGACCTTTTATAGCCATAGCCATAGGCTGCATTCCTTACGCAGTAAGGCTGGATGCTCGCCTTCCATAGGGGATTGTTGCCTTTCTTGCATGGGTGTGAGCGCCGTTCTTGACTGTAATGGCTAGGAAGGAGGATCTTTTTCCTTCTGCGCATGGTAACCGTTAGGGTTTCCTTCAAATTGCGTGTTGATTCTGACGCCTTCCTCTAAGGATGTACTTTGATTCTCGGAGGTTACCGTTATAGTAAAGATTGCCTTCTTTAGATATGTGAAAAATTGGGGTGGACGATCGTTGAGGCTTGGAGAGGGACATGCGGGCCAATTTAGGCATGGGCCATTTTCGTCCTGGGACTCAGCCGGTCTACTTGCCACTTCTCCGGTCAACTGAAGTGTTGATCGTCCTAGGCTCAGATGAGCCGTCCTGATCTTGGGCCACTGCCAGGCCACTTGCTTCTCATCCGGTCAATGGCAATGTTGATTCTCATCCGGTCAATGGCAATGTTGACCGTCCCAAGTGGAAACGGGCTATGTGGATTTGGGTTGTTTCCTCATTTGTGGGCCAACCTACTACCAACGTCTCCATCAATGCCGAAATAGAGGTTTTCATGCAAGTGGGTAGTGATAATTAGGCTATAAATTTTGGCAACAATTATTGGTGGAAGATTAACTATTTCTTTGGAGGTTTGTTATCATGGCGATCTTACTATATAATATATTTAAAATAACAATAATATATGATGGTATTTATATGGAAAAAAAATGATAATTTCTAATTTTTGCTGGCCAAAATTTTGGGTACTAGAATGGATGATATGCACAAGGAGACTTATCAAGTAAAATCCAAGATATTAGCAGCCATTAGGTTAAGCTGTTAACTATATGTATGTAGGTCAAAATAAGATGTTGTTAGACATTAAGTGGTTGGCTCTGTTGGGATTTTTGGCTCACTCCCGTATGGAAAGTATTGTTGTTTTCACAGCGTATGTTTAGTCAAAATGAATGAAAGGTTGAAGTGGTAACACTTGGCCGGAGTAAAATTTCTTGAGCGAAAAATCCGGAGTGGAACTTCGAAAGAGTTTCAGAGAGATAAAAACTTGTCAGAACGATAAAGTCACAAGGAAGGGCAATTGCTGATATCAAGGATAACTTGTCTAAAAATGCTGACCTGCAAAGTCTGCGTAGATAGCAGACTTTGTAGAAAAGGAAGGTGATTTTCAAAGTTAGTAGCCATTTTGCAGAGTAGGTTAACTGTTCTTAATAAGAATGCGTCCTGCAGAGTTCATGACAGGATTTGCTGTGCACGTAACCACCTCACAGAAGTAGGTGGTCTCCCGGTGCATGTATATATATGTGTATGCTGAGCGAGTAAGAGAGCAAGTATGAGAAAAAGAGAGCACAAAAGAGAAAAACATAGAGAAAATAATGAGCCACCATTTTTATTCTTGTACTCTGCTCTTACTCTGTTCTGGGCTCTCCAAGGGTTTGTATAATCAAGGTTTCTGTAACTAAAATTTTATAAGGTGATTTTATGGACTAAGTGTCCTGTAATTTTTTTTTTTATTTAGAAGAAGGTTTCCATGTGTTCAAATTCTTTCCTATTTCTTTGTTGTGTGTGTGTGCATCTGTCATCTTTATCCTCTCGGTTTCACTAACCAACCGGCACTCCTTCCTTACAGGCTTGACTATTAGTCAAGAAGAATTACAAGCCAACATCCTAGGAAATAGGAGAATAAAAACTGCCTAGCACCAATCTTCCTCTTTCTATAAATTAGACATTTCAAAGCCTATCTTTTTTCTTTGTTGATTTGGCTTCCTAGGAGAGCAAGAGAGCGGCTGTGGAAGGAGAACAAGTTGTGGAGGGAAGGAAAAGGAGGAAATCAAAGATCATTCAACATTAAAGCAACTAACTTGTGACCATCCATTTTCTAACAAGTAACTTATGACTTCTTATTCTTTAGCAAGTAACTTGTGACCTTCTATTCTCTAGCAAGTGAACTCGCGGCCTTCTATATGCTAGTCTCAACTCTCTATCAAAGGAATTATTGATTTTCCTATTGAAATCCATGACTTATATTCATGTATGTTACAGTCATAGAGGTCTATTTCCAAATATCAATTATGCTTTGAAAAAGGAAAAAACTAAGAATATTAGCTAAGAGGTAATATTCTAAACATTGAAATCCAATACTTTGTTAGGTCTAATAACATAATCATGATGACCAGTAGATTTAAAACTTAAATTCTATCATTTAAATGGTTGAAGAAGCATTATGTTATTAAATTTACTTGATTTTATAATTTAATAGCAAAATGGTACACATCTGTTGGTCCAATATAGATCAGACATGAATTAGGCATAGAGACAAAATAAGGCCTACGCACGAGTGCTTGAGAGGCATACATTAGGCACCTAAGTTCTGATCGCAATACACACAAATGCTTAAAAGGCATACATTAGGTGCCTAGGTTCTAGTCACAATATGCACGAACATATTTGGCTTATAATCATGACTAAAAGAAGCTTTGAGAAAAAATCTTAAGGATTTTTATAATTTGGCTTATAAAATTATGAAGTAAGACAAGGAAGTTAGTTTTTCCTTAATAGCCATGTGGAAAGGTTTAGAGTAGGAAAATTATTAACTTGTTAATAATTTCTTACTTGCTTAAAAAGATTTAAGGATAAGTAGAATAGAAAATATTAAGAAAAATCTAATAAATAGAAGACTTTGTGGCCTTAGTATAAAGTGATCATGTAGAATAGATGAATAATGAATGTCAAGAATTCATAGGAATAACTTGGTATAAGTATACTATGAGTACAATCTTCAAAAGAACTGTGAGGATAGTAAGAATACCATGAATAGCGGGTAATCTTGTGATATTTACCCAATTATTAGGATTATAAATACATTACCTTTTATCACAAGTGACCTCATATTGAGATGAATTTCTTATAAATTCAATGAAGCATCTTAATATGATGAACATTTTGAGACCTCAGTACTTTGATTAGGTTTGTAGGACCCTATAGATATCCTTTGACATATTGTTGTTCAATTGATATTGTATTTATTGATTATTCTTGCTAATGTAGAGTTATTTCACTGAGGATATTATTTATTAATTATTTAAAGATAATTATTTATTTCTATATATTACATATTATTGGAACTTATTGTTTGATAGATGAGTTCTCTAAATAGTTTGATATTTTCATGGTTTTTGACTTTTGCCAGAGTTATTTATTAAATATTTGGCTCACTTTTACTATTTTTTTATTTCAGGGTACAGGATTTACAAAGGATGACTCTATAATTGAATAGAATTAAGAACGATAAAAATTATGAAGTATAACATAAGAGAGTGTTTATTTTATTATATACTCTAAATATACATTCTGATATTTTATTTTTACTTTATTGAGATTTTAGGGCTGTATCCCTTATTTTTAATATATAAGGATACTTAGATTATGATAATTATGTTTTATCATTTATGGACATGTTATGATGTTAATTTGATACTTATGATTTTTCATGTGATCGGATTTGTATGGTGATTATCGATTGGGTCTAGGTCATCACATTGTTGATTCCATTGTATTTGATTTTAAACCATTTCTATTGGGATGCAATTTGATGTCTACGGAAAAAGCGAAAGAGCTCACTAAAAATCGATTATCTTTGGTGGCATCCGTTGATCTTGGGACCATGTAATGTTTTATTTCAACTCTTATGGGATATGGCCATGGTGCCCAAATAAATCCCTCATTGGTGAAAATTTGTAATTTCGTAAATTAATGTGTATAATACATACTTGAATGTCAAAAAGCATTGGCAAAATTAAGTTAGAATACAAAATTATTCCCTAGTCATTAAGAATCTTTTGCACGAATTAATTTTTTGATGCTTACAATTTACTTTGCTAAAAAAATTGAGGTTACTACTAATAGGCAACTTTAAATTAAGAACACCTTTACTCAAATTATCAACCAAATAACTAAATCCCCTAGGAGATGGAGAGGCCGATATATGAGAGAAATGAGTGTATCATATTGACAAAAATGAAATGGATGGCATCCAATGCCTCAAACACTCGATATGAAACAAAGAAATGCACATGATTAAGTTATCCTGGAGAACAAAGAGTAAACGCCAACAATTAAGATAGAATCCCCAAATTGTTAAAAATAATGAGGTTAAGAAAATGCATACCGGACAAGCAATATGCCATTCATGTGAGGATTCAACCAAAACATGAATCATCGATATAGTGGAATAAATCAGAATCTCTCATCATACATCAATCTCAAACCACTTAAGTACAATGAATACAATATTGTATAACAATTTTACATGTGAAAAACTATTCTAAACTAATAGAAAATTCACAAGATAAATTATAAATAAATCTATTACAAAAATAGTGTTGGTTATAAAGTAGTTCTTTTGAGATCCCTTCATTACAACTTGATTAAATAATAATAGAACACAATTCACAATATAGCTAACAATGCATAAAAGAAAATATAACAAAAAGAGAGTAATAAAATCGTAATAAATTCTAAAAATATATTAGAATAATATATCGAATATTGGAAAAGGATGAAACTTAAGTCAAAGATCATTCAGATGCAAACTTTGTTAAATTCTCTTTTTTTTTAGCTTTTCTCTCTCTTGAGCAGCACTTCTCATTTTGAAATTACTCTCAAAGCTACTGTGTTGCTCACAGAGCTTCTTTTGCCGCTTCTCTATAGCTAACCCAAAAATTATATCAAGTACAATTTTATAGTAATTTTGATGCATATGAGCTCCTCACATGCAATAGGTGTAATCTCCTACGAGCAGTCCACACTCTTCCTCTTCAAGTGCTAGTCATTCTAAAATTGACGTACAAGATCCCTCGGCACACATTAGGTGCATCTATTTTGTCCCAAAAGTATAAGGAATGTATTTTAAATTTTAAAATTTAAACATGATTAATTAATTTGAGATAAGAAAAATTGAGGCCAAAGGTAGAAAATTAGGTCAAAGACAATTTTAAACCGAGTTATATCGAGTTGAAAGACGCTTGACCGGTACTTGACGCGTGCACATACTTTTTTGGGCAAATGAATCATGCTTGATAGACATTTGACTAGAGTTCAATTGCATTTTCAAGATTTCACATGCTTGATACACGCCCGAGAAATGCTCGAACACACTGTGGTAGAATGCTAGCACCTGATGCGCACACAAGCACTCTCGATGTGACGCTTGCACTCAACTTTATTTGGCCGCAGCATTCGATGCACGTTTGATGAGCGTACATGCACTAGTTTGTTATATGCTGACTATTTGATTGATTTTCAATCATTTGTTATCGGATTTTAAAAGAGAAGAGAAAAGAAGAAGAGATGACAGAGAAAAAGAAAGAAAACTAAAGAATATTAATTGAAGTGAATCAAAGTAAGATTTTAATAAATTTGAAATCAAAGTAGGTGTATTCCAAGCCTCCTTCCCTTTGTTGCTGATTTTTCTCCATTATATAGAGTATTTTTTTAAAAAAAATATTCATACATGTCACATTTCCGTAATCAAAATGTTTACACTTCACATGTATGGACTCTCATTCTTACTCTTTGCCATTTTTATGAAAATCATATTTTTAGTTTATGTATATTGGTTTGCCAAGTTATTTCTCTATGAATATTGAAAAAGGACTTTTTGTTCTAAATTTTACAATCAAGTTTCGACCCCGGTAAAAATAGCGAAAATAGTAAAAATTAAATATTCAATATACGTAAAGAATATTTATTTCTAGATGCTAACGATAATAACAAGCATGCAAAAATATAAAAGATCATAAATAATAATAAAAGGCCCGATTTTTGGTAACGAAAGGAAAACTCGATACCCACGGTAATCGAGAAAAAACCCTCCGGGTTTTAACGGCCAGGGAAGCAATACACTTTGAAAATCAACTTACAGATTGGGTGGTAACGACGCGCTAACCTAACTGACTTACACCCGTCTTGTGATCCCTAACAAGGAACTCCTTGGATTTGCCTGCGGCAACGGAACCGGACACCTTCCGGTCTTCACGTCAATCTTCCCTCTTAAGCCACTTGAATTGTCGAACACGATCGGGTCTCCTTCTTCAACGTACAAACTTCTCCAACGAAGATAGAAGAATGGAAGTGTTTAAAAGATAAAGAGAAAGTGTAGAGAAAACTTGTTAGAACATGAAGCTCAAAGTTGTAGCTTTTAATTTTCTAAAAAAAAAAAACCAAGATCATGGAGTATGAACAAGGTTCTTTTCAAGTGGGGCATGAAACTTGTCTGCCAAGAGTCCTAAGATTTCAAATTTATAAGACAAATATTTATAGAGAGTGCAAAAAAAAGCATTCAAAAAGTGGCCCGTTGTTGCTGCGCTCGAGCGCAAAAACGGAGAGCAGCGAGCGGGCCCTTTCTGAATGTTGCGCTCGAGCTCATGACGAGCTCACAGCGAGCGCAGTGCTTCGGGTTTTTGGGGTCGAGATGGTAGAGAGCGCACGGAGAGCGCGGGACTTTGGAATTTTGGGGTTGAGCAGATGGAGAGCTCATGGTAAGCGTGGTATCCCTGGAAGCCGGAACGGATAGCAACAGATATATGTTGATGCAGTAACGATCACATAGGGTTACGGAATATGCCAGTCATAAAAAGTACCCTAACAAATAAATTTATACATGTGTTAAAAATCTGATTTAATACTCTAATATTTTATGAATTTCGTATATAATATTCTTACATGTTTAAAATCATCAAATATATATTTTACATATTCTGAAATTTTATAAATTGTCTCTACATACATGTCATTTAAAATAATGTTAAAATCTTATAATGCTACTGTTTTTCTACAACTTTATTTAAAAATCTTATAATATAATATTATATATTTTAAATCAGGCAATATTCAAGTTTCTATAAAAAAATTAAAGTATTGCATAATAAAAATTTAAAAAAATTTGAAGAAAAACTCTATAATTTATTAAAGAATTAAAAATATTTTTTTGTAATGAGAAAATACAATATTATATAAAATTGTACAGAGTTTTCATTTATTTATATATCAAAACATTGTAAGAAAATTAGCATTAGTATATTATGGTATATCTTAATATGTTATAGTGGTAATCAAAATTAGAACCGATTATTCGTAGGTGAAAGCGGTGTTTGGCCCTATTTACAGGGCTATATATATGATAACCCACTTATAGATTTTGAATAATAGTATAAGGCTTTTGGTTGTGTAAAAATAAATATAATTCAGGTTTTAATTATCCGCTCCTTAGTCGGTGAAACCCTACTGGCCCTGGTCCATAAGAATTAGCATGTTTGAACATAATTTACACTGCTCATTTTGATTAAGAATTGAAAAAAAAATTTTAAAAACTGTACACATTTGTTATGAAAATTCACGACGTTATATCTGAATTTAATCATTTATTCCATTTGGTATGTTTTAATGTAAATTATATATTTGATTATATAATTGTATATCTTGTTGAGTTCTCAACTCACTCTAATTTTTTTTTTACTAGCCCCTTTCAAATTAGCAAACTCAGATGCTTCCGATAAAGCATGTCATCAAAAATTTGGCTTGAAGATGTAGAATTAGAAAATTGGATATTTGATATTATATCTTATATCAGAATAGTAGTCTTAAAATGTTTCTTTATATTTCTCTTAGTAGTGTTTATATTGTATAACAGTTTAAAATGTTCTCATCAGTTATGAAGTTGGACTTGATTTTCTTATATGAATATTTGTTTACTTTGATTTTGATATAGATATAACTCTTTACATATATATTGATGTTATGATATAGTCTATATTTCAATCACCTGATGAGGTGGTATTTCGATTTCTGTGATAAGATTATTTATTTTATTTTAGGTCGATTGAGATATCAACTTCTAATGTTATTTAGGTTTATTAATTGGTTAATGGGTTGAGGCCGTTAATCAATATTCGTGTTTGGTATGAGGACGTGACAAAAAGTGCACAGTCATATATCATACACAGACCAAGCGCAAATGCCTCTTTGTTCACAGGAAATTCATTTCACTTAGCCACTCCTCATACAAACCTCCAGTGAATTCCATTGTTTCGGTAATACTCTATTGACACTTAGCCAACCTTTGTTGAATTTCCCGCGACCTCCAATGACTATTACCGCTCAACCGACCTTCGCACGAATTTTATGCAACCCTTCGAAGTACTTTGTTGTTTAGACGACCCTCAATCAACTAGCAGCCAACTATTTTTATTTTTTTACTTTTATGAAAATTAAATTCAACTGCTTGAATCTTAATTTAATGAATAAAAGAATAAAAAAAGAAATTATTATATGCAGCCGTATATTAATCTTTTGAGGAATAGATAAATAAATACTTACCAAAACATAATAAATAAATATTTATTTAAAAAATTGTCCTTTAGGGCAGGAAGTACAACAGTTTACAACTTGTTTTAAAATCTTGATTTTTTTTTTTCAAAAAAAAAATTACCATTTAGTCAGGATCTCAAAATAAAATTATAAACTTAATTAAAATAAAAGGAAAATATGCTAAAAATTTAATTTTCCCCCACATTAGATAGTCTTTTTTTTTCCCCAATGATTACCAAGTTAGATGATAGTCAACGTTATTGCATAACAATATGTTGTAATCTTATGAAAGAAATTAATTTAAAAAAATAAATTGTATCAATTACTCTCGTAGGTCAAACTTTGTATTGAATAAAAGCATGTACTTTGAAAAGGTCCGGTAAGCTTTTGATTAAGAATTGTTATTGCCTTTGATAATTAGTCTTATTAAAAACAAACATAATATTCAATTAGGCTTAGGAGACGAAAATGTGAATCTAATTGCCAAGGAAGGCAAACCCCTTAATCAAATAACATTTATATGCAACATTAATATATTTATATATCTAATAAAATTAGAGATGATGTGTCCCACAACCTATGAGCCGACCCAAAGTTAGGCCCACAGAGAGAGTGCCTCGAGAGCAGTAGCCCAAGAAGAGCTATCTACAGCCAAAGGCATAGAGGACACGGGAACGACCTGTTCAGCTGACCAAAAAAACGAAAGCCCATAGGACGGCAATCCATCGTGCGAATGAACGGATCAAAGGCCTAGGAAGTGATACGGAATGCCAGGGTAGGTTGACTCGAGCTCTTCAGTAGGGAGCGGGCGGTTAGAGTTGCATATCGCCGCGCTCTTGATTGCCTCTCCTACATAGCTGCCAACGCCCGGACAACGCAGTTTGTGCGGAACTTTTCATAACGCAGCTATGACAGCTGCCTTGATAGCTCAACAAATATTTTCAAAATATTACCCTTGATTACGCATCACCTTAGGATGATAGTTATGGCTTAACGAATAACCCCAAAAAGCAATTGCTATGCAACTACCTTCAACATTGTCCTGAAAAAGAAAGGAATGTCTCTCGATAGCCACAATTGCCATATGTGCCCATCACATGATCGTAGAGACAACTCAACATATCTACCAAGGCCACTGACGTTAGCCATGAAGGCCGTACCAACACTAATTCTATAAATTCCTCTTCATCCCTGCGGGAAGAGGAAGCGAACAATTTTTAAGCCCGAGCACTCCTAAAGTATCAAAGAGCTCTTTTTCTCTCAAAAATGCTCCCTAGCCGAGCGTGCCGCTGGAGCTCATTCCTTTATCTCAAAGTTGCTCTCCAATCGAGGACACCGATGGAGCTCAGTCTTTCGCGTACACTCAATCCTCCAAATGTATGCATCTACGTATCATTTTTTTACACATTATCCTAACTTTCTATCTACTAGAGAAATAATTCTAATTTAAATATAGAAAGATATACCGGAGTACGAGTCTCACCGTCCTTTAACCTCTTATTTGTTACTTGTATTGCACAAAATTTAAATTTAAAATAACGAGAACCAAACCTGTTTTAACTCGACCCCAAATAAAAATCAAGTGGCTCCATAACTCCTTTAATAATCCCTAACTCCTTTAGTAATCATGATCCGGGGACATATCAAGAGACTTGGCTCATGTTAAGTTAATCATTCTATCGTGATAGCGACCGAGTATAAAATTAACCACAACCGGTAAATATTTATAAAATTATATATTTAACTGTATTCCATAAATTTTCAAATCAAAGTCAGTGGCTTGAAGTTCCTTCGTACGTGAATGGTTGAATCTCAAGCAAAACAGAGAAAAAGAATAGTGCTTTCAGCTTATCAAGTTATATTTATACTGTTGATTTAATATTCTAACTGCATGATTTTTTATAGTAACAATTTATTTAATATTGCATACTGTCCGATCCTCTCAATAAAAAAAAATGAACGATAATACATTAAAGGGGTGAAACTGTGATGACCCTAACCTGATCCAGAATTGTTATCTAAATCTGATTACATAGGAAAAATTTTAAATCTCAAGTCAATATGTGACGGATCGTATTTTCTGTCAAAAATTCGACAGATTTTTGCCTATAATACGGATATCTGTCAATATTAAACATGTAAAAATCCCTGTACAGCAACCACAAAATACACACTATGCATACACAAGATTCCAATTGTCACAAATGGATAACAGGTGACACCGACATCCTAACTCTGTTACGACGTCGACTCAAATAAGATACCAACTTGGAAACCAAATATAATCATAAAACCTGCGGAAGTACAAACATCCATCATATAAATTGAAAAACTAAACTACGTAACCATCATCATCATCACGCATACATCAATAACCATGAGTATCAAAATAAACAATACAAGTTCTCCGTCTCATACAAAATTATAAAACTAAGTCCCAAAAAGATCTACAATCGATATTTGCTTGCCTATCTGCGCCTATAGCCTACTTGGACTAGTCAGGTATAAGGGCGTGCACATCTGGAAGAAAGAAAAAAGTAAGGACGAGACAAATACTCAACAAGTGTAATATAAACAAATAATAGGCAATATAAATTCAAATGAAACGGGAATGGGATGGGAGCAATAAGTAGGGATGCATGAAGATATGAAACATAATATAATGCGCTTACAGATTTATATTTATCTTCGTAGATCAGGGCCAATAGGCCTCACTAGCTAAAGGTGCGGGAGAATAAGTAAAGGATTATGATATTCTACATGATCTAAGGTCATGAGCTTTTCTTTTAGACCTAGAGGGAGGGACATCTACATATAATGCCCGTAGACGGGCCAATAACAATATGTCCCTATGTCCCCCGAGGTCCAAAGGCAGTTCATCGTCTTTCCACAGTAATATTTTAAGACTTATGAAGAGTATCACCCGCTACAATACACGGTTAGAATAATCATTAAATCTCCACTGTAATACCAATGGCATGCCAAGGGATATTACCCTTCGTAATATAAATTCGTGGTCCTAATTTCATAATTTCTTATTATTTGAGGGAAGGTCCACCAAATTTCTTTCACAAATTTTTCCACCCAGAAGAACAAATCAATCATATAACAAATTGTGAAATTTTCTCCGAATACTTGTATGATTTTTATTTTTCTTTCGGATTTAAATCTTCTCATGACTTAATTTATATGCACGAATATTGTGAGCATAGGAAAAAATAGAAATTCTTACCACCGAGAAACAATTATAACTTTAGAGGCTTCCGAATAACATTTTCTTCACAAACGGATCACAAACATATTTTTTTTAGAGTATTCAATTAAACATATGCAAATAAATATAGCTTGTATAATAATTAAATAATGTGAAATCATACAAAATTCTTAGTTGTCTCGGATGAACAGTATTATTGCACGATTTAGAGCTTCCGGACATGCCAAGTAGGTCAATACTTGAGAAATCGAACACCGAACAGATGAATATACATATTTAGGATATGAGTAATTTATAATTAAGTACGAATCATGCATAGAGTTCGAATTGGAAGGGGTATAAGAGGTGGGTGCAGTCTAGGGTTTCACTAAAGCAAAATCGGCACGAAACATGGGGAAACAGACATCAAACCACAAATAATCTATGTAAAAGTCATGGGTTTCGTGATTTACATAATTTCGGTAGGTATCGGAATAAAAATATCGAAAAAAAATGAATAAAAATCAAAAGAGAGAACAAAGAGGGTATGAGTACACTTTTCTCGACCTGATCTACCACTTCTCTAATTGGCTCGTGCTCAGTATCAGACCCGGGGACATCGTTTTCCCCTCATTCTCTCTCTACCCACCGGCTCCCTCTCTCTTTCTCTCTCTTCTTCCTCTCTTCGCATTCTGTTTCCCGAACCCTCTCCCCCGTATCCCTTTCCCATGAATCCCTAATTACATTATTATTATTATTATTATTATTATTATATACTTATTACTTTTTCTTTAAATCTCAAAACTCAAATCGATACTCAGGTGATTGAACAGGCATACTTCGGACGCCGGCCCAACAAATCCAAATATCTTTCAAATTTTCACAATATTTAATTAATTTTTTTATCACACCCAAATTATCCAAAATAATAAATAAACCCAATTAATCGAATAAAAATTTAAGATATTACACAACATTTAACACATCTACAGCTGATAAAAATATAACTAGAATAATTTAAATATCCTCATATCAAAAAAATAAATTCGGTAAAAATACATAACCCACAAATCCCATTAAAATAAAGTAAAATATCAAAATATATCTATAGAGTATAAAATCAACACTCTCTCCTATTGAGCCTCAATCTTTCTTACTACAACTCTTTATTCAATTCTAGAGTCATCATCGTCTAATCTTGTTATTCTAGAAGAAAGAAAAATAATAAGAGTAAGCTAAATACCCAATAAGTGATAACAAATCTAATAAAAAAATAAAAAATGATAATAAATATTTCAGATATACAATACATTATATCTGCCAAAAGTTATAAACAATAACAATATATCTAACGGATAAATATATCCAAAAATTTATATTTCATTGTATCTATTACTCAAATGCATAAGGCAGGCAGTTTACTCCGGACTCTAATGTGACAAATATTATAAGATTTTATCAATAAGAGGCGAAGATCTCTCAGAATCTAACCTCATAAGAAATAAAGGAATCTCTTAGTTCAAATATCAACGTAAACAACCTGAATATCAAATAATAATAAATAATATGAATTCTATTAAATTCGGATATCGTAAAATTTGAAACATGGATTTTACCGAATACAACTCGTGGATTCCATTGAATCTCAACTCAAGAGATATTAATAATAATGAGATATCACGAAAAATCTCTTGGATATTATTCTACCACCGTGAACCAAAGGTTGCGTATTTACGTCCCCAACGATTGGATAAGTGACACAAGGTTATCTATGGTATCATCACTACCCCTACAATCTTTCCAGAGGTTATACCTGCAGTATGCCCATACTATCTACGATACTACTTGCCAATGATATCCCTCATATCATCTCCTATGATGATCACATAATTATAAGTATCCTTCCAGAATAACAATTTACCACATTACTATCATGATACGGAAATCAGTATCGGATAAGTGTAGACCACGTTAAGGTTTCGTAACATCCCATTCAACTAGATCCCTTACTATTTTTATACGCTCTACTTAACCTTAACCGTAGGAAACCAATAACTTAAACACTCATGCAATCGAGTATGACGCAAAGAAGACTTTGCAATTACAAAAATAGAAATGCCGCTCGGTGTTGATAATGACCATACACCCGCAATCGAAAATAACACAAATAATTTCATTATCAGAAAAAGAGAAAAAAATACCAAGGATAGTTTAAATATTTGATCAAATACCTTAATATTTTATTAAATTCTCTCTCTATATATATTTACTCACAGATTACCACACACCCCACACATAGTAGCACCCATGGCTGTCCTCTTTCTCTTTCACATATCTACATCATCCCTACCTCTCACACACACACACACACGGCTACACACACACACACAGTTACACACACATACGCCACTGTCATGCACATACCTCATCCAGCATCACACACCATATACTACCACTCACATTGCAACACACACTATGTTGCCCTCACTGCACACAACACACACATACATAACGTTGTTCACTTTTATTTTTAGGAACCAAATGCAAGACTGTGTTCTTCACAATTCATCAGTTTCTCACCAATTAAAACAATCTAACATATAAATCAGGAAATTGTGTAATTTCATTGTATCAAAATTTAAGCCTTAATTTAACGTGAAACCTGAAATTCTATTTCCAATGAGTTGAAGGCTCTATTTTACCCCAAGCTTCCCTTAACCAAAATTTTTCAAAATCAAAGCATGGAAACAAGAATTCAACTCTCATTTTTTAATAGGTAATTTGTAAGTTTTACATACTAATTTTTTTGAGCCCATAATCATATTGATTCTTTGGAAAATCCACAACAGAGCCAAATGCCCTGTTTTTTTCAATTTCTTCATCAAACAGTCCAATATAACCGAAATCCTCCAAACTTTACCCATATACAACAAATTCGTTCATAATCTTGATACACAAATAGAAAATTGACATTAATATGGAGAAGGAAGGTCATGAATTATTTGTAAAGGAGACACAAATTAACTTGCCTAATTTACCACGGTACTGTAGCAATTGTGAGAATATCGATAGTGGTGGCTTTGAACAGTCCCAACGATACCACCTCCGACACTAATTAATTACAGCAACAACTGTAGAAGACTTTCGACTACCCCTTTATTGCTCTTGCTTTCACTGATTTTGCCTGTAACCACACTCGAAGAAGAAGAAAAAGAAGGCAATGATCTTAATGAAAATGACGGCAACTAAAAGGAAGAAAAACGAGGACGACCGAAAGGAAGAAGAAAGGTGGTTTTTTCAACTGATTGGCTAAAGAAGAGAAAGTCAACGTTGAGTTGAATGAGCCGATGTTCTCTCCATCTCTCCTCCCTTTCCCTTCTTTCTCTCTTTCCATCTGCTTTCTTTATTTTCCTCTTTTTTTTGTTATTATATTATTATTTATTGTTATATTTTATTTATTTATTCATTCATTTATTTACTTGTTATTATTATTATTATTATTGATGCGTCCTTGGATCCGAATTTCGAACAGATTCGGGCTGATTCGCTTGTCCTGGTTTCGGCACCGTTCCCTGAGTTGGATCCTGCACACCACTAAAAAGAACAGGAGGTCTGCGTGTCGGCAAAAAGTTATCCCATCGAAAACACTCTGACGCTCAAGTCAGTAAACAGCCTTCGAAAGATAAGAAGATTTCTGAAACTGAAAATTGAGAAAGAGAGAGAGTGTGTGTGTGTGTATTTCCAGATGAAAGAGAGACGAGACTGTCCTCTTAAATCTGGAAGATAGGGAGGCGGTAGACGGCCGTGAGAGGCACGCTTGTATGCCTTAGGTTTTTTGAGTAAGTGTTTGCGTAGTAGAAAGCATCAATAACTGAAAGCGTGGGTCACTGAAAGCTTAGGAAACTGAAAGCATCCCTTCCATGATAATTCAAGGGCTTATTTATGATTAAAGGGACGATCTTCCTCCTTTGGAAGGAGTGATTCCCTATGTGATTCTTGACGGGCTTGCCCTTCGGAGTAGACGCCAGTTGCCAAACAGAGTAAGGTAGTTTCCTTCTGTGGCGGCCAGCAGCTCACCTTCCTTTGGTGTTCTTTACCGATGGAATCCCCAGTTGGTAGGAGATTAGAAAAATCTAACGCCTTCCTTACGTGAAGGGCGCCAATTTTGTCAATGTCCATTTCGGGTGCTAGCTGGGATCGTCGAAGATGCCTGGAGAGCCGTTGCTGGCCGCCTGATAGATCATGGGCTTGAATGGACTAGGCTCGTTACTGTAGAAGAACCTCTTTTGGGCCCAACATGCAGTACGCAGACGATCAACGCTAGCGTTGACCGTCCTGGGCCTTTCAGCTCTTGGGCCTGTTCTCCAATTGGGCCGTTAAAGTGTTGACCGTCTGTCTTGGACTTCTGTTGACTTTTGGGGCCGACCCATTTCTGAAATACCCATCACTAACTCCCCATGCCAGTGGCTAAAATTCTGGCCTCTGGTAAGTTCATGATGGGATGTCCCTTACTGTCCTTCGTCGTTTGAGAATCCTGGAGGACTCTATGAAAGGCTGAGAGAAAAGTTTTACCGGAACTGTTGGCCATTTTGGTCAATTCCGGAGAAGAAGGTTATTGACCGAAATTGTTGACCGTTTTGGTCAATTCCGGAGAAGGATGTTGACCGAAATTGTTGACCGTTTTGGTCTATTCTAGAGAAGGATGTTGACCGAAATTGTTGACCGTCTTGATCAATTCCGGAGAACAATATTGACTAGAATGGTTGACCGTCTTGGTCAATTCCGGAGAACAATATTGACCAAAATTGTTGACCGTTTTGGTCAGTTTCGGAGAAGCTTTCTGCCAGACCTGATGGACGCGTGGCCATCAGCCGGTTTGCAGGCCAGAAGAAGACATGCATCTCCCTTTAGTTGGGTGAAGATCCTGGCTATTAATGCGTCAGAGATCCGCCTTCTGAAGGGCCAAGTAGGGAGTTGACACGTGGCAAAACGGACGGCGTCCTTAATGAGGGGTTTTCGCGTGTGCTTGCCATTTAAGTTTTCCCCCTTCATTTCGAAAATCGTTTACGCCTCCAAGCTTTCGTCTTCTTCGTTCCCAATCTTCAGAAACCCTAGCTCTTCGTGCAACCATGGCCTCCGTCATAGACTTTGCATCCGTTCTGAGAGAGAATGACGTTAAAGTTTTTGAGTTTAATATTCCGAACGAGATTGCGTGGAGAGTTCCGGGAAGGAACGACAGGGCCTATGCTCCACCGGAGGGGCACATCACAGTTTATGAGGCCCACTTGAGGAGCGGCCTCCGCCTCCCGTTTCCAGAAGATTTGCAGTCTGTTTTGCAAGCCCTACACGTCACCATTGCCCAGCTTCACGCCAACGCTATGAGGTATCTCTGTACTATGTGTATTTTTCTTCGAAAGCGTGGCAAGAAGCTTAGGATGTCCGCGGTTAGGGTTTTGTTCAAGATAAACCAAGGGGGAGAGTGGATATCGCTTGTCTTCATTCCTGGCCTAAAAATAAACAAGGCTATACACGACTCGTTGAAGAATTGGAAGAACCAGTTCTTCTTTGTGAGTGTGGGGACAGCCTAGCCCCTTGTGAAGGATTGGGGCCAGGTTCCGGAAGCATACACGGGGACGCCGACTACGACGGAGATGGCAGCCCAGGAGTGGGTGATTAAGCTAATAAAGGAGAACCCCGACGAGTTCGACCGGGATTTTTTGGTTTCTCGAGCGGAGGCTAAGAAGGTGAACTAAGGTCTGCCATCACCAGTTCAAAAACCCACGCCGCCCGTAAGGATGATGAATCCGGAGGATTCCAAGGGCATCATCATCCGTATGCGGCATACAGACGAAGGGTTTATTAGCCCGCTGTCAGAAAAGGTGCTGGAGACGCCCTCGTCGTCGTCGTCCCTCATCGACTACGTGGCTGCAGGGATCTGCAGCTGGCCTGGCAGCACTGCGGGCCTGGAGAATACCCATGAGGACTGGCTGGCGGATTCAGGAGTCATCTTGGCACAGCTTGCGCCGCAAGCGGTTCCTGGTGCTGTATCGATAGAATCTTTTAATGAGCCAGCTTGTGAGCTGGTGGTGGGCGCGCGAGAGCCGCCAGTTAGCTCCCCAGTTGTGCAGACTTCTAATGCGGAGCAACAGTGGAACTCGATCCTCCGACAGCTGCTCCAGAGGCTACATTTGAGGATCCTGCAGCTGCCGTGGATGAGTCTAATGATGTCCTGGAGCGCATTCTGGAGGACGGAGCTACGAGCTCGGCTTGAGAGGATGCTCCTAGTCCACCGCCACCTGGGCCAGGTCTAGGGGCCAGGTCTAGAGGCCATGCCTGAGAGGCCCATGAGGAAATTTTGGGAGGTATGATTCTTGGTGATTGGTTCCTCGTACTTTCCCCTTTCTAGGTTTCTGACTTTCTCTTTGTCTGTTTTTTGTGCAGCCGTTGAAGGTGGCCTCTGCCTTTTTTAAGTTGGTGGACCAACGTGATAAGGTGCTGGCTAACAGGGAGGCGGAGATCGCCTGGCTGGACGCCAAGCTGGCTGCTTCTGCAGAAGAGCATCGCGAGGAGACTACCACCCTCGAGGATGTCCTGGCGGGAATGGAAACGGAGAACGCCAGCTTGAGAGCTGAGAATGCTAGTTTGAAAGAGGAGGAGGATCGGAGCAAAGCAAGCAAAAAACGGATTGCAGATCGGATATCTACCCTGGAGAATGAGCTAGGTCTCCGGATTCGCCCCCATGAGGTCGAGGGCATGCTGCACACACGGATATTTGAGAGGGTCCAGGTCTGTCGGCGTCTTGTGAGCCTGATCGACCCTAACTTCCCTGTTGAGTATATTCATTTAGGAAACCGTGGGGCACAGCATAAGGACGACCTCGTGGAGGAGCCCCGGGACAGTCAGACACAGTCGCCGCCTTCTTAGCCTTTTGTACATTTTCCTGCTTGTACTTATATAATTTTGTAACATGTTTAAAGCAATGAAATGAAAATTCTTTCAATTCCGTATCCATTTATTTTCACTGCTTGTGTACGCTTTGTTGCATTGGGCGGCCAACTTGGTTGGCCGGCAACCGTTGTTAGGTTGCCTAAAAGCGAAGTCCTTAGGTTTGGTTGGTGGTTGTGTTGACCAGTCTGGTCGCGCCGTACAAGTGATGACTTGGGCGGCAAACATTGGAGAAGAACGCTTCTCCCTTCGACCGTCGCTGACTGATCACGCTATCTCCTCGTAGAGGAGGTCGTTGCGTATACTACGTAAGCCCCCTAAGGTTTTGACCGCTATCGGGCCACTTGGATGGCTAAGGTTTAGTACGACCGCTAATGGGCCGCTCGGATGACTGAGGTTCATATTAGGCCGCTTATGGGCCACCTGGATGATAAGGGTTTATAGTAGACCGCTCATGGGCCACCTGGATGATCAGGGTTTAGATACGACCGCTAGTGGGCTGCTCGGATGACCGAGGTTCTAGTTCGACCGCTTGTGGGCCGCCTGGATGACCAGGGTTTAAAGAGAGGGTGAAGACCCTCCCGACTTAGGGGCAGTCTAGGTCGGGTAACCTGCAAAGAAAACACATGCACATGCACATAGGAAGTATGCTAAGTAAACACTTATTTTTCATGAAATTAAGACAAGCAAGCGAGTGCAAACAATAATGCAAGTGCGTACCTGTGTCTGCTACTGGAAGTATCGTTTGAGGTGGATGGCATCCCACGTTCACGGAACCAGTTTCCCGTCCTGGCTTCGGAGTTTGTAAGCTCCGTTTCGCAGGACAGCGGAGACGAGGAAAGGCCCTTCTCAATTAGAGGAGAGCATGTTGCGGCCGGCCAACTTGCCTGTGGCTTCGACACCTCGTAGGACCAGTTCCCCCACGTCGAATCGTCACGCCTTAACTTTTTTGTTAATAGTACCGGGCGATCCGATTTTGGTAGGCTGCTTCCATACTCTAGCAGCATCGCGAGCTTCCTCTAACAAGTCTAAGTGCTCCCTGATTTTTTGGGAGTTAGACTGTTGGTCAAAGGACTCCACCCTGAGACTTGGAAGCCCGATTTCAACCGGGATTACCGCCTCAGTCCCGTAACAAAGGCCGGAGAGTGTCTCGCGCGTTGGTTCCTTTGGGGTTGTTCGATAAGACCAAAGAACGGAAGGGAGCTTGTCCGCTTAGGAGCCCCCTGCGTCTTCCAACTTAGTCTTTGACCCGTGGAGCAGCATTCGGTTCGTCACCTCCACCTGTCAACTTGGGGTTATGCCACCGAAGTGTGGACCAACTTGATGCCAAGGCTGGTGCAATACTTGGTGAAGCGTTTCCCAGAGAATTGGGTCCCGTTGTTGGTTACAACGACCTCGGGGATGCCAAATCTACAGACGATGTTCTGGCAGAGGAATTCCAGGGCATTGTGTTCTATTATCTTAGCTAGTGGGACAGCTTCAGCCCATTTGGTAAAGTAGTCGATGCCCACGATGATAAATTTCCTTTGCCCCGTGGCAATGGGAAACGGGCCGAGAAGATCAAGCCCCTATTGCGCAAAGGGCCTTCAGATCTGCGGATGGCTGGCGGTGAAGGTTGCTGTGAAGCTGGCAGCTTTTACATTTCTTCAAGAACTCCAGCGCGTCTTTTTTAATCGAGGGCCAGTAGTAGCCCTAACGCATGACCTTGAAAGCCAAATTTTTTCCGCCAATGTGTGACCTACAGATCCCAAGGTGACTTCGCTTAAAGCATAGTCAGCTTCTTCGGGAGTTAGACAGCAGAAGTGTGGAGTCGAGTAGCCACGGCGGTATAACTGTCCATCAACCACAGCAATACCGCCGGCTGTCTTCTTGACCCGTTTGGACTTCTCCACGTCCTCTGGCAATGATCCGTCCGCCAAATAGTTTAGGAAATGCGTCATCCAGTTTTCCGCTTTAGAAATCTGCATTGCCTCTCGCTTCTCAACACTAGGAGCGTCCAAGATCTCCGCATGTTCCTCGAATACTGCTCTGGATTTTCGGCAGCAGTGGCTTTGGCAAGCTGGTCCGCCTTCCAGTTTTCAGTTCGGGAAACATGAACCAGGGTTAGTTTGTCGAAACCCTAGGCGGCCTCACTTGCATTTGCCAAGTACTTGGTCAGGAGAAGGTTGTTCGCCTCAAAGCCTCTGTTAACCTGGTTAACGATTAGTTCAAAGTCACTGTAAACTGTCAATTTCTTGGCGGAACACTCCTTGGCTAACCGCAACCCGGCTAACAGGACCTCATACTCGGCAACGTTATTGGTTGCCGGAAAATTGAGCTTGAGGGAGTATTTCACCTCAAACCCGTCAGGGGTCGTAAGGACCATTCCAACACCACTGCCTGTATCCGTAGACAATCCATCCACGTGGAGTATCCACTCCAGAACTCCGACAAGCAGTTCCGCGCTTTCTTCGGGCTGTTCCTCCAGGACTGGGGTTGTAGTCTTGACAATGAAATCAGCCAGCGCCTGTGCTTTCACAACAGGCCCGGGCTGAAATTCGATGTCGAACTCGCCCAACTCGATAGCCCATTTTACCAATCGTCCTGAAACATCGGGCTTCTGGAAGATGTTTTTCAGCGGCTGGTCCGTAAGGACCACTATCCGATGGGCCTGAAAGTAGGGCCTCAACTTCCGCGTAGAGAATATCAGTGCCAAGGCTAATTTTTCTGCGCGTGAGTAACGAGTCTTTGGGCCAGTCAACATTTTACTCACGTAGTAGACCGGCCGCTGGACGTCAGTGTCCTGGCACACGAGGACAGAACTCAGGGACGCCTCCGACACTACCAAGTAAAGATATAATTCCTCTCCGCCCTTAGGTGACACCAACAACGGTGGGCTAGCCAAATACCATTTCAATTCATCGAAAGCGGTTTGGCACTCCGCTGTCCATTGAAACCCATTGGATTTTGTTCCTCTAAGGGCTTGGAAGAAGGGATGGTACTTGTCACATTACTTCGCAAGGAAACGGGACAGTACTACCAGCCGTCCAGTTAGTCGCTGGACGTCTTTTACGCTCCTGGGAGGTGCCATGTGGGCGAGCGTCTTGATCTTCTCCGGGTTTGCCTCGATCCCCCGCTGAGAGACGATAAAACACAGGAATTTGCCGGAGGCCACTCCGAAGATACACGTAGCTGGATTCAGCTTCATATGATTCTTACGGAGCACCTCGAATGACTCTTCCAGGTTGCGGATGTGCTCGCAGGTGACCTTACTCTTACGAGCATGTCGTCGACGTAGACTTCTATGTTGCGACCAATTTGTTTTTCAAATATTTTGTTGACCAACCGTTGGTAGGTCACTCCAACGTTTTTAAGTCCGAAAGGCATTACTTTATAGCAGTAGGTGCCCTGATCGGTCATGAATGAGGTGTGCTCCTCGTCCTCAGGACTTATCCAGATCTGGTTGTAACCCGAATAGGCGTCCATGAAACTTAGCAGCTCATGTCCGGCTGTTGAGTCAACCAGTAGGTCGATCCTGGGTAAGGGAAAGCTGTCCTTTGGATAGGCCTTGTTAACGTCAGTGAAATCGATGCACATCCGCCATTTTCCTTTGCTTTTTTTTACTAAGACGACATTAGAGAGCCAATCCGAGTACTGGACTTCCCTAATGAAGCTTGCGTCCAGTAGCTTTTTTACCTCCTCTCGGATTGCAATCAGTTTTTTAACGAAGTGGTTCCTTCGCTTCTACCTAACTGCTTTCGGCTGGAGTCAAGTCCAAATTTGTGGACCATTATCTCCGCTGGGATTCCAAGCATGTCTACCGAGTCCATGCAAAAAGATCAGTGTTCCTTCGCAGGAATGCAATCAGTTCATCGCGCAGTGATTTGGTGAGTGAGCCGCCGATCTGTACACACTTATCCGGCTCCTCCGGGACTAGTGGGATTAGATCCGTGGCTTTACCGGACTGCGCTTGCTAGAGGGTTGTCTCGTCCAGATGGTCTAGTTCCCCAACTGTTCTTGCGCTACCGCTTGGGGCAATCTGTGACATGTAGCAGGTTCATCTGGTAACCTGGTCACCCAACACCTCACCAACACCGTAGGGCATTGGAAACTTTATTTTGAAGTGTGGAATTGAAGTGACCGCCCCGAACGCTGCCAAGCACGGTCTGCCCAATATGGCGTTGTATACTGAGGGAAGGTCGACCATCAGGAAGGTGAGTGTTCGACTTGCTGTTTTTGGATATATTTCCAAGGTGACTTCTAACTGGATAGTCCCTTGAACGGGCACGGGCTCGTTGTCGAGGCCGTATAATGGGCCTTCGGCAGGTTTTAGTTGATTCTTTTTTAAGCCTAATCTGAAGAAAGCATCCAAGTAAAGCAAATCGCGAGAATTTTCATTATCAATAAATACTCGCTTCAATTGGTAATCTATACTACCGTCCGAAACGAGCGCGGATACAATGAGGGGATCAGCATGGGGGACACTACATGGGCTAAGTTATCATCACTAAAGCAGATAGTGTTATCCGTCGTGCGCTGTTTCTTCCTCCCAGCCTGCTGTTCCTCGCTGCCAGATGTGTTTTTAGCAGGTCGGGTGGTAACCATATTAACCACCCCTACCGTAACCCGATTTCGGGGTGGAGTCTGCTTCTGCCCCCCTTCGCCAGCTGCTCCAGAGCTCTGTCCAGGACCCATGATAAATTTGGTGAGGTGACCTCTGCGAATCAGCTCCTCGATCTCCCTCTGCAGTGTCTTGCAATCCTCAATTGAATGGCCGGTAGAGCGATGAAAGTCACAGTACTTCGACTAGTTTCCAGAGTCCTTCTTCAGTGGTTTTGGCCACTTCAGGAAATTTTCTCCACGGATCTGCACGAAGACGTTTGAGCGCGTGTCCGTCAGAGGTGTGAAACTGGTGGGCCCGTAGTCTCTGCATTCTGGGGGCCCAGTCCGGCGCTGCTTCTGGCGGGAGTGATCTCCGCCGTTGTACTTCCTCTTCCCTTCACCAGGGAACGATCGAGACTAATCCGCACGTTCTAGACGTTTTGCCTCGTTGGCCTCTTCTGCTGCAGCGTAGGCCCGGGTGACGGATTCCGCCTCTCGAAAGTCTGAGGATTTTTATGAGCCAGGTGCTTGAAAAAGTCATCGTAGGTCAGTGTAGAGATGAAACTGCCCAGCTTCATCTTCTCTGTAATCCGAGGAATCCGTCTGGCCTCTGCCACAAAATGATCCAGGAATCACCGTGGGTTCTCTCCTGGTTTCTGCTTGATGTGGGAGAGATGTCATGGCTGCTTCTCTTCCCGTCGGCTCGAGGCATACTAAGCTAGGAAGATATTTGTGAGCTCACGAAAGCTACTGATGGTGCCTGAATGGAGGTGATGGAACTAGATTCGGGCATCTCCCTTCAGCTGAGCGGAAAATAGCGGCACATTCGCTGAGTCTTTCAACCATTGTAGACTCAGATGGGTGCGGAAGTGATCGAGGTGGTCTACCGGATCACTGCTCCCATTGTATGAGTTAAGGGAAGGCATCTTGAACTTTGTAGGCAGTGGACGGTTCAGAATCTCCGCTGTGAAAGGAGATCGGTCCAAGTCGATGGCGCGCTCCTCATCTTGGAACACAAGGTTCCAAATTTTGTCCACTCGCGGATCTATGCGAGCGGCGTTTGCTGATCTTTTGGAGTTGAAGTAAACCATCAACTCCGTTTTGTCCCTGGAGGGTTCAGCAGCCGGTTGGCTACTACCTCCAACGGATCTGCCAGTCCTAGAAGCTCACTCCTGGACTGCGTTCTCGTCTTCAACCCGAGAGTATCTGAGATTTCTTCTCTCCGGACTTTCTCGCGGAGATGTGCTCCCGGAGCGTTCTTCAGGCCTGTTCTGGCCAGGAACGCAGGAGGAGGCTGGAACTAGATTGCTCCTGGATTTCTCGGGCCTCTTGGCTGGCTTCTTTTTCCTCTGGCCTCCTTTTTTGGTGGCCGGTGTTGGGACGGCTGCTGGAGGAGCCGCTTACAGTCGCTGCTCATTCTGAGTGTAAAGTATTTGGAGCAGACGATTGTTAGCTTGCATCTGCTCCATTAGCTGCTGGAAGTAGGGCGCTAGTACTCCGTCCATTGTCCCGTTGACCGCGGCACCAGCAGCGTGGTCCTGGTCAGGATTGGTGATGTCTTTAACGGGGTCGCTAGTTTGAGCTATCGTGTTCACCATTGCGAATGCAGAATCAGACAGTGAAAAGAGAGAGAGATGTGCGAATTTGTGGTTGGCTTTTGTAAGCGTTTCCTAGAGACGGCGCCAATAATGCGTCCTTGGATTTGAATTTCGAACAGATTTGGGCTGATCCGCTTATCCTGGTTCCGGCACCGTTCCTTGAGTTGGATCCTGCACACCACTAAAATGAACAAGATGTCAGCGTGTCGGCGAAAAGTTATCCCACCGAAAATATTATGACGCTCAAGTCAGTAAATAGTCTTCGAAAGATAAGAAAGTTTCTGAAATTGAAAATTGAGAAAAGAGAGAGAGAGTGTGTGTGTGTGTATTTCTAGATGAAAGAGAGACGAGACTGTCCTCTTGAATCTGGAAGGTGGGGAGACGGTAGACGACCGTGAGAGGCGCGCTTGTATGCCTTAGGTTTTTTGAGTAAGTGTTTGTGTAGTAGAAAGCGTCAATAACTTAAAGTGTGAGTCACTGAAAGCTTAGGAAACTGAAAGCGTCCCTTCCATGATAATTCAAGGGCTTATTTATGATTAAAAGGGCGATCTTTCTCCTTTGGAAGGAGTGATTCCCTTTGTGATTCTTGGCGGGCTTGCCTTTCGGAGCAGACGCCAGTTGCCAAATAGAGCAAGGTAGTTTCCTTCTGTGGCGGCCAGCAGCTCACCTTCCTTTCGTATTCTTTACCGTTGGAATCCCCAGTTGGCAGGAGATTGAAAAAATCTGGCGCCTTCCTTACGTGAAGGGCGTCAATTTTGTCAATGTCCATTTCAGATGCTAGTTGGGATCGTGAAAAATGCCTGGAGAGCCATTGCTGGCCGCCTGATGGATCATGGGCTTGAATGGACCAGGCCCGTTACTGTAGAAGAACCTCTTTTGGGCCCAACGTGCAGTACGCAGACGGTCGACATTTGAGTTGACCGTCTGTGTGGGCGTTGATCGTCTTGGGCCTTTCAGCTCTTGGACCTATTCTCCAACTGGGTCGTTAAAGTGTTGACCGTCTGTCTTGGACTTCCGTTGACTTTTAAGGCCGGCCCATTTTTAGTATACCCATTAATTATTATTTAACTATTATTTAATTTTAAAAATATTTAAAATGTTACAGAAATAACATTCTCTCATTTACACGCTAATCAGCATATAAGACACAGAAACTCATGCCTCACTCATGAGCTTGTCCCTTTGGCTGTAGAGCTCGATGGATGGCCAGGATGAGGATCAATTTCATATGAGACTGGGTCGGAGAGGGTAAAACAAATTATTTTTAAAACAGTCTTTTTTTAAAAAAAAAAATTGGGTTGGAGAGGGTAAAACAAATTATTTTTAAAACAGTTTTTTTTTAAATAAAAAAAATTCTTTTTTTAATAAAAACAATTTTTATTTAAAATAATTAAGAGATTAAAAAAACCAACCAGCCTAGCGTGCTGATCCCACTTCCAAAAAGAAACTAAAAGAAAAATTAAAAAAGGACTGTAGTGCCTCGTTTGGGTGATGGGTATTGAACATCTCGAGGTTATTTTTTATATAATAATCATGTTAAGGTAAATTATAAATTTATATGTAACAATATTTCATTATTATACCTTCATATTTGAAAATTTTGAATTAATTTTATTAAAATTAAATTTAATATTTATTTATGCTTATTAGGCAAAAGTTGTTAAAAGGTGAGACAAAGTCTCCTAATTCTCTTAAATAGAAATGTAAATCAAATACAATAGCATTTTTATCAAATAGACTATATGCATGACAATGAATAGATAAGATTTATCACTAAAAAATTATCCTAAAGTCTTTGCTATATACTAACTTTATATATCTATAAAATATATTAATTTATAATTTTTAGAAGACTTTAATATATCTAAAGCACGTTCATGTATGCTTCTTAAAGCAAAGCAAATGGTAAACAAAGTAAGTCAGGATATTTAGCATATTGTTCAGGCATCGTAAAAGCATATCAATATATATTATTATTAATCGATATTTTTAACTCATAATTGCACCCGCTGGATACTTTTCCACCAACAGCTCAATTTCCTCCACTAGTGATATTTACAATAATCGAGACAAGAGGCTGCTGTTGTGTCATTATCATTGAAGTTGCCTACAGCTGTGAGCCTAATGAATAATTGAATACAGTACACAATATGCACATATACATATACATAAAAGACATTATTAAGACATCATTTAACCACTTTTAAAATATTTTTTATAATATAATTTTTTATCAACTAATTTATCAAAATATTTACGCAAATATAGATATATTAATGGGTATTATATCATTAAAAATATCTTAAAAATAGCTTAAAGATCGTATTTTAAATATTTTGCATGTATAAAATAAAGTAAGTTGTCCCAATCGTTGGACAGCCATGCTTCCTCCACTACCGATGCTGTAGTCACAATGAATAGAAAAAGTATCAAACAGTTGAAAGATTTAGAGAATCCTGCACCACATGCCTGTCAAAATCTAAACAAAAACTAATTGAATTGTGAGAAAAAAAAATGAGAAGAAAGAGTTTGTAAAGTAGCCTGAAAATTGTTCGTGTTCCGACGATTGCAGTAAGAAGGCAAGATGAGTTTCGAGTCTGCTGCTGTTTCATTTGTGATTCAAAAATTGGGCGACATGTTGGTCGAAGAGGCAAAGTTCTTATCAGGTGTGGAAGACAAAGTTCAAAGCTTGCAGAGGGAATTCAGATGGATGCAGAGCTATCTCAAGGACGTGGACAAGGAGGAAGAAGAGGGAAATGAAAGACTCCGCATGCGAATTTCAGAAATCAGGAAGATTGCTTATGATGCTGAAGACGTGATTGATTCGTTCATCATCGAAGGTGCTGCAAGGAAAAGAGAGAGCCTCCTCAAGAGGTATGCTTGCTTCTTCAATTGTCTTGTGCATACACATAACATAGGAAATGAGATTGAAGCTATTAGGACGAGGATACATGAAAGTACAGAAATGCTGCAAAAATATCAGGGTGGAGGCCAGAGCAGACGAATTTAAAAAAGGCTGCCTCGGAGCTATCCTCATAGTAACGATGACTATGTTGTTGGCCTAGAGGGCGATACCAGAATGTTACTTGAGCAAATGATCGGAGAAAAAAATCAAGCGAAGGTTTTGTGCATCGTAGGGATGGGTGGTTCCGGCAAAACAACACTAGCGAGGAAACTTTACAATCATGAAACTGTCAAACAACATTTTCACTGTCTAGCATGGGTTTCCGTATCACAAGAATGGAATGCTCAGCACATCCTAGCTGAGATCCTGAGGCAAGCTACTGGCACAAAGCCAAAAATAGATGAAACGGTGAGCATGGGAGAACTGGTGGACAAACTACAAGACTATCTAAAACATATGTTATATTTAATAGTACTTGATGATGTCTGGAAGAAAGAAGCTTTGGAAGACATGCTCCCAGCATTCCCATTTGGAAATAAAGGAAGCAAGATCATAATCACTACCCGCAATCACGAAGTTGTTCAATTTCCAAATTTGCCTTGCTTTTTCCATGAGCCACAGCGCCTTACAGAAGAAGAATCTTGGGAGTTGTTTAGCAAGATAGCTTTGAATCACAGGGAAAGCATTGATAACTATCAACATATTGGTGACTTTGAGAAGTTGGGTAAGGAGATGTTGAAAAAATGTGAAGGGTTACCCCTAGCTATAATTGCATTGGGTGGAATCTTAGGTGCAAAAGACACTACTGAGGAATGGGAAAGTGTAAGCAAAGTTGTAAGTTCAAAGGTTATGGGAGGAAGAGGAGCACATATGTATGGCAGCGTGAAGGATATGTTAGCTTTAAGCTATCAAGAGCTACCTTATGATTTGAAGCCTTCCTTTCTTTATGTGGCTCTCTTTCCCGAAGATTGTGAGATTCCAGTAGGTATGCTCACAAGAATGTGGATATCTGAAGGTTTTATAACGTCACAACAACTTTCTCAAGAAGAGACGTTGGAAGAAGCAGCAAGGCAACATTTAGATGAATTGATCCAACGATGTGTGGTTCAAGTTGCAACAAGGAACTATGCAGGCAAAGTAAAAACGATTCGAATTCATGACCTAATGCGTGATCTTTGTATTAAAAAGGCAAAGGAACAAGATTTTTTAGAGATGTTTTCTCATAAATCTTCTACCTCTGTGGAACTAGACGAGGATGCAACAAGTACACAATCACGTCGAAGTATCATTCATTCTTATTCGAGGTATGATTTATGCATATTGTATGCTAACATTTCAATTTTTTGCTATTCTGTAAACTTCAATTTAAACTTGGTGCATCATACTGACCAAAAGGTTTGATTTGTGCAGCATGTGTGTTCAATTTGGAACACAAAATTCCCATCTTAGATCACTTTTCATATTTGGACAAGCTAATGTCGGAATCCACGGATATCATACAGGTGAGGAGAGAGCAGGGTTAAGCTTGGAGCATGTGTATAAGAACTTCCGATTACTTCGAGTCTTGAACATTGTGGGATCAAACACTTCTGATAGCACCTTACCTTCCGAAATAGGGAATTTGATTCACTTGAGATATCTTGGAATACGATGCACGAATATCATAGAGCTACCCGAATCTATTGGAAATTTACGCAATTTACTTATCTTAGACTATAGGGGTGTTGAAGATTTTCGTAATGAAGTAAGAGTGCCCAACGTTTTATGGAAATTGGAACGGCTTCGCCATCTTTTTTTACCATATGATAGGACTTCCATGAGAGGATTGAAGTTATCTACCTTGAAGAGCTTGCAGACTTTGTGGGGGGTAGGGAGAGGGAATTGGTTGTTGAATGAGATGTTAACATTAAGCCCAAGTGTCAAAAGGTTGCATATAGAAGGTATATCAAGCAAGGAACAACTAACGGCAGTTTTTCAATGTCAGAGTGTCATTTTAGACCAACTTTACTCTTTATACATAGATTGGTTTGGCAGCGATGAGAATGTCGAGTTGCAGAATTTGGAATTGTTGTGTCACTGTCATCATCTACGTAAACTGGGATTAAGAGGACGAATAGGAGAAAAGTCTTCACCCATTCAGTTCCCATCTAACCTGAAGAAGATAAAATTGCTGTTTACTTACCTAGCATTGCAAGAGACCATGAGAACTCTGGGAAGACTCCTAAACTTAAAATATATTGACTTATCACGTGACTCATACGTAGGGTCAGAATGGACTTGTAAGGTAGGTGAATTCCCACAACTTGAGCAACTTGAAATCCTCGATCTTCCAAATTTAGAGGAATGGAGGGTGGAGAGAGGGGCAATGCCACATCTCACCAAGTTACAAATATGGCAGTGTGAAAAGTTGAAGAAGCTTCCAGAAGGATTGAAGTTTATTGGCAGCCTTCGTGAATTGCACATAGCATACATGTCTGAAGCATTCTACAGAAGGCTTCAACAAGAAGATCTCCACATTATTCAACACATCCCCACGGTGAGAATTAAAGAATGGCCTCAAAATTGGCGTGATCCCTCTCTGGGAAATGTGTAACTTTCCTGGTCTTAAATTTCATTTTACCTTTAATTACTCTAGTTCTAAACTACTTTTATTCACCCCCTTTCTTGAGAAGAAACTTCATTGTATGCTCCTCAATAATCATTGACTCTATGGATAAATCTAATGCTTCTATGTGTTAAGTTAAGGAACATGTATGATGTTTGGCTAGCAAAGTTATCATGTGCCGAAGTCAGGGCATGTATTTACTTCTATTGAAGCAGTCATTGAATTTCTGCACCACATACCAATTGGGCACTTGGAGGATTATTATTCCCATTGTATTTTATTTTAGGCCTTTATCAATTACGATGCAATTTGATGTCCAAGGAAAGAGTAAAAAAGCTCACTAAAGATCGATTATCGTTGGTGCTATCTATTGATCTTGGAACCTTGTAACGTTTTATTTCAATTCAACTCTTACGGGAGATGACCATGGTGCTTGAATAAATCCCTCAAAGGTGAAGATTTCAATTCCTCAAACATATGATATGAAACAAAGAAATGCACACATTTAAGTTTTCTCAGAGAACAAAGGGTAAACGCTAACAAGTGAAATAGAACTCCCAAATTACTTAAAATAACAGTGTCAAGAAAACACATTCGAGCAAGCAATATACCATTTGTGTTGGGATTTAGTCAGAATATGTACAACTAATATAGCGGAACAAATTGGAATCTTTGGTCACACATGAACTATCAAACATTTGAACACAAAGAACACAATATTGAATGATAATTTTTAACATGAAAATTTCTTCTAAATTAATAAAAAAGTCACGGAACAAATTAGAAACAAGCCCATCATAAATATAATATTGATTATAAAGTAGTCTCTTTGAGAGCTTTTTAGTATAACCTAAATAAAAAATGGTTAAATTCAATCATCAACACAATAACAACCCATAACCCAATATTTAGTTGGTAGGAATAGAATTGCTATTCTCATATTATTCCTCTGAGAATATTTATTCTACTATTTGGTTGTATTTCGATAATAAATAAATATTTCCGAAGGAATAGTTATTCCTGGATCTCAGGAATTAACTATTACCACATCCCTATTGGTATTAATTATTCCGGATAGTTGGGAATAACTATTCTGCATCAATTTTGTATACTCCGAAAATGCCCTTATATATACATATAATTATTTGATATATAATTATTCAATAATTATATTTAATAAATATTTATTTTATCCATGTAATATTATATATATGTAATATTTAATAAATATTTAATATGTAATATTATGTATTATATAATAATACGTAATATTATATCAAATATTTAATAAATATTTAATATATATACGTAATTATATATACGTAATATTTAATAAAAATTTAATATATAATATCACGAATTATATAATAATACATAATATTGTATAAAATATTATATCAAATATAATATTTAATAATATATAATATTATATCAAATATTTAATAAATATTTGATATAAACACATAATTGTATATACATAATATATATTTTATTATATATATATATTATATCAAATATTTATTATATATATATATATATATAAGGAAAAAGAATATCTTTTTCATTGAATAAGAGAGAAAAAGTTATTACGATAAATTTTTACCTTATTCCTCATACTATTTTACAAACCAAATATTGAAATACTAATTTTTAACTTATTATATCCAATAACCCAACATGAAAATAACAATTGTCAACTCTATTTCTATTTTATTTTATTCCCTGAAAATAAGTATTCTATTTTCATATTATTTCATTTCAATAACCGAATATGTCATAAAAGAAAATATAATGAGAAAAGATAAATCAAATGGTAATACGTTCTAAAGAATATTTAAACAATTCATCAAACTTTGATGAATAACGCAATTTGTGTCAAAACTTAATCAGATACCTCTTTCTTTTCTCTATTTTCTCTCTTCTTTTTATTGTGTGGTGCTCTTTGTGATAAAATTGCCCTCAAAACTACTGTATTGCTTATATTGCTTACACAAATTCTTCTGCTGCTTCTCTACAGCTAGCCTTAAAATTATATTAGACGCGACTTTGTAACAATCTTGACACACATAATCTCCTCATGTGCGCCAAGAGTGTCCCCTTTTGGGCAATCCATGCACTTTCCCTTCAGGCGTTGGTCACACTGAAATTGGCAAGTTGAAACTCCTCACTGCGCATCAGATATGTCCATTTTATCCAAAAAGTGGACAACAATCTATCATATGTCCACCAAGTACAATACCACTTATTCATTATAAATGTGTTTCGCTCTACCACACCTCGCACAAGCCTTCAATAAATTTTGTCTGTTGAAATTCGACCGATACTCAACCGACCTTTGTATGAACCTTACGCAATCTCCAAGGACCATTGCCATTCAATTGACCTTCAACTGATATTCAGCTGACTTTTACACAAACCTCACTCGACCCTTTAGCATACTTTGTCACCCGGACGACCCTCGATTAATTCTCAACTGACTATTTTTATGTTTTCTTTTTAATTTTATTAAAGTTAAATTTTACTCTTTGAATCTTAATTTAATGAACAAAAGTTTAGAGAAAAAAGAGATTATTATATACAGCCTTGTATTAATCTTCCAAGTAATAGATAAATAAAAAATTACCAAAAATAAATAAATAAATAAATATACGTTCTCAGAAGTTGTCAAAAAAATTGTCCTTTAGAGCTGGGAGTACAACATTTTACAGCTTGGTCTAAAATGTTTAACTTTTTTTTTTTCAAAAAAAAAAATTATCACTTAATCTGGATCTCAGAATTAAATTATAAACTTAATTAAAATGAAATGAAAATATACTAGAATTTAATTTTTTTTTTCTCCATATTTGATAGCCTTTATTTTTTTCTGAGTAATTACCATATTAGATGATAGTCGACATTATATGGACCGTACTTGACAAGTAAATTAACCACTTAACTTTATTGCATAACATTATGATGATATCTTTAGAAAGTAATTGATGCGTTCATAGATCCAGGTTAACGAACGAATTAGGGACATGCTTAATTTTTTCGGCAAGTTGAGCTGAAATTGGTCTGATCTCCATTATTTCGAACCTGAATTTTGCACATCACAACTAACGAACGAGATGTCAGAAGACGACGAAACTCGCTCCCTGGTATATCCTCTGACGTTCAAATTAGAAATCTTTCAAAGATGAACAAAAAGATAGGATGAGTGCAAATATTCATGGATATACGTTTCAGGGGATTGAGTGTTATTAAAAGATTATGATCCAATAAGTACGCTCGATAGGGAAGGCAGCTTTGAGATGAAGGGTTAAGCTCCGGTAGATGTGCTCTATTGGGGAGTGGCTTTAAAATGGAGAGTTAAGCTTCAGTGAATGCGTTCGGTTGGTGAGCGACTTTGAGTTGGACGGTTGAGCTCAGGTGAATGCGCTCTGTTGGTGAGCGACTTTTAAAGAGAGAAATGTGCACTCATGGGCTAAGTGGCTCGAGAAGCGGTACACTTTGAAGGTAGAGTGGTTTGAGAGAAAACAATTTGAAGCTTTAGGAATGCTTCGGTAGAAATTCTCCGTCCTTCACTTTATTTTTATTATGTCCTCCGAGGATCCCCCTTCCTTTGAGAAAGAAAGAAGGTTTTTGTAGATAGAGTACTAGTTAGCTGTCGTAGGGGCACTCATTGCGTCGCGGTTTCTATTACTCTGAGCGAGACCATCGCCTACTTCCCTGACAAGCTGCACTTTTTTCGGTAGTTAGGGCACATCAAATAGGCAATCACGTGGGCTGGCTTGCTGAAACGAGATTGCTAAGTGGGTATCGCTAGACTACGCCTGTGAGCCTATCAAAATGGGATAACTTTTGAAGCTTGTACTCTATTGGTGGATCTAGGCTGCACCGTCTTAGCCTGGGCCCATAAGGACTTTTCGCTGGACTGCTACTTCCAACGTGGTCTTCCTTGTAGGCCGGATCATGGGTCAACACATGGGCTACTAGACCTATCACTAGCCTCACACGTCAGAAGGCTTTAAAATTTAAACCCTGGCATGTTTTTGATGGGACATCACTGTGCGGGTCTTCACGCGTGATTTCCTTCCTGAGGCGAGCTCCTTCCCCATGTGCTATGCAGCTCTGGCAAGATTCGATACAGATTTGATGCCCCGTTGCTGATGATTTTCCACCAGTGGCAATCTCTTGGTTGCTAACGTGTACTAATCAATTAAATGCGGATTGATCTCCTCTGGCTATAAATAGAAGGACTCTATATTTTACTTCACGAATTATCTTCACCAACTAAGTGATGTGAGAGTTCGAAGTTGACATGTAGCCTACACAACCAAGAGTTGGGATCGGTGGAGACTCTTGCCCGATATTTGAAGCTGAAGCCGAGAACACGTCTAAAGTCTGTCTTGATTTTTCTCTTTTGGACTCTACCCAAACTGGCCTTGTGTTGCTATAGATGAGGGTTGGGTTCTAGTGTCCGTTTTTCTCTTCTCCCAGCCGGTATTCGATTATCCTCTCCGAAGTTACTTCAAAGGGCAGGCGCCTGAGCCTGTCTGATGGGTGTTAGTAATACCTCTCCCCATCTGAGATAGCGACTCCGCCTTCTACTCCTCTCAGGAGGATTGCTAGGGGAGGAGCAACTTAGGTCATCATCGCCGTGTTGGGTCTCGCATTCGTTGCAGAGACACATTGGCTCTGTGACTACGACTGGTTCTACCAGGGGATTCTTGGTGGTCACCTCCCAGGTGAGAACTGGTGATTTGCATCTCGTTCTTGTAGGTGAGGGCTTCTGTATGTCCTTCCCGCCATGCTAACCTCTCGAGTCGGATGCGACGGCGGCCAGCTTGGGTGTTTTCCTCTTACAATTTTCTTCCCAAAAAGCTTGTCGGACGAATGTAGTCGGGTTGTTGTTCTATGTATTTTCATTTCCTTCTAATATTGTACGTTCGCTATTGAAAGCGTGTACTTTGTAAAAAGGAATAAATGAATGGAACTATCGAGAATTGTTAATTCTTATATTGTATGACTCCAATACTCTTACATAATATAAATAGCTGAATCGTTTGAATGTTATTTTTTGTTGCTTAACGTTTGACAAACTAACAATCCGAGCCACTAGCGCCTCGGTCATCTGGCGATCTTGACTCACAGCGGTTCTTCTCAACCACTAGGTTTGGATGTAAGCTGATCGGATCAACCTTAGGTCTGCCAAGGTTGCTTGCCACCAATTTATGACCTTGCAAAACGGGATATCAAATCATTATTTCCTGCTTTGTGCAGCCTAGGAGTCGAGGCTACCAATTGTCTGCAGGTTGCTTCGAGAGGGGTTGCATCGATCATCATAATGAAGCTGGCGAATAGACGCACTACATTACCTTGCAGTGTAGGCACGTGTTGCGGTCATCATGGGGACACGCATTCTAAAATGACGCTGCTACGATGCTAAGGCATTTGGCTATAAAAGCACTGGCACTTAGTTGTTTCTACACCTCTTTGCTTCTCAGAGTATCTCTGCTCTAGTTCATCATTCTTCGTCCTGGTTTTCACAGACTTTCAAATGGCTTCCCAATGCATCACCAATATTCCATCAATTTTGATTTCAATCATTTTTTTTTGTGTTTCAGATGTTGGCCCTGAGAAAATCCTTGGCGTGAAAATGGATCGACAAACACAATCGGCCGAGTGGGCTCTCTGCTCTCAATCGTTTTATCAGTCTAAAGGCTGAGGCCTTATTCACCACCCACATGTCCCATTGGCAACTCTTCCTTGAACGGGAAGTCCGCCTTAACTCCCTCGACCCCTCCATATCTGTCTTTACTAACCACCGTTGGGAGTCGGCCCTCACCGGTTTGATCGCCCCCTCACTTGTGCTTATTCAAGAGTTCTATTTGAATATTTTTTAGACTTCCACCGATTCCTTCTCCACCTTCGTGCAGGGGCATACATCCGGATTGCTCCGAATGTGATTGCACGTGTTCTTAGCCTTCCTCGGGTGACCAATCCCGCCTACCCTTTTCCTCCATTCTTCTCGCCTTATCCAAATGAGATTACTACATTTCTCCATGGTGCCCCCATAGAGTGGAATGGGCAAGCCTTTATGTGGCGACCCGAGCCTAAACGCTTTTACACACGACTCCAACCTTCACACGCGGACTAAAAATTTAAAACAAGATATGACAATTTCGTAATTCCAAACTATTTTATCTTTGATTTTGCTACATCATTATAAGTTTGTTCAATATCCACGAAAACATACTAACTGGCCACCATGTCCTTCTTTTCCACCGGTAATTTCTTTCTGCGGTACGGATATTTTCTCTACCAAGCTAGATGCTGTCTACTCAATCTGGAGCTAAGAAAACGTAAGAGTGAGCCAAAATTCAACAAGTGATAATAATTAAAAACGCTAAAATAATAACAATTTCGGATATCAAATTATAAAGGTCTCAACATTACTCTAACAACCTACTATATTCGAGACGAATTATAACACGTTGCAAATACGATTCTAAGCAAGATAGGTCCCACTTACCTGCATATCCAAAAAATAACAAGAATGCCAATAATCAACGGCAATCCCTTTGAATCCAACGTAAATGATGAGTGGGGATTTCATTGTACATATGTCAGCGAGAACAACCGGCATAATCATAATAATAACCAATATGGATTCCACTGAATCCAGATATCACAAGATCCACACAAGGATACTGCCAACATAACTGATGAGATACTCAGAATCATAGAATATCATAGGAAAACTCCTAGATCTTATTCCGCTACTGTGAGCCAAATGCTGCATATATTTTCCGACAGTTGGGTACTTGTACGGGCTACCCTATACTCACAAGTTTGACCTCCGACCAAAATCCATGGTCTATAGAGACTCTACCCAACAAAGTACAGACGTCTCCTGAGCATGCTCATCATCTAACTCAATTAGGTACAGATGATCTCATGTACATACTCCTTTTCCGACTCTACTAAGTACGGAAGGTATCTCACATGTCAAACAGAACATCTCCTGCCATGATATCCTCGATATCATGATATACGATGATCACATGGCCATAAACATCTTACCAAACTAAGCAATGTACCTCAACCCACTAGGATACAGAAATCAATATCAGATAAGTATATACCACATTAAGGTACTGTAACCTCCCATTCGACTAGATACCTTGATATTTTCATACACTTTCTTCAACTTTAACAGTAGGAAGCCAACAACTCAAATACTCACACAATCGAGTATAACGCAAAGAAAGATTTGCAACTACAACAACGGAACTGTCGTTCAATACTAATACAGACCGTACTCACGCCATCAAATCTAACACATAAATTTATCTCAGAATATACAAAGGATGAACATAGATCGAGATATGATTTATATGCTCAATTCAACCACTTGACTGTTTTTCCATTTGGTTCTGACGCGATGCTCATAACTAAGGTCAACATATAAAATTAAATTAGGTCCTCAACCCCATCCGCTAAAATTAAACTTTCATGGCCACGTTACAGGGTTCTTGTACGCACAACCAATTTATAATAATTTACATCCATTTTACTAAAGTCCACTCTCAAACACACATTCTTTCTCAAATAAATAATTACACATTTGGCCGTCACATTTATAAATAAATATAAATATATATATATATATACAGACCACTTATAAATACATATATATATATAATCTACCAACACACTGCATACACCACCAACACACACAGTGCACTCCTGCACTTACATAGCCACACACCCATACACCGAATTCACGCTTACACACGACACACACACACACAGCAGCCCTGCTGTTTCTCTACACCCACACACAAATTCACATGACCCACACAGTTACACACACCAACACACACTCTCATAAAACAGCTCACTCTGCTTATTTTCACACACCCTGCACCTTCATCACCGTACACACACACACACTCAACACATACACTGCATTCACACCTACAACCAGCACACCTGCACCCAACACACACACAGCAACACCTGCTACTTCTCCATACCCACACACACAACACACACACGACCACACACCCAGCCGTTCACACCCACGCTATCACACAACTTCCCACTGCTATACACACGCACAACCACGCTACCAACCACACGGTTACACTTACCCACAGCAACACACACGCACGCACAATGGTATTCACCCACACACTGCACACACAGATACAGTTCACATACGCTATATTCACATTCATATACTGCGCACAACATCCTTTTATACTTACATATATACATATGTTAAATCACCAATTCCCAAATCCCCCACTCACAGAGCCACGGCCAGAAAACAGAACACAAAGCTCTATTTTTTCGATTTCTGATTTTTTTTCTCATCTTCCACTTATAACACAATTTCTATAGCATCGGTGGAATTTGAGAGGGAGAAGGAGCAAATTTGTAATGAATCAACGTTTATTAGCAAAGCAAGAAGAGAAATGACACAACGAGGGAAATCACTTGCAACAAAAGAGCAGGACATGAAACGGGATTCACTTGCAATTCAGGGAGAAATGACAGTAGTGTTGGGTTATGGGTCACTTCCGTGTGGACGCATATCCTTTTGATGTGGCGGGTGAAGGTAAATATCCTCACCGTATGAAGAAGGATCGAGTTGCGTCTATTGGGCACTCAAGCCGCAAATTTCAGTGTGCCCCCGCTCACTGTGCGCCCGCTGAGCACTCTACAGGCACTAGAGCGCGCACCGAATGTATAAAACGCACACTTTGTGTTTTTAGGTTTATTCCAATTAATTTTGAGCGCCGTTCCAGAGAAGAAAACGAGAGAAAAGAAAAAAAAAAAGAGGAAGATTTGAGCCTCCGTTTGGGTTTTCAATCAAGTTTCAGTCTTCGGTAATCACACGTATGAGGTTCTTGCTGCTAAAAAGAATATCTGCGGGGTTGTCTCTACTCTTACTCTTTATATTTCTTGTACGGGCTGTGTAAAACTAGTTGATATTGATTCTTGCGATTTGGGGTTTGTGTAACCAATCAATTGCTGCTAGTAAAAATTTCAGACTTTGTGTCCTGTGGTTTTTCTCCCTTGTTTCATAGGAAGTTTTTCACGTAAAAATAGTGCCTTTATTGTTTGTGGTTACTTATTGTGTGCTTGCTTTCATCTTACGTATTTCCTTGCGGTTTAAACAAGTATTTAATTTTAACAAGTGGTATCAGAGATTTTGGTTCGTGTTGGGTATTGTGACTTCTTTGAATCGATGGAGGCTGGAAATAAGATGATGTGTTTGAATGGTACGAACTATGATATTTGGCGCAATAAGATGAAAGACTTGCTGTTTGTGAAATCGATGCACCATCCAATTTTGTGAAATCAAAGTCCGAGGAGGATTGGGCTTTTAAGCATGAACAAGTTTGTGGTTATATTCAGCAATTTGTAGATAATATTGTATATAATCACATCCAGAAAGAGACACATGCAAGAACTTTGTGGCAGAAACTTGAAACACTTTATGTCTCAAAGACCGGTAACAATAAATTATTTCACTTGATAAAACTTATGCAAGTGAGGTACAAGGAGGGCTCGTCTGTCGCCGATCACTTGAATGAGTTTTAAGGATGTGTTGATCAATTGAGTGCCATGGGTATAAAATTCGATGATAAACTCTTGGGTTTGTGGCTTCTGATTACTTTACCGAACTCCTGAGAGGTGGTAAGGATTACCATCGCCAATGCAGCTCCAAGCAGCGTGGTAACTCTTGAGATAGCAAAGGGAGTGGTGTTGAATGAAGAGATGAGACATCGATCACAGGATACTTCCTCGACATACTCCGAAGTGTTAGTCTCCGAGTCACGAGGAAGAAATAAAGGGCGTGGTCCTAAACCTGTTGAGAAGGGTCGAAGCAAATCCAGATCGAGGTATCAGAACCTCGAGTGCCATCATTGTGGAAAGAAGGGACGCATCAAGAAACATTGCTACAAGTGGAAGCGAGAGAATGCTGAGAGTAATGAGGAGAAGACTGATAAGACTCGAGATGAAGAAAGAGCTACTGTTGTTACCGGGAGTAATATTTGGCTGGTGTGCCAGGAGGATGAGGTGGTAAATCTGACTGATCTTGAGACAAGCTGGGTGGTGGATAGTGGTGCTTCGCTTCATGTCGCGTCACGGAAAGAGTTCTTCACATCATACACTCCTGACAATTTCGGAGTATTGAAAATGGGCAATGAAGGTATGTCGTGTATTGCTGGCTATGGTGATGTGTGTCTCACCATAAATAATGGAACCAAGTTGCTGTTGAGGGATGTTAGACCTATCCCGGATATTCGACTGAATCTAATCTCAGTTGGCAAGCTTGATGATGAGGGCTTTTGTATCACATTCTGCGCCAGAGAATGGAAGCTAACTAGAAGGTCTCTAGTTATAGCTCGGGGCAGAAAAGTTTCTAACTTGTATATGATGCAAGCCTCGATTACAGCGGGAGACGTACATGTTGCTAGAGATGAGGAGCTTTCAGATTTGTGGCACCGTCGGTTGAGTCACATGAGTGAGAAGGGCATGAACTGTTTAGCCAAGAAAAATTGCCTTCGGGGTGTAAAAATAGCTCAACTGAAGACTTGTTCTCATTGCATGGCTGGAAAGCAACGACGGATCTCATTCAATGGCAATTCATCTACAAGGAAGACTGATCTTCTTGAATTGGTCCACACCGACTTATGTGACCCATTCAAGGTGAAGACTCTTAGAGGAGCACTTTACTTCATCACATTCATTGATGACAGTTCTCAAAAATTATGGGCGTATCCGCTGAAATCGAAGGATCAAGCTTTTATATTCTTCAAGCATTTTCACGCCTTGGTTGAGAGGCAACGGGGAAGAAACTGAAATGCATCGGAAGTGATAATGGTAGGGAGTATATCGAAGCCTTTGATGAGTATTGCCGATCTCATGGAATTCGTCATCAGAAGACTCCACCGAAGATACCGCAACTGAATGAGGTAGCTGAACGGATGAATGAGACTTTGATGGAGAGGGTCTGATGTGTGCTTTCGGAGGCGAAGCTTCCTAGCTTGTTTTGGGGGGAAGCCTTGAGAGCCGTGGCTCATGCCGTCAATCTGTCACCGCACGGTACCTTGAATGGAGAAGTGCCTGAAAAGATATGGACCGAAAAAGATATATCCTACGATTACTTGCGTGTATTTAGATATAAGGTATTTGTTCACGTTCCCAAAGATGAAAGGACCAAGTTAGAGTCAAAGACCAGACAGTGTATATTTCTCGGTTACGGGGAAGATGAGTTTGGGTATCAACTGTATGATCCGATTGAGAAGAAGCTGATTCGATCTATGGATGTCGTGTTTATCGAGAACGAGACTATAGAGGATATCGACAAAGGTTCATAGTTTATCTCCAAGAATGATGACAGTAGAGAATGTGATTCAGATCTTTTGCCGACACCTGTTCGTCAGCAGAATCAAAGTCAAGGCAATGCTGAAGATAAAGAAGAACACGAGACTGCAGTGCCCGATAGTGATGAGGATGAGGCTATTCCTCCTGATACTGCCGAGCCTATCGAGACTGTTCCACTCCGACGATCCACGAGAAATCAAGAACCCTCTACTCGTCTGTCGGCCGAGGAGTATGTGTTACTCACAGACGGAGGAGAGCCCGAATGCTTTGAGAAAGTAATGGAGGATGAACACAAGGCGGAGTGGATGGAAGCTACGCAAGTAGAGATGACATCGCTGCATGAAAATCACACGTTTGAGTTGACGAGGCTGCCAAAGGGAACGAGCATTGAAGAACAAGTGGGTCTTCAGGTTAAAGACAAATGAAAATAGCTCACAACCGAGGTACAAAGCGAGACTGGTTGTGAAGGGCTTCAATCAACGAAAGGGTATTAACTTCGACGAGATCTTTGCACTAATGGTAAAGATGTCTTCCATTCGAGTGATGCTCGAGTTGGCTGTTGTTCTTGACCTGGAGGTAGAACAAATGGATATGCGGACGACCTTTCTTCACAGTGATCTTGAAGAAGAAATCTACATGGAGCAACCAGTGGGATTCCTAGTCAAGGGAAAGGAGAACTTAGTATGTCATCTTAAGAAGAGTCTGTATGGCTTGAAACAAGCACCAAGGCAATGGTACAGGAAGTTTGAATCTGTCATGGTAAATCAGGGCTATCAGAAGACGACCTCGGATCATTGTGTTTTTGTTCAGACCTTTTCAGAGGATGATTTTGTTATTCTTTTGCTCTACGTAGATGATATGCTGATTGTTGGGCGTAATGCTTCTCGGATCACGGAGTTAAAGCGACAGCTTGGGAAGTCCTTTGCTATGAAAGATTTGGGACCGACGAAGTAAATTTTGGGAATTAGAATTTTTCACAACCGCAAATCAAGGAAGCTATGGATGTCACAAGAGAGCTATGTGGAGAAAGTGCTTCAACGCTTCAATATGGAAAAGTCAAAATCAGTAAGCACACCGTTGGCTAATCACTTCAAGATAAGCAATTGTCAATGTCCTTCTACCGAAGATGAAAAGGCATATATGAAAGGCATACCATATTCTTCAGCCGTGGGTAGCCTAATGTATGTCATGGTGTGTACGAGACCAAATATAGCCTATACTGTTGGAGTTGTCAGTCGATTCTTGTCAAATCTCGGTAATGAGTATCAGTCCTTGGTAAAATGGATTCTAAAGTATCTCTGAGGAACTTCTAAACAGTGTTTGTACTTTGGAAGCAACGTGTCCCTTCTGGTTGGATATACTGATACAGATATGGCGGGTGATGTCGACTCACGGAAGTCTACTTCGGGATATTTAGTCATGTTTGTGGGAGGAGTCGTTTCCTGACAATCGAGATTGCAGAGGTGTGTTGCTCTCTCCACTACTAAAGCGGAATTTATTGCTATTACGGAGGCAAGTAAGGAGTTGTTATGGATGAAGAAATTCATTCGGGAACTTAATCTCAAGCAGAAACGATATGTGTTATTTTGCGATAGTCAAAGTGCGATTCATCTTAGTAAGAACTCGTCTTTTCACGCCAAATCAAAGTATATCGATGTGAGGTATTAATGGGTGCGAAATGTTATTGACACAGGTTCGTTGGTGCCAAAAAAGATCGGGGCTAAGGAGACTAGATTAGATATGATCACTAAGGCATTACAAAAGGGGAAGCTTGAAACTTACTGTTCAATTACCGGGATGACGATGAATGGCCCCACACGGTCGTGAGGGGAAGTTTATTGGGTTATGGGTCACTCCCGTGTAGACCCATATCCTCTTGATGTGACGGGTGGATGTAAATATCCTCACCGCATGAAGAAGGATCGAGTTTCCCTTGTTGGGCGCTTGAGCCGTAAATTCCAGTGCGCCCCCGCTCGCTGTGCGCCCGAATAACACTCGAGTGCGCGCCGAATACATAAAACGCGCACTTTGCGTTTTTAGGTTTATTCCAATCAGTTTTGAGCGCCGCTCCAGAGAAGAAAAAGAGAGAGAAGAAGAAAAAGATGAAGATTTGAGCCTCCGTTTGGGTTTTCAATCAAGTTTCAGTCTTCAGTAATCACACATAGGAGATTCTTGCTGTTGAGAAGAACATCTGCCGGGTTTTATCTCTATTCTTACTCTTTATATTTCTTGTACGGGCTGTGTAAAACTAGTTGATACTGATTCTTATGATTTGGGGTTTATGTAACCGATCAACTGCTGCTAGTAAAAATTTCGGACTCTGTGTCCCGTGGTTTTTCTCCCTCGTTTCATAGGGAGTTTTCCACGTAAAAATCGTGCCTTTATTATTTGTGGTTGCTTATTGTGTGCTTGCTATCATCTATTACGTATTTTCTTGCGGTTTAAATAAGTATTTAATTCTAACAAGTAGAGGGACTTCACTTGCCTGATTACTGCAAACCACGGCTGGGTTAGTAGCGGCTTGGCTTTGGCTTTGGCTTCAGCTTCGGCAACAGAGTCGACCACAGCAATAGCAATAAGGTCGACGATGGCAACAACAACGAAATTGATAACGGCGATGAAGAAGATGCCTCGGTGCTGAATAGCGCCTCACTCTGCTCTCACTCACAGCTCAATTTCTCTTTCTTTCACTCGTCAGCACGCACCTATAGAAGCAATATTTATGTAAACCCATGGCGATGAAACGTTGAGGAGCAGAAGGAATCTAGCAGTTGCAATGGGGCACAATTTGTTGGGGATTTCGGTGGTGAATATTCGAATGGCAAATTAGTTGTGAGCGAGAGAAAGACAGAAAACCAGACAGGAGAGAGACGAGAAGGAGAAACGGCAGCAGGGGAAAGGGAAAGAAGAATCGAGGAGGATGAGGTGGCCAGCAAATTTCATTTTTTTTTCTTTTTTTTAATATTACTTATTATTTATTTATTTATTACGTTTTTAACATTTATATTATTATTATTATTGTTATTATTTATTTAATTATTTATATGCCTATTATATTATTATAAATATTTTATAATTCTTTTTGTTATACTAATAATTTTTTCATGTGCTGAAATTAAGTCCACCAAATTTAATTTATAATTTATCGATAAAATATCCAAACATTATACTTTAAGACCTCCTTCCTCTCTCCCAGGCCTCTAGTCATGAGCCACATCATATTACAAACCTTTTTTCGGTTTCTCACTTTTCATCCATTATCTTGGATAAAGTCTTGTTTCTATATGCTCTGCTGAGTGGTCGAACCATAGACTTGCCGTCCCACATCGCTTCTCACATTATCTCCCACTTCACCGCCCATAAAGAGGATAATATTTTCCACATGTGCCTCATTCAATAGCTTCTTGCGGGCCTCGATCATCCTTTTTTCGATCTTTCTCGTCTCTAACTCGCTCCCCCCATCACCTCCACCACCTTTCCTCTGAGTTAGTCTCATTCGCGTCACTTTGCTGTGGACCCCCAAGAGCCGTTCGATGAACCTCTCCTTGCGGTGCCTCCCTATCAGCCTAAGGATGGACCATCTGGCTCTACATTGTCCTTCCTTGACCCCCTGAGTCCCAGACCGTCTATTCTTCATCAGCACTCCAACTCTTCCTCAGCATCTCTAATGGGCCAGATGTCCAATCTTGCTGACCGGTTTGAGCATCTGTATTCCTTGTAGGAGCGGATCCTTGCTTCCCGGTCTCAACTGTAATTGCATTTGCTTGCTAGTTTTGAGCATTTGGATGGCCGCTTGGCAACTCAGGAGGCTGAGCTTCGATAGTGGCGGCGTCATTATAGTCATCAACTCTCCGGCGATTCTTCCGGCTCTGGGTAATCCCCTCTCTTTGGCTCTTCGTGACAAAAAAGGGGAGATCCCGTTTCCTTTTAATAGGAGGAGACCATATGTACTTTAGGGGGAGACGTTGTTCTTTATGTTAGGGGGAGACATTATTATTTTTGTGAAGGAGAGTTCTTCTTAAATTTTTATACTACTTGTATTTCATTCATTTTACTATTGCATGTTATTTTTCTTTTACTATTGTTATCGTTTTATTATATCACCCTATGTTATACCTTTTTGTACTAACCCTAATTGACCAGGCAACACAATTATAATATCGATGAGACGGTCACAGCATCGACATAGCAGTGCTAGTGTAGATTTTTATATTTTTTATTGTATTATTTATATTTCTCACTAGGTATAAATTTTTATGTACATGAGTTCTATCTCAATGGTATCCGAAGTCGTGTTTCACTTGTAATTTTTTATTTTCTGAGTTTTGTCACCAAATTATCAAAGTGAAAGATTGTTAGGATCATTTTGATGATTGGCATATTTCGTGACCATATGTTATCTTGTGTCGATATCGGGTTGTATTTTGCCGAAGTGCTGCATCAATATATTTTCGTAACTATCCATTTCGACTTTCAAGAATACCACGCCTGACGTGTGAACTCGCCACGAATTTGAGTGCAAAATCCCAAAACACCCCACTCACTGCTCTCACAAAACCCTCCGTGTATCTGCCGTGCGTTCGAGCCGAGCTTGTACACCGCGGCACCGAGCAGAATTTTTAAACCTTTTTTTTTAGCCCTCCATATATATGCACCTTATTTTATTTTTTCTAACTTTTGAGCAGCATTTGGAGCACTCCTTTTGAGAAAGAGTCTTCTTCTACCTTATGATTCTTGCTCCAATTGAAAAAATCGAAACTACTACATTATGCCTTATACTCTAACAGATTTTCTCACCACCTTCTCTTTACCGTTTCAACACTTCCACCATTCTACCTTCGTTGGTGACGTCGGTACGGTGAAAAAAGGGACCCGATAGTGCTCATGACTTTAAGCGGTTCAAAAGAGAAGATTGACGTGAAGACCAAAAAACGTTTGGTACTGGTGCCGCAAGCAAATCCAAGGAATTCCTTGGTAAAGATTACAAGACAGGAGTAAGTCGATTAGGTTAGCGCGTCTATACCATCCGATCTGTAAGTTGATTTTCTTAGTGTATTTTTTCTCTAGCCGTTGAAACCCGAAGGGTTTTTCTTGATTACCGTGGGTTTCGAGTTTTTTCTTCGTTACCAAAAATTATATCTTTTTATTATTACCTATTATCATATATATATATGTCTTATGCTTATTATAATAATTATTATTGGTATTTATATACAAATATTCATTACATGTATTGAATATTTAATTTTGTACTACTTTCACTAAACTTCACAGGGTTGAAACATTACTGTATAATTTGGGACGAAATGCCCTTTTTCAAATTTGATTTAATTAATTATCATTAAAATAATCTTTTAAAATTTATACCTTACTAAAACCTTTTTAAAATAATGAAACAATCACATGATAAATTTCATATATTTTCATCATAAATAGCGCCAAATACAAAATAATCCCCTTTGAAAACCCTTTATTATAATTCGTGTGAATGATCAATTGAACACAACATTCAACAGATCTAATCCAAAAGAAATTACAACAAGAATAAGAGCAATCGAATGGTCATACATCCTTAGAGCATACTAAGGCAACGTACTTGGGCTTAGTGAATAAAGGAACTCGAATCAGATCTTAAACATTTACGAACTTCTTCTCTCTTTTCTCTCTCCTCTCTCTTGTGCGGTACTTCTTGTGTTGAAATTAATCTTAAAACTCTTTCGTGCCTCTCATTACATGGCTTTTTTGTCCACGCTGCTACCATGTTGTTAAACCCTAAAATCACATTAAGCGTGATTGTATAGCAGTTTTGACATGTATACTCTATAAGTGCATCAGGTGTGACCCCCTTCGAGCGATCTATGCACGTGCCAGTCAGGCGATAATCCCACCAGAATGAGTGTACATGAATCCCTTCAACACACATCAAGGACTCCCATTGTTTCTCAAAAGTGCACGATCATATATCATACACCTACTAGGCATAAATACTACTTGTTTACTGAAAACATGTTTTGCTTGACTATCCTAGTATGAACCTCACACAAACCCTATGGCCGACCTCAATCGAACATCATGTGAACTTCCAATGTATGTCGTTGCTCAAACAAGTCTTGGCAAAGTCCCGCATGAATCTCGCATGACCTCCAACAACCTTTGTTGCTAGAACAACTCTTGTACAAACCTTGCACAACCTCTAGCGATCTTTGTTGCTCATATAACCTTCAATTAATTATTAGCTGACCCTTACATGAATCTTATGTGGCCCTTGTTAGACTTATTTGCTTGAGCATGTCATACGGGAATATCGCACATTCTCTAAATGACCTACCTATGGATTATAGCTGTCACAAAAAAAGAGACCCGGAATCTTATAGTAAAAATCAGTTGTCAACCAAATCTTTTGGGAAGAAAGTAAAGTCATTCTGCAGCTTTGGCATCGTGGGCTTGAAAAGGAGAAGAAGAAATGATAGAATTATGACTGATTCCTGAGTGGACAGCCGAGATTGCTTGATCAATCTATATGCCATGTTGCAGGGACTAATGACCGATCCCTCTAATAGAAGTGATAAAAGGTTGTGTAGGACTGATTGAAGATAATGGTGGCACTAAAGCAAATCTCTTGAGGCATGTATAGATTTCTGTGCTTGGAGCTGAAAAAGCTCATTTGACTGGGAACATTGATTTAGATACTCTAGAAGTCTTTTTTAGTTGGTGTGACAATGTTGTTTATAACATGCCTTGTGGTTTCCCAACTGAAACAAGAAATTTTGAAGGAGTCACAACAAGGTGTTTCCTTATGGACAAGTACAGATCCAAAAGGAGAAAACATTAATTTCATTCTACAAACAGCACAACTTATACGTAAACAAAGGTTCAATAAGCACTTACGGAAGGAGGCCTTCCTCTAAAGGCTTCCATGTGCAAGTGATGTCAGTTGATCCAATTGATGTGATCTGATAAAGACCAACAATCCTCTGCATCAGAAATATGATGAATATTCTTTCAAAATGATGAAATACTCAGAAATGTCTTAACCAGCACCAACTAAGCAGCAAAAGATGGAATCTTAATCAATTCCACTATCGTTACAGTTTTGTTGGTAGCTATATCCATTGCCTTGAATACAATCTCATTTGAACCTTTTTCCTACAAGGCACCACATGGAATGTTAGAAAATGAACTATACACATAAAATACCTAGCAATAATAAAAAACAAAGTACATCACATGTAGAAATATTCAAAGCATCAGTATCATCAGATATGTTTAATTTGGTATCTATCCCCTTAACATAAACAAGATCAACAAGAAATCTGTATCTTATGAAATGTGGTGTATAATATAGGGTTCACGAAGGCATAGGGCAACCATGATTTGTTCTTCAAAGCACCCCTTTGCTAGACTAGTATAGCCGTTAAGGGTAAAATTTCTCATCAATGTAGCGTAAGGTATGTAAATAACACCAAAATGCTATGAGATAGTTTCAATGACTTCGTTGAATGATCAAAAAGGGAGGCATCCAAAATTTGTGGTTAATGCTAATAGATAGCTTTTTTGATATGGCTTTTCATATTTACAATGTATATCGGATAAGGAGCAACCATCTTGAAATAAAAATAATTGAAATTATAATTTAATCCAACTGTTAAAAAGAAAATTGAAATCAAATTAGACGCTGTCATCAACAAACATCATGATCTAAATTACAATACTTAATAATTTCTCCAAATTAAGAAACTTAAAATGTTGCTTCTGTCAATATTATACATAAACTGATCTAAATTCTAAATCTAATCATCGGACATTTGTTTTTCTCACCAAAATCATCTGTAAATAAGCACCGAACTATCTAATCTAAAAAGATTAGCAAAACGAAAATAATGATAAGTCAATTACTTAATAAGGTATATAATTTTTCACAAGTAAACTTATAAAGATAAAAAAAATGTGTTGAAATATAAGATGATTAAATATCTAAAAAATAGTATTATTATTTTATAAATTTGATGGGTACACCAATAATGGGTTGGCCCAAAGAAAGGTCAACAGAAGCCCAGAAAGGTCAGTCAATATTTTTGACGGCCCAGTAGGAAGATAGGCCCAGAGACAGGAAATTTCGAAGACGGTCAACGTTTTCGTTGACCGTCCTGGCGGCCGACTTACCCACAAATGGTCAACTCAACGTTGACCAGTTCGTTGGGCCTTTAGAGGCTTTACAACAGTGATGGGCCTATTCCATTCTGGCCCATGGCCCATCAGTTGATCGCCCGCCGCTCTCCCTTCGTTCTCCACGAAGGTGGCCAACACGCTGACAGTCAACTCAGACGTTGACCGTCTGCTCCCTACATGTTGGGCCCAAACAAGGCCCTTCTACAGTAATGGGCCTTGCTCACTTAGGCCCATAGCCCATCTGGAGGCCAACGACGGACGCCTTTCATAAGGACGGCCAACACGCACGCAGACAGTCAACCCAGGCATTGACCGTCCACGCTTTGCACATTGGGCCCCGAGAAGCCTTTCAATAGTAACGGGCCTGACCCGTTTAGGCCTATCAGTCATAAAAAGGCCAACCACGATCCTCCAAGGATATACCACGATCTCAAAAGGAATATCTGCAAGATTGGCGCCCTTCAAATAAGGAAGGCGCCAGATCCTCCCAACTCATTGCCAGCTAAGGAACCTCAACGGTAACATGCTGGGAAGGAAAGAAGCTAACTTGGAAAGTGGTTGACCGCCTCAGAAGGAAACAATCCTCCACAATTGGGCAACAACCATCAGCCTCCAGAAGGAAGGCCAACAGCCGATCATAGGGACGATCACTCCTTCCAAAGAGGGAGGATCGCCATCTTTGCCATAAAAGAGGCCCCGGGATTCACCATCCAGGCACGCTTTGAAAGACGTTTTCAAAGACGCTTCCAAAGACGCTTTCTTGCAGGCTTTCTTGAGCACTCTGAGACATTGAAACTCCCAGAACTGCATAAGCTCTCTGTTACTCCAAACACGTTCATCTTCAACCCTAAGTGCTCTGAGAAACAAGCTCTGGTTCCCAACAGCCAAACTCTCAAACACGACCAAACTCCAAGGCAACGAACGGGTCTTTACACACGTTCTCTGCCTTCCCACCATCCAGATACGAGAAAGGACCTGCGCCTTTCTGACATCTGGAACAAGACACTCTTTCCCCTCTCCCATTGCTCTTTTTATCTTTCAGTTCCTTCCATTGAAGGCTGTTTGCTGACTTGAGCGTCGGAAGGTTTTCGGTAGGATTACTTCCCGCCGTTAACGCTGACCTTTCGTTCGTTTTAGTGGTGTGCAGGATTCGTACTCGATGAACGGAGCCGGTTCCAACCATTCAGAAGAATCCGAATCTGTTCAAAGTCGGATCCAGGTACGCATCAAAATTTATCATGTGAATAAGTTAACCGAAGAATTTTGAAGTACCAAATATGCTCCGATTCTTCTCTGCTACAGCGCCTCTTTTCCCCCCGCAACCCCTGTCCATTTGTCCAGCCGTGGGTATAAATTCCTCTTTGCCTCTCAATCTCTCAGTTGTAACCTTCGTTGATTATTTAGGGCCCCCTTAAGGTCTATCCATCTACTTGATTTCTATATATAAATTCAAATTTCCTAATTTTATATTAAAAAATAAAAGCTAAGATTAATCTTTCGTAAGTAAGGACTAATTTTAATCTTAGCCCCTCTTTTTTAAAATAAAATCAAGACTCTTAAATTTGTCTAATAACCTAATAAATAGGTTTATCTTAAACAGAATCCAACTAATTAGTGACTTTCTTATTTATTCTCTGCACCATGATCTCCCATTTAAGTCATGAGATTGAAAAAATTTTAACACTAAAATTTAAATATTATTTAATAATATTTATATAATTATTTTTTAAAAAATAATTTAAATTTTTAATTTAATATTTAATAGATGATAATATTATAAATTTTAAAATATATATATATATATAATTATATTTAATATTTTTTTATATTTTTAAATTATAATTATTATGATTAATTTTTTTTTTAATCTAATAGTTATTGTGAAAAACAATAGGAGATCATGAAAAAAACAGGATCTCCAAATCTCCCAGTAAATTGTGCCTACTTCTCCTCCCCTGCCATCTTTTCCTTATTGGCGGATCTTCTGCGCACAATCTTTCTTAAAAGATTGTGCCTGCTTTTCCTTCGTACAATATTTTCTGTTTTTCTTTTTTATATTCTTTAAACCCTTAAAAATTATAAAACTAAAATGGCATACCACTGCAAGCATCATAATTTCCCGATATTTTAAAATAGACATTTTAATATAAGATTGATAAAAATTATTATTTGTGAAATTAATCTATGCCAATAAGCTTTTAAAATTAATATTATATAATCGAATCTAGGCTAATTTCTTACAATTACGTGTTTAAATTAGTAAACACTAAAAAATACCTACGTCAAACTACTCTGCAGTAATAGTAATGATAATGGTAATAATAAAGCCAACCAAGGAATTAGAGAGGGAGAGGCGTCTCTCGATTCTTCTAGACCCTTCCTCCAAACACGTCTCAGCAGCTTCTCTTCCTCTCTAGGCTCCCTCCCAAATTCCCTAAGCTGCCGAACGAGCCCCGAATGCCAAATGCACCGTAACAAAATGGATTCTCACTCCGTTGCCTAACCGATTACCAAACAACCAGTTTTCCCCTCTTCGTTGCCCTAACGGCACTCGACATCTCCATCCGGATGGCTGGCCAGCAGTTTCTCCCATATTGGTCAAGAAATTTTGGCTGCAACAAACTTTGCCTCCATTTTTACTCACAAAATTCTATATGTACTGTTAGATTTAAAAGCTTGTTTGAACTGCGAGAAAATACATGATATACGATACCAAGTACACAATAAACAATCACAATCAAGAAAGACGCAATTTTTACGTGAAAAACTCCCTATGAAACGAGAGAGAAAAACTACGGGACATAGAGTCCGAAATTTTCACTATCAGCAGTTGATCGATTACACAAACCCCAAATCACAAAAAACAATATCAACTAACTGTGGACAGCCCGTACAAGAAGTATAAGGAATAAGAGTAGAGATGGAACCCGATAGACGATCTTCACAGCAGCAAGAGTCTCGTACGTGGGATTGCCGAAGACTGAAAATTGATTGAAAACCCGAACGGAGGCTCAATTCTTCCTCTTCTTCTTCTTCTCTCTCTTTTCTCTCTTTTTTCTTCTTTGGAACGGCACTCAAATGGATTGCATAACCCTAAAAACAAAAAGTCCGCGTTTTATATATCTGGCGACCTCTCAAGCGGCTGTCGAGCACGCGGCGAGCGCCGGCCCCCGCTCGAGCGCCTAGCGAGCGCCCAGCGAGCGGGGCACACACTGGAAAATCCGCTCGAGCGCCTCTCGAGCGCACGGCGAGCGGCGGCCATACTGGAAAATCCGCTCGAGCGTCTAGCGAGCTCAACTTGATCTTTCTCCATGCGGTGAGGATATGGACCTCCACCCGCCTCATCAAGTGGGTATGGGCCCACACGGGAGTGACCCATAACCCAACAAACTTCCCCTCACGACTGTGTGGGGCCATACACCGTCATCCCGGTAATAGCATAGCAACTTGCAAGCTTCTCCTTTTGTAATGTCTTGGTCATCATATCTGATCCATTCTCCTCGGTCCCTATCTTTTCCAACACCAATGAACCCGTGTCAATAATATTCCGCACCCATTGATACCTCACATCGATATACTTTGATTTGGCGTAAAAAGACGAGTTCTTGCTAAGTTGAATCGCACTTTGACTATCACAAAACAATACATATCTTTTCTGCTTGAGACTAAGTTTCCGAATGAATTTCTTCATACATAACATCTCCTTACTTGCTTCCGTAATAGCAACAAATTTCGCTTTAGTAGTGGAGAGAGTAACACACCTCTGTAATCTCGATTACCAGGAAACGGCTCCTCCCACAAACATGACTAAATATCCCAAAGTAGACTTCCGTGAGTCGACATCACCCGCCATATCTGCATCAATATATCCTACCAGCAGGGGCTCATTGCTTCCAAAGCACAAACACTGCTTAGAAGTTCCTCGAAGATACTTCAGAATCTATTTTACAGCGGACCAATGCTCCTTACTGAGATTTGACAAGAATCGACTGATAACTCCAACAGCATAAGCTATATCCGATCTTGTACACACCATGGCATACATTAGGCTACCTACGGCTGAAGAATAGGGTATACCTTTCATACGTGTCTTTTCATCTTCAGTAGAGGGACATTGACAAGCACTTAGCTTGAAGTGATTGGCCAGCGGTGTGCTCACTGATTTTGCCTTTTCCATGTTGAAGCGTTGAAGCACTTTCTCCACGTAGCTCTCTTGTGACATCCATAGCTTCTTTGATTTGCGGTCGCGAAAAATTCTAATTCGTAAAATTTGTTTCGCCGATCTCAAATCCTTCATAGCAAAGGATTTCCCAAGCTGTCGCTTTAGCTCCGTGATCCGAGAAGTATTACGCCTAACAATCAATATATCATCCATATAGAGGAAAAGAACAACAAAATCATCCTCTGAGAAAGTCTAAATAAAAACACAATGATCCGAGGTCGTTTTCTGATAGCCCTGACTAACTATGACAGACTCAAACTTTCTGTACCATTGCCTTGGTGCTTGTTTCAAGCCATACAGACTCTTTTTGAAATGACACACCAAGTTCTCCTTCCCCTTGATAAGGAATCCCTCCGGTTGCTCCATATAGATTTTTCTTCAAGGTCACCGTGAAGAAACGCTGTCCGGACATCCATCTGTTCTACCTCCAAGTCAAAAACAACAGCCAACCCAAGCTGTAACAACCCAAAAATTTTAATAAGAAATTTTAACAATCAAATCCGGTCAACGCACATTGACCGGAAAACGAAACAAGAAGAAGTCCGGAATTTCATTGGTAAAATCATACTCCGGATTTCTGGATGAAAAAGAAGTCCAGATTTTTTGGGTAAGAAGACGTCCGGATTTCCTTAATCCAGTCCGGATCTCCTTAGGAAAATCCAGTCCGGAATATTTTTTAAATCCACTCCGGAATCTCCTTAAATAAAAGCACGCCGGAATTCCTTAAATAAAAGCACTCCGGAATTCCTTATTGAAAAAGCACTCCGGAATTCCGTAATAAAAATCCACTCCGGAATTCCGTAATAAAAATCCACTCCGAAATTCCTTAATGAAAATCACTTCGGCATTCCTTAATAAAAATCCAGTCCGGATTTCCCTATGAAAATCCACTCCGGAATATTTCTTAAATTCACTCCAGATTTCCCTATTAAAAATGAGTCCGAATTTCCGTTATAAAAGAAGTCCGGATTTCGTTGGAAAACTGAAGTCCGGGTTTCCCTTGGTAAAAGGACTCCGGATTTCCGAAGTGAAAACGAGTGCGGATTTGTTTAAAGCACTCCGGATTCCCGAAGTAGAAACGCGTCCGGATTTGCCTGTGAGAAATCATTCCGGATTTCCGAAGTGAAAACGAGTGCTGATTTGCTTAAAACACTCCGGATTTCCCAAAGTAAAAACGAGTCCGGATTTGCGTGAAAGAAAATCAGTCCGGATTTCACTTGATGAAAAATGAGTCCGGATTTACTTAAATGAATTCCGGTCACAGAAAATGAGAAAGAAACACGTTGGGAAGGCACGGCCATAAATAATTTAGCTATTCCCAATACTCGTTGAAAAATGTGAATCATAAAGGAGCCTCTGTGGAAAATATAAAATCATAAATGACTCCTTGGAAAAATGCAAAGCCATAAAAAATGGTCACCTAACCCGGCTATAATTAAGGGCTTAAGAACATAAGGCACCATGAGAAGCTCCTAGTAAAGAGAGAGCCGAAAGCTAAGGTAAAGAAGAAATGAATGCAGGCAAGATACTCACCCCTACTTCTAAAACTCATGTTTATTTATGTTGCTATGAAAGTATATGATTTCTGTATGAAGTATGCTTTTGATGACTGAAATGCATGTTTAAAGGAAATTCTGTTATGCATGATGTTGGATTTCTGTTATGATTTACTGCCAATGATTATGAATTTTTACCCAATGCATGATTACGGAAAGAAACTTAGGCCTTAAGAAGAAACATGAATTTCTGTTACTGTACTCTGTATCTCTGAATTTAATGATAAAAGACCTCCGGCAGTTTTTACAGAAAACAAAAGAGAACTCCGGCCTTTACGTTTTAAAAGTACTCCGTCCGGCAATTTTTACAGAAAAGCCCTCCGTCCCTTTGTTTAAAAAGCACTCCGGATTGAGCTCCGGATTTTACCACGAAAAGCACTCCGGATTGAGCTCCGAATTTTAAAAGAAAAGCCACTCCGTCCCTTTGAGCTCCGGATTTTAAAAGAAAAACCACTATGGCATTTGAGCTCCGGATTTTCAAAGAAAAGTACTCCATCCATAATGCACTCCGTCTTTTAAGCACTCCGGATTTCAAAGGAAAGGCACTCCGGATTTTGAAAGAAAAGCACTCCGAATTTTAAAAGAAAAGCACTCCGGACTTTAAGAAAGAAAAGCACTCCGGATTTTGAAAGAAAAGCACTCCGGATTTTGAAAGAAAAGCACTCCGGATTTTGAAAGAAAAGCACTCCGGATTTTAAGAAAGAAAAGCACTCCTGATTTTGAAAGAAAAGCACTCCGGATTTCAAAGGAAAAGCACTCCGGATTTCAAAGGAAAAGCACTCCGAATTTTGAAAAGAAAAGCACTCCGTCCTTTGAAAGGGAAATCACTCCGTCCTTGTTAAAAGAAAGAACTCCGAAAATGTACTCCGTCCTGCTGTTTGAAAAAGCACTCCGGAAACTTGATGAAAAACACTCCGTCTTTTTAGAGAAAGAACTCTGGCTTTTACAGCACTCCGTCCTTTTATTTTGAAAAGAACTCCGCCATGAAAATCACTCCGTCCCTTTTTAAAGAAAAGAATTCCGGAAATTTGAAGATAAAGCACTCCGTCCTGCTGTTTGAAAAAGAACGTCCAAAATTTGGTAAGAAAAGCATTCCGTCCATTTTTAAAAAAGAAGCACTCTGTCCCTTTGGTTCAAAGAGCACTCCGGATCTTTGGTAAGAAAAGCACGCCGTCTATTTTTAAGAAATGGCACTCCGTCCCTTTTAAAGAACTTCCGACTTTTGATGATGACGTAAATGTGCTCCGTCCTTCATAAAAAAAAGAAGTCCGGTTTTGATTAAAGAAAAGAACTCCAGTTTTGGATTAAAGAAAAGAACTCCGGTTTTGAATTAAAGAAAACGAACTCCGGCTTTGACTAAAGGAAATGAGCTCCGGCAATAATAAAAGAATTTCGGTTTCAGGACTTCGGCCTTCTGTTTGAAATGAACTACGGAAATTGATAAACAAGACTATTTCCTTTTATTTTGAAAAAGAATTTCGGATATTGAACTTCGGATTTTATATGAAGGATGAACTCCGGCTTTTGATAAGATGATATGGACTTCATATGTTGAAGTTAAAGAACCAAGGCTATAAGAACAAAGAAAATGTACGGACAGCAAGTGGAACTCTTCCGACTTTTGATCTATGATGAATGGCTAATAAAGAACACGAACCAAGAACCGAGTTTCCATTAAACTTGCTGTTAAAGATGGATGAATGAAGGATATTGGAGTGACACTCGAGGATGCCTCCTGGGCCACGGGAGGGGACCTTTTAGTGGCACAAGGACTATGGACTATGGCCTCGTATGTCGGGTTAAAGGCATTACCTCCCGCCCCGGGGAGCCTAATGAGGGGATACGGCTTTAGGTTGTGGGGTAGCACACAACCTGTCCTCGATGTTGTCCGCTCCCGTCCGATCCCTAAAGATGATATGAATTCCGAATGATTTTGATAAAGACAAGATGAAAGAACATGAACTAAAGAAGAAACGATATGATGATTTTTATTATGCTATATTATGATCTATATTTTGATTATATGTATACTTATGTTTTCTGCATGTGAGTATCCTGCTGGGCTTTGTAAGCTCATTCTTGTAAATTTTCAGATGGCAAGCTTATGGAGGATGAAGTTGAGTAGAGTCCTATGGTGTAGCTCAAAGTTTAAGCTTGCTGGAGCAGATTTTTGGAGTTTTGTTTATTTTGTTTTGAGAAAATCTGTAATGATAATTCCGCTGCTTATGAATGTTAGAATGTTTCCGTGATACTTTTGGATTTATGAAATTATAATTCTTTAGAATGCATCTCAGGTTTGAATGAAGGAAAGAAAAATTTTTATGTTCACCTTTTTATCCCTTATAATTAAGAACTTTGGATTTGACGACGGCTTTTGATGGTAATAAAAGTCGGGTCGTCACACGAGCACTACTCAAATGGAAGACATATTTACCACTGGTGCAAATATCTCGTCGAAATCAATACCCTTTCGTTGATTGAAGCCCTTCACAACCAGTCTTGCTTTGTACCTCGGTTGTGAGCTGTTTTTATTTGTCTTCAATCTGAAGACCCACTTGTTCTTCAATGCTCTTCTTCCCTTTGGCAGCCTTGTCAATTCAAATGTGTGATTTTCATGTAGCGATACCATCTCTTCTTGTATAGCTTCCATCCACTCCGCCTTGTGTTCATCCTTCATAGCTTCCTCGAAGCATTCGGGCTCTCCTCTGTCTGTGAATAACACATACTCCTCGGCTGACAGATGAGTAGGGGGTCTTCGATCTCTCGTAGATCGTCAAAGTGAAACGGGCTCGATAGGCTCTGCCGTGTCAGGAGGAATAGCCTCATCCTCATCACTCTCGGGCACTGTAGTCACGTGTTCTTCTTCATCTTCATTATTGCCTTGATTTCATTCTGCTGACGAATAGGTGTCGGCAGAAGATCTGATTCACGTGCCCGGCTGTCTTCATTCTTGGAGACAAACTCTGAGTCTTTGCCAATATCCTTTATAGTCTCGTTCTCAACAAACACGACATCCCTAGATCGAACCAACTTTTTCTCAATTGGATCATACAGGCGATACCCAAACTCATCTTCCCCGTAACCGAGAAATATGCACTGTCTGGTCTTTGACGCCAGCTTGGTCCTTTCATCTTTGGGAACGTGAACAAAAACCTTGCATCCGAATACGTGCAAGTAATCGTAGCATACATCCTTTCCGGTCCATATCTTTTCAGGCACTTCACCGTTCAAGGTATCGTGTGGTGACAAGTTGACGACATGAGCCACGGCCCTCAAGGTTTCCCCCCAAAACGATCCAGGGAGCTTCGCCTCCGAAAGCACACATCGAACCCTCTCCATAAAGTCTCATTCATCCGTTCGGCTACCCCATTCAGTTGTGGTGTCTTCGGTGGAGTCTTTTGATGACAAATTCCATAAGATCGACAATACTCATCAAACGCTCCGATGTATTCCCCACCATTATCACTTCGGATGCATTTCAATTTCTTCCCCGTTTGCCTCTCAACCAAAGCATGAAAGTGCTTGAAGAATATAAGAGCTTGATCCTTCAATTTCAGCGGATACACCCACAATTTTCGAGAACAGTCATTGATAAATGTGATGAAGTAGAGTGCACCTCTAAGAGTCTTCACCTTGAATGGGCCACATATGTCAGAGTGAACCAATTCAAGAAGATCAGTCTTTCTTGTAGATGAATTGCCGTTAAATGAGATCCGTCGTTACTTTCCAACCATGCAATGAGAACAAGTCTTCAGCTGAGCTGTCTTTACACCCCGAAGATAATTTTTCTTCGCCAAATAGTTCAGGCCCTTCTCACCCATGTGGCTCAACCGACGGTGCCACAAATCTGAAAGCTCATCATCTCTAGCAACGTGCACATCTCCCGCTGTAATCGAGGCTTGCAACATATACAAATTGAAAACTTTTCTGCCCCGAGCCACAACTAGAGACCCTCTAGTCAACTTCCATACTCCTGCGCAGAAGGTGCTACAAAAACCCTCATCATCAAGCTTGTCAGCCGAGATTAGGTACAATCAAACATCCGGGACATGTCTAACATCCTTCAATAGCAGCTTGGTTCCATTACTTGTGGTGAGACACACATCACCATAGCTAGCAATACGAGACATAGCTTCATTGTCCATTTTCAACACTCCAAAATCGCCAGGAGTGTATGATGTGAAGAACTCCTTCCGTAACGTGACATGAAGTGAAGCACCACTGTCCACAACCCAGCTTGTCTCAAGATCAGCCAGATTTACCACCTCATCCTCTTAGCACACTAACCAAAAATCAATCCCGGTAACAACAGTAGCTCTTTCTTCCTCCCGAGTCTTGTTAGTCTTTTTCTCACTACCTTCAGCATTCTCACGCTTCTATTTGTAGCAGTGCTTCTTGATGTGGTCCTTTTTGTCACAGTGATGGCACTTCAGGTTTTGATATCTGGACCGTGACTTGCTGCGTCCTTTTTCTCCTGATTTCTGGTGACGACTTTTACTTCTTCCCCTAGATTCGGTCACCAGCACCTCAAAATGAGAAGACGATGATGTCCCTTGTGATCGTCTGGACTCGTTCATAAGTAGAGAGGCAATAACTTCGTCCAATTTTAAGGTATCCTTGCCAAACAGTAAGGTTGTGACGATGTGATCATAGGTGGCCGGCAAAGAGGCCAGTAGAACCAGTGCCTTGTCCTCCTCCTTGATTTTCTCATCAATAGCAGACATCTGCGTCAATATCCGATTAAATTCATCTAAGTGCTTCTCAAAGCTCCCTCCTTCTGATAACCGTAAGCCATAAAACTGCTTCTTTACGTGCAGTCTGGTTGTCAGAGATTTGGACTTGTAATGGCTCTCCAACTTCTCCTAGATCTCCGCCAGATCAGTTAGGCGAATAACTTCTTGGAGAGTGTTGTCCGCCAGGCACAACTTAATAGTGCAGTTTGCAAGATCTCTCTTGTCTTGCCATTCATCATTGGTCATTTTTTCAGGCTTTTCATCTTTCTTCTTTAACGCTTTCACTGTCTCTTCTCTCGTCAGAATATTCTTCACCCTCTCTTGCTAGAGAATGAAATTCCCCTGTCCGTTGAACTGCTTGATGCCAAACGGCAGATTATTTGACGACGAAGATGCCATCGATTCAAATAAGTCTTAATACCCAACACGAACAAATATCTCTGATACCACTTGTTAGATTTAAAAGCTTGTTTGAACCGCGAGAAAATACGTGATAGACGATACCAAGCACACAATAAACAATCACAATCAAGAAAGACGTAATTTTTACGTGGAAAACTCCCTATGAAACGAGAGTGAAAAACCACATGACACAGAGTCCGAAATTTTCACTATCAGCAGTTGATCGGTTACACAAACCCCAAATCACAAAAAATAATATCAACTAACTGTGGACAACCCGTATAAGAAGTATAAGGAATAAGAGTAGAGATGGAACCCGGTAGACGATTTTCACAGCAGCAAGAGTCTCGTACGTGGGATTGCCGAAGATTGAAAATTGATTGAAAACCCGAACGGAGGCTCAATTCTTCATCTTCTTCTTCTTCTCTCTCTTTTCTCTCTTTTTTCTTCTCTAGAACGGCATTCAAATGGATTGCATAACCCTAAAAACGAAAATTCCGCATTTTATATATCCGGCGCCCCCTCGAGCGGCTATCTAGCGTGCGGCGAGCGCCGACCCCTGCTCGAGCGCCTAGCTAGCGCCCAGCGAGTGGGGCACACACTGGAAAATCCGCTCGAGCGCCTCTCGAGCGCACGGCGAGCGGCGACAATACTGGAACATCCGCTCGATCTCCTCTCGAGTGCACGGCGAGCGGCGGCCATATTGAAAAATCCGCTCGAGCATCTAGCGAGCTCAACTTGATCTTTCTCCATACGGTGAGGATATGGACCTCCACCCACCTCATCAAGTGAGTATGGGCCCACACGGGAGTTACCCATAACCCAACATGTACAACTTGTTAGTTTCCTTTGTTGGCATCCCTTTCGAATGAAATTAGCAGAGATAGAGGCGACGAAGTGTGACACTCTATAATTCTCCTGACTGCTTGCTGCTACTGTACACTTTGTTTTGCCGCATTCAAACTCAAGGCAAGTGATTGTCCTTATTCTTCGCATTTCATCGAGTTGCAAGTGTTCTTCTCTCAGTATTTATGTGCTACCTCTTTCTTTTCTGTAATTATTCTGAGCTCCATCTGGCTTATTTTCTCATCTATTTTGATTTTTCATTCGGCTAGAGAACAGAGCACGGTCTCTCCATATGGAAACCAAATCTAAAACTTCCTTAAGTTGACCGTTGATTAAAGACAGCCGCAGACAATGAGTTGTGATGATGTTGGACAAATCTAACTCAACTGCAATAATAAGAAATGAATATGAAGAAGATGAACAGTAGCAACACGAAAAAAATGATGATATAATATTAATGACAATAAAGTGTAGAAACTATTGTAAAATTGATAAAAGAACCCCAAGAGTTCATGAATACTATTTAAATTAGTAATCGGCTTGTTGATGGGTATCGCGTAAGGTGATTGCTTCTGAATCGAAGTTTCAGCGCCATTTACTGAACATGGAGACGTAGAGAAATGGCTACTGTTCGCTGTTGTGAAATGGTTTCTGACAGTAGTTTGAAGTTTTTTTTTTTTCCATGCTATTTAGTTATTTTCATATACATTTTATATATTTCAGATTTTATATGGATGGTTCGGTACTGTTTGTACTGCTGAAAAGAATGTAATCGGCTTTAGTATGTGAAAGCGGGGAATGGCAACTTGTTTCTTCATTTGGAACTGCAAATTCCGACGCATAAGTGGTGAACCCTGGGACAAAATTAGAATAAAACTAATATTTTTTTTTATTTTTGTTATAATATGTGTTTTTTATTATTTTATGATATTAGAAATAAAGTTAGTTAAATGATAAAATTAATAATAATTAGATAGAATCATACAAGATTGATGCCCATGATAACGTCCAGATGGACACAATAACATTAAAGGAATCAAATTAGTTAGTCTATTATCGGATTTGATGGTTGGCGGCTTTGTCTTAAAAGTCGCAAGATTTAATAGGTTGTGGTCAGCTGATGGGTTGATAGCAGTCAAATATTTAGAGAGTTCAATGATCCTCTTCAATGATGGCTTTTTCTCCTATGTAGTTTTGCTTCCCTAAGTACCATCCCGATTAGCGCCGAATGATATTTTTATTATTATAGTTGTGAAATCTTTTTACATTATAGTCGATTGCATGATGTATGTTATTGATTTTCTACAATCAATATAGAGGATATTATATAAAAATATTACGGTATAAAAAAATATAAAACTTGTAACACCTTATTGTAATCAATAGTCATCAGATATTGATTTTCATATTATAATAGTGTTGAGTTTTATTACTTAGTATGAATAGATATTTATAACCATGTGACCATCGTATAATGTGGTATCGTGAGAAATCACGGCGAGGAATATTTGATTTGATATATTGAGGTGATTCCACAATTTGTGAATAGAGAATGTGGTGTTTTTCATATTTTGTTGGGTGAATAAATTGTGTGTTGGTGAGATATATGTATTTTTTGGTAGAGCCGTGGTAGACTATAAATTTGGTTGTATATCAAACTTTTAAGTATTAGCTATCTCGTGATACATATGCAACTGTTGGAGACGAACATATACGTCTTTTGATTTACTGTAGTAGAATAAGATTGAAAAAATATTTCATGATATCTTGTTATAGTTGATATTTTTTGAATTCTAGATTTAGTAGAATCCATAAATTATATTTAATAAAATCATATATTAGATTTAGTGAAATTCAAATTTTGTGAGTCTATGATTCTTATTATTATTTGGTATTCATGTTGTTATTACTGATATTCAAATCATATAATCCTATCTTTCTCATGATGCTAGACTCTGAGGAAATTCTCGTCTATTATTAATGATATTTAAATTTTACAGAATCCTTTTTATTTTGCGGTACGATGATCCAGTTCGGCTTATTCTTATTATTGCTTTTGAATCGTAATTACGAAAAATTAAAAATTCTCAAATATGGTTTATTGTTGGATTTTGTATTATTATAGTAGCCTTGTTATATCCGAAATATTTATTATTTATTATACGTTATTAATTATTATTACTTGTTAGGTATTTGATCTACATTTACATTTTATTCGTTCAAGATTTGAATTAATTATATAGTGCTAGCAGAGGAATCTTACATTCGCTACGTGACTTTTAAGCAAAGAGGATTCTAAAGGGTAGTTATCATATTATTTGATGACAATTAGGTTATAATTTGATGGAGACTTGAATTTCAGTAGTTTTTATCTTTTAGATATTTATAGTTAAAAAGATCAAAATTATTATAAATATTTAATAATTTTATATCTTGTGGTTTGATCCTTCTTTCCTCTCGTACTTTTGCCATTCGAGCCCTTTACATCTAATTTGTAAGGGTGGAGTTTCCCGCTAATTTTGTTTTGTTTTCGTGTTCACTTTTTCATTCAGTGGTAAATTATTAGTCAAGTGACTCTTTGAGGTTAAGTAAATTTGTTTTTGGTTTTATTGTTCAGTGAATTACTGTCAATTTTTATACCCTTTTTTTCACCCTATAGAAATATATATCTTGTTGTTTATTTAAAATATTATCATATAAATTATTAGATATTCTTATTTATTATTAATAATAGCTATTACTAATGAAAAACCTATGATATTTAATAAATATTAGATGATATTAAAATTTTTAAAAACTCTATTATAAGCTAATTATAAAAATAAATATTATATTTTTATTTTAATGCCATTTTATGTTTCAATATCATCTCACATATAATTTTTTATTGAAATGTTGTGGATTAAATTTAAATTTAGTATTAGAATATTTCTTTGATTTATGGTTAATTTATCACTTAAAATGTTCTTTTTTATTTCTTATATATATATATATATATACTACATCTTGAACATTATTTATAAATAGTTTGAGATATTATTATTATTATAATTGTGTTGATATTATTTCTTATTATATTTTTATATATAATATATTAAATTAAAAAATAAACTTTAAATTAATAAATTTAGTATTATAAATTATATAAACGGTCAAATCAAACCAATTTACTGGTGCTTAATTTCACTAATTTGTCTTTCTTGATAGTTTTGTTTGTTATTATAAAATTTCAAATCACAATCAGATGGGTATGGTAATCTTATGGACTGACCCAGAACCGAGCTTGTCAATCGGCGCGTCTAGGAGGCTAAAACACAGTGAGATTCGTGAGGCCCGGAACCCAGAGAGCGCCACAGCAAGCACAATCAGTAGCCTAGTGCATGATGGGCCGGTGCAGACGGATCTGAGTAAGGCAAGTAGACAGCCCCAGCTAATCAGGGTGCAGGGACCCCTCTAGCTCAGCGGTTGACAGCCTATATAGGGCACTCCGTGCACATGGAAGTTGATTGCCATAATTTATTAGAGTAGCCTAGCAAATATTCCTGGAATATTGCCCTCGATCGAACAATCATTGTCAAAATGGCAATAATGGCTTAGCGAATCTCCTCTAAAGGCAACTACCATAACAGAAGTATCTAGAATTCCGTTAAGAAATGAAAAAATATTTGTCGATAGCCATGGTTACTATAGTGAGCGCCCGCTATTTCTAAAACAACTCAGTGGATCTGTGCGGGCAATTGTCACCAGTCATGAGGCTCAAGAAAAGTTGAACCGGTTCCAAACATTATAAAAAGCCTTGGTCCCTATGGGCAAAAAAGAAACGAAAACACAAGCAAGAAAAGGCATCCAAAAATCCCCCAAGCAATCAAGTCTTAAAGCAATCAAGCCTCCATCGTTGAGCATACTTGCAACCCTCCGACATCCATACACGGAGAATCACCAAAGCTGTTCCCCATCAAGTGCACCTTTCTCTCTCTTTTAAAGCCGCTCCCTGTCCAGTGCATTAATTGAAGCATTGTCCTCTAACCAACACTGCATCCCTCCACCCGTGTATCAACATCATTTTGCATCCTTCATTTTTCTTTCATCGTAGAAAGATTTCTAATTTAAGTGTTGGAGGATATATCGAGAGGCGAGTCCCATCAATCACCTGACTTCTTGTTTGTTCGTTATGTTGGCAAGACTCAGGTTATCGAAAATGGATATCGGATCCACTTCAATTCAACCTAACGTGAAAGATCAAATTACTCCATAATTTGTACAACAATCTAGATCCGGGAATGCATCTTTAGCGTTGTCTATGGGAATGAATTGAAAGTCTAACCAGCACTCTCACGAAAATAAGCATAGTCAACACCTGAGCACTAGCCTCCACGCCGGCTAGGAATGTGGCCTCCCAAGGCGACGACCCCTCCGAGGTGGCCATGCGGGCGAGCGGGCCCAGACATGAATGCATTTGCCACTCAAATAGACAATGTGTCCAAGATGCTCTAAACCCTCTGCGTGCATTTTGATGGGTAGCAGCAAGGGGCTCCTTCTTCCAGCTCCCAGGCTGCAGCCTCCAAGCAGAGGAACAGGGGGAAGAAGCGCCTAGCCAAGAAGACCTGTCGGCCTGACAACCTTGAGACCCAAGTGACTTCGAGTGATAGGGCCCAATCATGACCGAAGGGTTGTCCATGTTGCGATACATGGGAGGACAACCTGGAACGGCAGAATCCACGTTACACCTGTGACATAGGAGGCCCCCCGTAGAAGGAGAAGCCTCTTGCAATACGTGACCGTCACGGGTCGGCAGTCACCAGTACTCGCATCTTCTCCAAACCATTCGGGGTTTAGGACCTTCCTTAATTCCAAAAGGGTTGTGTCCTCCATATGACAGGAGGAGAGAGTAAAGAAGGTCGAGAAGCACATGTTCAGAGAGAGCGTCGACCGACTCGCCACCAACCTGACGAGGTCACCGTTTGCAAGACAGATACGAGCCTAGCCGCTATCCAGCAAATTCAAAATGCTATCACTGGAGCCCTCTGACAGAAGTTTAGACCCAATGGGCCATTTTGACTACTTCCCCACCCTGCTAGGCTTTCAAGGCCTTAATGACTCGGCCATGTGCCAATGTTGTCCTATGACCCACAAAAAGGACTCCCGTATCTAGTTCTACAACCTTCAATAGAACTTGATCCGGTTGTTCCAGGAGCTAACCGAATGCTTCTTATCGCAGCTCACCCCAATCAGAGGGAGGAAAAACAATTGTGGCATCTTGTTCGCCTCCAAAAAAAGGGATGAATGCTTGAAGCGCTTCCTAGTACGATTCATCGTCGAGGCCTAAAAAATATCCAGGTCCACTGATGATGTGAAGTTGAGTGCCTTTATTACAACTCTAAAGCAGGGCAATTTCTTTAGACACCTATCCCATCAAGACCTTGAGATCTTCCAGGAGGTTGAGGCCATTGCCCATACATATATAGCAGCTGAAAAAGCCAATGAAGTAAAATGGTAAGAGCGCACGGACTGACACCCTAAAGGACCAGCTAACGAGAAGAAGATGAACAAAGATAACAACCACTCCTGAGATCCTCAAAAGCAGCAGTGGTCCGATTCGGGTGTGCGGAGGGAGTTCAAGCCCCTGAACTTGACTCCCCTCAATGACACCTACACCAATATCCTAATGCTGATTCGGGATAAAAATTTTTTGAATTGGCCCAAGACGCCGAAGAACCTGGAGAGGAAAAACCAGCTAAAGTACTGCTACTACCATTAATCTCTGGATCACAACACTGTAGACTTGTTGGATATGTAGAAGGAGATTGAGGACTTGGTCCGAAAATGGCATCTTACTAGATTCCTATGGTACTTAAGGCAAGCCCCCAACGGGGCAGGTCAGGATAAACCAGAGCTGCCGAGTAATTGGGTCACAGCTAGAGTTGTTAACATGGCAACAACTACGCCAGCTAAGAGCAACACCTCGACAACCCGGAGACAGCTTCCAACAGTAAAAGGTCGAGGTTAAGAGTTAGAAATAATATTATTAATTTTAGTGACGATGATATGACATATATAATAACTCCCAGAAACAACCCTTTGAAATCAAAGCCTAATGAGAATCCACAAATGAAGATCACTGAAAATATACCAAGCACTAACAAAACCATGCGTTAGTAACATTTGTCTGCATTTGCTTTGAAAAATGGACACGTTTATGACATTGACGATTGAACATACATTAAAAAGTTAAAATCAATAAATAAATGCATATATTTATAGTATGATTTTTCAAAATAAGCAGGCCTTAAAGGTTCAAACTACCTAAATGCTTTTCAATACCTTCAGAAACATCTTCCTATTTTCATTTGTCTTCCATTAACATCTTCCTATTTTCAAATCACATTCTGTCATATGCCAATGCATTTCTACCATTAAAAAACCGTCAAAAATCATAACTGAAATTGATAGCTTCTATTCAATATTTGATAACGTCCAAAAGGTTCATTGAACTGCAAAAAAGCCCGCAGGAGTAAAGAACAAACAAAACCCAATAAGACATGACTAGAACCGAAGAAAAATTGCTCGTGCAGCTTTACTCATCATCGTCTTCATCATCATCTGTTCCCCTGGCAGAATTAAGGGCATTCAATCGTTCAATCAGTCTACTTTTCCTTTCCTCATAAGCCAGCTTCTTCAAGTTGAACCTGACAATATGACACAAAAAGTTCTATATTTCTCCTTATTGCTTGCTGCTACTGTACACTTTGTTTTGCCCAATTCAAAATCAAAGCAAGTGATTCTCCGTATTCTTCACATTTCATCGAGTTGCAAGTGTTCTTCTCTCAATATGTATGTGCCACCTTTTTCTTTTCTGTAAATATGCTGAGTTCCATCTGGCTTATTTTCTCCTGTTTTGATTCTTCATTAGGCTTGAGAACAGAGCACGGTCTCTGTATATATGAACCTAATGTAAAGCTTCCTTAAGTTGACCGTTGATTAACGACAGCCGCAAACAATGAGTTGTGATGGTGTTGGACAAATTTATCTCAACTGCAATAATAAGAAATGAATATGAGCAATCATGAACAGTAGCAACACGAAAAAAATGATTATATACTATTGATGACAATAAAGTGAAGAAACTATTGTAAAATTGATAAAGCAACCCCAAAACTTCATGAACACTATTTAAATGAGCAATCAGCTTGTTGATGAGTGTCACGTAAGATGATTGCTTCTGAATTGAAGTTTCAGCACCGTTTACTGAACAGGGAGGAATGTAGAAATGGCTACTGTTCGCTGTTGCGAAATGGTTCAGGACAGTAGTTTGATATAACAATAATTTATATGGACTTTATTCTGTCATAGTGAGCCAAAAATTATATATTTACGCTTCCAATGGCTGAAAAAATACGGGGTTATCTGATATCCACGATATCCTTACTACCCCTACACTATTTCTAAATGTTGTATTTGTAGTATGCGCATACCATTTATGATACTACTCGCCAATGATATATTAGATATCATTCTCCATAATGGTTACTTGACTATAAGCATGTTTTTTTCAATATCAACGATCTTAACCTCTAGAATGGTATAGATTGGAACAGTATAGGCTATCATAAAATCTCACGGACTCCCATTCACCTGGATGCCTTAAAATCTTCGTATACCATCATTTACTTATTCACAGAATATCAATAAAATACATACATGTAGTCAAAGCCAATACAAAGAATCGTTTACCACAAAAATAAGAAAAAAAATCCAAGAAAAGTCCTAAATATTTGACCAACTTTCTTAATATCTTATTAGATCATCACCGACTCTATTAGTGTACTAAATCTTATTTCTAATATCATAAAGTACATTCTATTTCATTGCTACAAAATAAACTTGCGCTTATCCATTTTATCCAACTATTCTGCCTAATTTAACGTTAGCCCAAACTGAATATGGAGTACCTTAATATTCTCCTTTTAACTCACTTATAATTTCAATATATACATCACGTATACGCACATACATACCTATATATACATATACACACAGAACACGTCTACACACACATTTTAAGCTTGCAGTTGTTCAATCATCATAGTTAAAAAATGGCTATATTTAAAGCCTTCAACTATTCGACCATCAGAGATCAAAAACAGCTACATTTTAGACTTGTATCTACTCGACCATCAGAGATAAAAAACTGATTCACTTTAGGCCTATAACTATTCAGCCATCAAAATCTATTTCCTTAAATTCTGAGCCTTCATAAGTCCGAAATTCTTAATGAGAAAATGACCAAAACTCTTTAACTAGCAATGATCGAAGTTCTAAGGGAGGATACTAATTTTCATAGACGACAAGTAACGTGCAAACGGATAAGATCTTTAAATAGGTATGCTAACATAATTCAATCATTCAAATAATCTTTCCGTGCGCATAACTTAAACTTTTTCAAATCTTGTTATAGAACTGGACTTATTGAGCAGAAAGAATTCCAATAGAATATCAAGCATGAACTGTGGAATAAAATCTTATATGTATAGTATAAAAAATACGCTAAACATGAAATTTCTTTATAAATATGAAAGAGCAATTATCATGCATACTTCATGTAGAAACTTAACGAAGAGGAGCATGAGAACGATAATGCTCAACAGAAGATGAAATAATGAAAACGTAGAGTACACTTACCTGCAAAATTTCTTACTCGACCTAGCCATAGGTTTTTACCTCTACTTCTCATTCGTCTCCCTTGTGCCCCTTCTCAGGTTTCTTTCTAAACTTTTCTCTCTGACATTCAAATCCAATATTTATAAGCAATGGGGTAGGTAATAGTAGGTGAAAGTAGGTCACCTACTTCAGATGTTTTGCTCAGATCCTCCTATCTGGAGAGTTCTAAATTAATCGGAGCAGATGGGAGTGAGTAAGAGCAATTTATCTACTATGGTTTGACCCCCCCGATTTTTGGCCAATTGAGCCAATCCGGTCAACCTTCTTGTTCTTGCCATCATTCTATTTTGGTTGGCTAATTCTTTCTAGATCCTCGGTTGATACTATTTATTTTCAAGTTGTGTTTTTTGTGATTATCTTGGTTATCTCCCTGATCACCTTAGTTCTGGTCAACTATTTTAGTCCGGTCAATTCTTTTATCCGGACAACGTTTTATTCTTATTTCTAGGGTATCAAACGTATTAATAGCATTATTTATGATAAAATATTTTTCTAACATTTGACTCTGTACCCTCTCTAGAAATTCACTCTGAATTTTCTCTCCGAAAATCTTGTCATTAGAGTTGGTCAACTATATGCCAAATTCGGTCAATAATTTTAGCAGGTCAACAATTAGTCCAGCCAGTCAACAAGTTTTGTCTGGTCATCTTACAACCTAGTCTTAGGAAATTCTGATCCTTCCATATGTGTAAATGCATGTTTAGAAGATTGAGTATTTAAGTGCGCAGGCTAGGGAACGTCTTGGAGATGGAGGACTGAGTTTTGAGGAGAGCATTCAGCTAGGGAGTAGCTTAGAGAGATGGAGGACTAAACTCTACTGAATGCGCTCAACTAGGGAGCGGCTTTGGGATATAGATGATTTGGTTCTAGAAAATGCGTTTGGCTGGAAGCGACTTTTTGTAGAATGTGCTCATGGGAGAGCGGCTGTCTCGAGGAGGAAGGAAATCTTGGGAAATGATAACAAAGAGAGGAAACACCTCTTCGACTACCGGCGAGGGGGGCTCCCTATGCCTTGCTACATGAATCATTCTCATCGTCCCAGCGGCATGAAAGTTTTGAGCAGTCATGGCGCCTACATAGTTGTGATCCTAGATCGGAGGGTTATTTCGAAAGTTGGGGGTGCTCCTACTCTGTTGGGGTAATCCTTCAAACTAAATGAGGAAATGCGAGTACGATGCTTAATTATCGAAGGTCTTGTGCAATCGATGGCGTCTTTCCTGCGACGATTGCTGAGCTGTTCTTGCGGTTACCCGCTGATTGGGGGACGCTATGCTGCTTGTTAGCTAATGAGCTAAAAGAGCGCTCTGCGCGGTGATTGGCTGCGAGTGCTGCGACACACTGGTGGTAACCGTTTGCTAATGCTGTTTTTATAACCGTTGGAAACCAGTCTCTCGCAAGGGCGCATGGCCTTGCCTATTGAGTTAGAGTTGTCAGGTTGTACTCGCAGGCCCGCTTAGTGTCCATCTCTATTGGCCCATTATGCGCTGGGCTATCTAGAGCTATGGGGTTAGGGCCCTAAGTTTCGGGAAACTTTGTTCGGCTTTTGCTTCCTAAGCATGTCTTCTACCAAGAAGGATTCTTGGGCCGACTCGTAAAATTATCGGACCCATCACCTTCAATATTTCATTTCTTGCCAATCAAGTCTGCTTCATCTAATTTGTAAGGGTGGAGTGTCCTACTAATTTTGTTTTCATATTGACTTTTCATTCCTATGGGTAATTATCAATGACATTCTTAAGGTTAAGTAAATCTATTTTAATTCTATTGTTCAATAATTTATAGTGACTCTTTATAAGTTTTTTTTAATTATTATAGAAATATATATCTTATTGTTTATTAAAAATATTATTGCTTAAATTATTAGATGTTCCTATTTATCATTGATAATAGCCATATGTCGTGTAAAACCCTTGATATTAAATAAACTTTGGATGATGTTAAAAATTTTAAAAATTCTATAATAGAAATTTTATAGAAAAAAATATTATATTTTTTATTTTAATATGATTTTTTGTTTAAATGTTATCTCACATGTTATTTTTTTATTAGAATACCATGGGTTGAATTTAAAATTAATATTAGAGTATTTCTTTGAATGATGATTAATTTATCACTTAAAATATTCTTTTTTATTTCTTTTATATATATTTTTTATTCTGTAATTTTAACATTGTTTTATAACACGTCTAAGATATTATTATTATATTAATATTATTTTTTATTATATTTTTATACCTAATATATTAAATTAAAAAATAAATATTAAATTAATAAATTTAGTATTACAAATTATATAAACTCTCAAATCAAGCCAACTTTCCAACATTCGATTTAGATACATGCTTTGGTTTTTGCTAGATAAAAATAAAATCAAATACGAGAAAACCTATCAATTTAATTTTGCTTAGAAAAATCCTGTTAAAAATTATTATTCAAAAAGGCTTTTAAGTTTATGTGAATAAACAAAGGCATTGAAGTGTAATTTTTAAAATTTTTATATTCATAAAATATAAATTAAAAATATTTAATGTAGATTGTAATATTATTTAAATGCCCACTCGAATATTTATTCATATTAAAATTATAAAAGACATATGTGAATTTTACTTTGTTTTAATTTTTTATCTCTCCATACTAATTTTAATAATTTTATTAAAAATAAATATATAATAAAATATATAAATATTATTTTTTAATATAAATTGGTGAGATTTAATTTTATATAATTTTATTTTAAAATGGACGTAAAATACGGCTCATTGTGGACCGTATTCTCCACGCAGTGACTTCAGAAGTCGTCGTCTTTTTCTAGACGCCATTTTCCGGAAATTTCTCTTGCATTTCTTCGACCCTTCAACTGCTCTGGCCCTCTGTAGCCTGTCTCCCTTCCCTCTATAAATATCTCACCCACCCACTTGCCCCATTTGCAGAACACAGAGAGAGAGAGAGAGAGAGAGAGAGAGAGAGCACGCGCTTGTGGTTTTCTTTTTAGGCTTCAAGTAAGTTCACTATTTCTTCGTGAAATTTCTTCTCTCTTCTGTTAGTTTTTTCTTTCTTCCTTTTTATTAAAATAATATTTAAAAATATTTAATATAATTTAATTTTATATCTCTATACGATATATAAATTTATGATTATTAAAAAATTTTAATGAATGTAAAACACATTTATTTATATTTCATAAAAGAAATATATATATATACACAAAATAAGTAGGGACATCTGATAATATTTATTTATTTTTTTTGGTAAGTATTTTTGATGATTTTTGTAACTCATAATTTCCTCTACCAGGGATTTTTATTTATTTCCTTATTTTCTATTAAAATATGTATTTAAAGTTGTCGAGACTTAGTACGGATTTAAATATCCAAGCTAACCAATAAGCCAAGACGCCGCTGTTGTGTCATTATCACTGAAATTGCCTATAACTGTGAGCTTAATAAATAATTAAGCACAGTACATAATATGCATTTGTGTATATATATATATATATATAAAGGACATTGAAAAGACATCATTTAATCACTTGTAGAATATTTTTTTATGATATAAGTTTTCTATCTTTTAACTTATCCGAATACTTTATGTAAGTACAGATATGTTAATGGGTGTTATGTTATTACAAGTATCTTAAAAATAGCTTGGAGAGTATATTTTAAATATTTTGTAGCTATAAATAAAGTTATCCCAATCAGTGGACAGCCATGCTTTTTGCCACTAGCAATGTTGTAGTCAACAATGAATAGAAAAGGCATCAAATTGTTGAAATATAAATGAGTATATAGAGACAGATTTAAGCATGGACTGATTGAATTGTGAGAAAAAAGTGGAGAAATAGTTTGCAAAGCAACCTGAAAATTGTTCGTGTTGTTCATGTGATTGCAGCAAGAAGGCAAGATGAGTTTCGAGTCTGCTGCTGTCTCATTTGTTATTCAAAAATTAGGCGATATGTTGATGGAAGAGGCAAAGTTCTTATCGGGTGTGGAAGATCAAGTTCAAAGCTTGAAGAGGGAATTCGAATGGATGCAGAGCTATCTCAAGGACGTAGACGAGCAGGAAGAAGAGGGAAATGAAAGACTCCGCAGGCGGATTTTAGAAATCAGGAAGATTGCCTATGATGCTGAAGACGTGATTGATTCACTCATCATTGAAGGTGCTGCAACGAAAAGAGAGAACCTCCTAAAGAGGTATGCTTGCTTCTTCAATTGTCTTGTGCGTACACATAAAGTAGGAACTGAGATTGAAGCTATTAAGACGAGGGTACAAGAAAGTACGGAAATGCTGCAAAAATATCAGGCTGGAGGCCAGAGCAGACGAATTGAAAAAAGGCTACGTCGAAGCTATCCCCATAGTGACGATGACTGTGTTGTTGGCCTAGAAGGCGATGTCAAAATGTTAGTTGAGCAAATGATCGGAGAAAAGAATCAAGCAAAGGTTTTGTGCATTGTAGGGATGGGTGGTTCCGGCAAAACAATGCTAGCGAGGAAACTTTACAATCATAAAACCATCAAACAACACTTTTACTGTCAGGCTTGGGTTTCCATATCACAAGAATGGAATCCTCAACACATCTTAGTTGAGATCCTGAGGCAAGCTGCTGGCATAACGGAAAAAATAGATGAAATGGTGAGCATTGAAGGATTGGTGGACAAACTACGAGACTATCTTAAACATAAGTTATATTTAATAGTACTTGACGATGTATGGAAGAAAGATGCTTTGGAAGACATGCTCCCAGCATTCCCGTTTGGAAATAAAGGAAGCAAGATTATAATCACCACCCGCATTCACGAAGTTGTTGAATTTCCGGATTTGCCTTGCTTTTTCCATGAGCCACGGCGCCTTACGAAAGATGAATCTTGGGAGTTGTTTAGCAAGATAGCTTTGAATCACAGGGAATGCATTGACGACTATCAACAGATTGGTGACTTTGAAAAGTTGGGTAAGGAGATGTTGAAAAAATGTGAAGGGTTACCCCTAGCTATAATTGCTTTGGGTGGACTCCTAGGTGCAAAGGGCACTACGGAGGAATGGGAAAAAGTAAGCAAAGTTGTAAGTTCAAAGGTTATGGGAGGAAGAGGCACACATACGTATGGCACCGTGAAGGACATGTTAGCCTTGAGCTATCATGACCTACCTTATGACTTGAAACCTTGCTTTCTTTATGTGGCTCTCTTTCCCGAAGATTGCGAGATTCCAGTAGGTATGCTCACAAATATGTGGATAGCTGAAGGTTTTATAATGTCTCACGAAGAGACGTTAGAAGAAGCAGCAAGACAATGTTTAGATGAATTGATCCAACGATGTGTGGTTCAAGTTGCAACAAGTAACTACGCAGGCAAAGTGAAAATGATTCGAATCCACGACTTACTGCGTGATCTTTGTATTAAAAAGGCAAAGGAACAAAATTTTCTAGAGGTTTTTCATAGATCTTCTGCCCCTTTGGAACTAGATGAGGATGCAACAAGATCACAATCACGCCGATGTATCATTCATTCTTATTCGAGGTATGATTTATGCATATTGTATACTAACATTTTAATTTTTAGCTATTCTGTGAAAGTTCAATTTAAACTTGGTGCATTATCTTTGACCAAAATTTTTAACTTGTGCAGCATGTGTGTTCAATTTGGAACACAAAGTTCCCATCTTAGATCACTTTTCATATTTGGAGAAGCTATTGTCAGAACTCACCCATATACGGTAGGTCAAGAGAGAGCAGCGTTAAGCTTGGAACAGGTGTATAAGAACTTCCGATTACTCAGAGTCTTGAACATTTTTGGTTAGAAAACTTCTGATGGCACCTTACCTGCCGAAATAGGGAACTTGATTCACTTGAGATACCTTGGAATAAGATGCATGAATATCATAGAGCTACCTGAGTCTATTGGAAATTTACGTAATTTACTTACCTTAAACTACAGGATTGTTGAATGTTTTCCTCGTAAAGTAAGAGTGCCCAACGTTTTATGGAAATTGGAACGACTTCGCCATCTTTTTTTACCATACGATAGGACTTCCATGACGGGATTGAAGCTTTCCACCTTGAAGAGCTTGCAGACTTTGTGGGGGGTTTGGGGAGGGAATTGGATGTTGAATGAGATGTTAACATTAAGCCCAAGTGTTAAAAAGCTGTGCATACAAGGAATATCAAGCAAGGAACAACTAATGGCAGCTTTTCAATGTCAAAGCGTCATTTTAGACCAGCTTTACTCTTTATACATAGGTTTGCTTAGCCACGATGAGAATGTCGAGTTTCAGAATTTGGAATTGTTGTGTCACTGCCATCATCTACGTAAACTGGAATTATTCGGACGAATAGGAGAGGAGTTTTCACCCATTCAATTTCCATCTAAGCTTAAGAAGATAGAATTGACTTGTACTCACCTCACATTGCCAGAGACTATGAAAAATTTGGGAAGACTCGCGAACTTAAAATGCATTTCCTTATCAAGGGACTCGTATATGGGGACAGAATGGACTTGTAAGGCAGGTGAATTCCCTCAACTTGAGCAGCTTATAATTAAGTGTCTCCCAAATTTGGAGGAATGGAGGGTGGAAAGAGGGGCAATGCCACATCTCACCAAGTTAAGAATAACGGAGTGTGCCAAGTTGAAGAAGCTTCCAGAAGGATTGAAGTTTATTGGCAGCCTTCGAGAATTGCACATAGACGGGTTCATGCCTGAAGCATTCCGTAGAAGACTTAAACAAGAAGAAAACAACGGAGAAACAAGCAGCCAAGGAGGAGAAGATCTCCACATTATTCAAAACATCCCGAGCGTGACAATTTTGTAGAATGGTGAGAATTAGAGAATGGCCTCAAAATTGGCATGATCTCTGTGTAGGAAATGAGTAATTTTCCTTGCCTTAAATTTCATTTTGATGTTCAGTTCTAAACTACTTCATTTTTTTTCCCTTTCCTTTATGGATAGATCTGAGTGTTTCTAAGTATCAATCAAACCAAAGAACATGCATGCATGACGCAAAATCATCACGTGCTCAATTTGTTTAAGGAATGTGTATACTTTTGTCCACATACCACAGTAGTTGGGCATTTTCAAAAAAATCTTCAGAAGGGATATATCGCTCCCGAAAAATCTATTGAATATCTCTTCTGTATGGAGCTATGTTTGGGCATTATTTGCATTTTTCTTTTTAACATTATAAATTGCATGATTCTCTCATGGTAGAAATATCTGCAACAATATTTCATCATTATACCTTCATATTTGAACTAATTTTATTACAATTAAATTTAATATTTATTTATGCTTATCGGATAAAAATTCAATGCTCTCGATTTCTTTCATATTAAAAAAAGCGATGGGCGTCAGATTGTTATCTGACGACTATGCACCGTATCATACAAACAATGTATGGTGGGCGCGTTGCAGCGCCCCTATTTTTATATATGTTTGAACGCTTAGAATCTCAAGTGAAGGGAAGAAAGAAGAATAGCACTTTCACTATGAGAAGAGAGAAGAGGGTAGGCCTTTAAAATGAAAAGAAAAGATACTTTCAGAATTTTCATTTTTAAATCATTACAGGTTATATTTACAGTATTTATTTAATATTCTAACTACGTAATTCTCTCCTAACGGCTATTTTTTTTTAATACTGTAAAACTGGATGACTCTCTCAGAGTAAAAACGATAAATGTCAGTGCATTGAATGAGTAAAACAACTTTCTCTCATTTACATAGTAATCAACAAACAAGAAAAAGAAACTCACGCCCCAATAATGTGCCTGTTCGGTGCATTTGTGGTCCGTTTAATATTTGAGAATAAAAATTTTATTTATATCTTACTTTTAGTAAAATATTTATTTTTTATATTTAATTATTTTATTATTAAAAATAATTATTTTTGAATAAATAAATATTTATTTAAATTAAAAAATATTAAATATTAAATTTTTTTAATATTATTTATTTATTATATTTAAAGAATAACTATTCCTAAAAGTATTATTATTTTACTCCTAATATTTTCAATATTTGTACCATTATAACCTACATTATTTTTTTTTACTATTACTACGTATTAAATATTAGAAAGTTAATTCTTAACTTATTCATAATTATTTTAAATAAGTAACCAAATATGAAAATAATACTTTTTAATTTTATTCACATCCTATTCTATTATCTAAAAATAATTATTCTATTCATATATTATTTCATTATAATAACCAAACATAACATTAAAGTTTGATAGATGGCCGAGATGAGATTCGTCATCAATCGTTTAGATGCTGCTATGCATCTTACTTCCCGAATAGTCTCTTCAACAATTTTTTTTTTTTAATTGAACAACTCATATTACTTTATCATTTAGAATTTAAGATCTAACACATACATATTGTAAAATAGAAGATCCTGCTACGTAAAGTAGAATACTCGCTTCCTACCTACCCGAAAGCCTTCCTCACTATCATCAAACTCTTACCTAGTGTGTCCCTTTTCCTACCCTTAGACTGATACAATTTTGCCCTTTTATTGCTATTTTCTACCTGTAGCCTTCGTCTTTTCTTTATACTTATTTCTCAACAACCTTTCATTGCTATTCACGCCCATTACACTTTCCATGAAACATCGTAAGTGGACCAAACTTAAAATGTCATTAGCCAAGCATGCTGAGCCTCCCATTGCAAGAATCGTGATAGGTTTAGTAAGATATGTAACTTTGCACAGAGCCGATGAGAGGCATTGCCATAAGGTCGACCTTGCTATGCTCTCGGGTTAAGCCTCTAGCTCTAGCGAGGCTGCTCGTGAGTAAAGGGCTGAAGACTCTGGAAGGGATCGACCTTCCTAAGCTCCCAGATCATGCCTCTTACTCTAGCGAGGCCGCTTGTTAGTAGAAGGCTGAACACTCTGGAAGCTCTCTCTAGGTCAAGCCTCTCGCCCCAACGAGGAAGTGATGGGATACATATCAACATTGTAGGAGTCTTCTTTATAGGTGGAAGGTTGCTGGTCGTGGGTTTCGGAGAATACAGTCGGTTGGGAGCGACTCGTTGCAGGATGTGCTCGTGGGAGAGCGGCTGTCTCGAGAAGGAATAAACTCTTGGGCAACGATAATAGAGAGAGGAAACACCTGTTGAACTCCTATTCGAGTACTAACAAGGGGGCTCCTTATGCCTTGCTGCTTGAATCATGTTCACCGTGCTAGCAGCGTGAGAGTTTTGAGTAGTCGCGGCGCCTCCATAGTCGTGAGCCTAGATCAAAGGGTTGTTTCGAATGTTGGGGGTGCTCCTGCTCTACTAGAGTAATCCTTTGAGCTAAATGAGAAAATGCGAGTATGAGCATGCTCTGTCGATTTCTTTCCTTTCTGCTCTATTTTCTCCTCTCTGTTGGCTCTACTTTCACGAATCCTCCCCTTTTCCATGCGGAGTGAAGGGCATATGTATAGTGTGAGAGCCAATTTTGTTGCCTCAGGGCTTACGGCTCCGCCCTCCATGGAAGGCCGACAGTGTTGCTTAATTATCGGAGGTTTGTGCAATTGACGGTGTCTTTTCTGCGACGATTGCTGAGCTTTTCCTGTGGTTATTCGCTAATTGGGGGGATGTGGCATTGCTTGTCAGTTGATGAGTTGGAGGAGCGCTCTGCACGATGATTGGCTACGAGTGCTGTGACAAACTGATGGTAACTGTTTGCTGATACTGCTTTTATGATTGCTAGAAAACCACATGCTGGCAAGGGCACATGGGCATGTTTATTCATTTAGAGTTACCAAATTGTACTCGTAGGCCCGCTTGGTGCCCATCTCCATCAGCCCATTGTGCGCTGGGCTATCTAGAGCCCTAGCATCAAGGCCTTGGGTTTCGCAAAATTTTGCTGGGCTTTTACTTCAGAGGTATGTCTTCTAGCAAGCTGGATTCTTGGGCTGACTCATAAAATTATCAGACCTATTACCTTCAATATTTTATTTTTTTGCTATTCAAGTCTGCCACATCTAATTTGTAAGGAATTTTATTTTCATATTCACTTTTCATTCCTATAGATAATTATCAGTAACCTTTTTTAGGTTAAGTAAGTCTATTTTTTATTCTATTATCCAGTAATTTACGGTGGCTTTTTATAAGTTTTTTTATTACAAAAATATATATCTTCTTGTTTATTAAAAATATTATCATTTAAATTATTAAATATTCTTATTTATTATTAATAATACCCATATCTCATGCAAAACCTATCATACTGGATAAACTTTGGATAATAGTTAAAATCTTTAAAATTTCTATCATAGAAATTTCATAGGAAAAAATATTACATTTTTTATTTTAATATGATTTTTTGTTTAAATGTCAGCTCACATCTTATTTTTTTTATTAGATCTATGGATTGAATTTAAAATTAATATTATAGTATTTCTTTGAATGATGGTTAATTTATCACTTAAAATATTCTTTTTTATTTCTTTTATATATACATATATTTACTGTATTTTTAACATTATTTTATAACACGTCTAAGATGTTATTATATTAATATTATTTTTATTATATTTTTATACCTAATATATTAAATTAAAAAATAAATATTAAATTAATAAATTTAGTATTACAAATTATATAAACTGTCAAATCAAGCCAACTTTCCAACGTTCAATTTAGATACATGCTTTGGTTTTTCAAGATAAAAATAAAATCAAATACGATAGAACCTATCAATTTAATTTTGCTTAGAAAAATCCTGTTAAAAATTATTATTCAAAAAGGCTTTTAAGTTTATGTGAACAAACAAAGGCATTGAAGTGTAATTTTTAAAATTTTTTATATTCATAAAATTTCTTTAGAATATGGGATTAAAGTTAATTACATATAACAAAAAAAAATATAAATTAAAAATATTTAATATAGATTGTAATATTATTTAAATGCCCACTCGAATATTTATTCATATTAAAATTATAAAAGACATACGTGAATTTTACTTCGTTTTATTTTTTTTACCTTTCCATACTAATTTTAATAATTTTATTTAAAATAAATATATAATGAAATATATAAATATTATTTTTTAATATAAATTGGTGAGATTCAATTTTATATAATTTTATTTTTGATAATCGTATTCTCCACACAATGACTTCAGAAGTCGTCGTCTTTTTCTAGACACGATGTAACTTCGCTGCCATAAATTTCTCACCCACCCACTTGCCCCATCTGCAGAACAGAGGGGGAGAGAGAGAGAGGGAGAGAGAGAGCACGCGCTTGTGGTTTTCTTTTGAGGCTTCAATTTAGTTCACTTTTTCTTCGTGATATTTCTTCTCTCTTCTTTTAGTTTTTCCTTTCTTTCTTATAATTAAATTAATATTTTAAAATATTTAATATAAATTAATTTTATGTCTCTATAAAATATATAAATTTATATTTATTAAAAATTTTAATAAATGTAAAACACATTTATTTATATTTCATAAAGAAAAAAATATAAACAAAATAAGTAGGGACATTTAATGGTATTTATTTAATTTTTTTTGGTAAGTATTTTTGATGATATTTGATGGGTGTACTGCAAATGGGTTGGCCCTATAGTTAAAGGCGGCCCAGATCGACTGTTGGACGGTGAACGTTGGCCCAACAGGAAATGAGGGTCGAATTTCTGAAAGGTCCAAATTCGCGTCAGATGATCAACGCCACGTTGACCGATTAAGGCACAGACAGGCGGCCTACTCGCGCTCAGGACGGTTAACCCGTGTGTTGACCAGAATCACTGTAACAACAGACCAAGAATAAAAAGCTTTTCATGGGCCTGGCCCACTTGGGCCTACCCTCTAGTAGGCGGTTAGTAACGGCTCTTTTTCTAACTCTGCGCCTTCCATAAATCCAACCAGCTCCAAAAAGGACGTTGACAAAATCGGCGCCTTTCCCATAAGGAAAGTGCAAGATCTTTCCAATTCCTACCAAGTGGAGCCTTCCAACAGTAATATACTCGAAAGGAAGGTAGAAAATTTGGAAAGCCGCTATCCGCCAGAGAAAGGAAACAATCCCAACTAATTAGGCAACTCGTACTTTTCTCACAAGGAAGGCCGCCTAAACATGGCACAGGGGATCACACCTTCCAACCAATGAAGATCACCCTGCCGCCATTAAAATGAGCCCTAGGGTCTTCGTTCAAGGCTTGCGAACAACTACTCACACAATGCCCACTGCTACGCTTTCTACCACACAGACACACAACTCTCTGCTGCCCGAAAGAAACATACACTCTCGACTAGGCATTCCACGATGATTTCGTACTATCTCTCTCTATGAACGCACTAAGAGAAAGAACACAAATCAAAGGCATACAGGCGCTCTTCCTGTTGACAGACGTCTATTGCCTTCACCCACAGTCCAGATTGAAGAGACGGCATTGCCTCTCTTTCATCTGGAAACCCACGCACTCTTACACACACTCTCTTAATTCTCATTTCTTGTTACCTTTCTAAATTTCGAAGGCTGTTTGCAGACTTGAGCGTTAGAGTGTTTTCGATGGAACAACTTTTCGCGAACACACTGACCTCCTGTTCGTTTTAGTGATGTGTAGGATCCAAATTCAGAGAACGGAGCCGGAACTAGACAAGTGGATCAGCCTGAATTTGTTCAAAGTTTGGATCTAAGGACGCATTATTAGCGCTGTCTGTGGGAAGCGCTTACGAAAAGCCATCCACACTCCCTCACAACGTTTTCTTTTCACCGCTAGACTCATCCTCAATGGTGAATACGAGACTAAGCTAGCGATCACGCTAGAGACGCCACTTCTACCGACCAGAACTACGCTGCTGGTACCCTAGTCAACGGGACGACAGGCGGGGCGCCTGCACCTTTCTTTCAATGACTGATGGAGTAGATATAGACCAACAACCGTTTGCTCCAAATATTCTGCTCTCGGTAAGAGCAGCCACAGCAGGGGGCTCTGCCAGCAGTCGTCCCTATGCCGGCCACCAGAAAATGTGGCCCGAGAAAAAAGAAGCAGGCCAGAAGGCCCAAGAGGCCGGTGAATAATTAGATCCCCGCCTCTTTGCGTGCTTTAGGCCAGAATAGGCCTGAAGAGCGCTCTGGGAGCACAACGCCGGGAGAAAGTCTGAAAAGAAGAAACCCTCGATACTCTCGGGCGGAGAATGGAAACTTAGTCTAGGAGCGAGCCTCCAAGACTGTCAGGTCCACTAGAGGCAGTAGCCGGCCGGTTACTGGACCCTTCGAGGACAAAATAGAGTTGAGGGCTTACGTCAATTCTAAGAGATCTGTCAACGCTACTCACGAAAATTCACGTGTGGATAAGATTTGAAACCGAATGTTCAAGGACAATGAGCACGCTGTTGACCTTGACAAATTCCCCTTCACAGCGGAGATCCTAAATCGTCCACTACCCGCCAAATTCAAGATGCATTCCCTTGATTTATACGATGGGAATAGTGATCCAGTTGACCATCTGGATCACTTTCGCACCCATCTGAGTCTACAAGGGTTGGAAGACTCAATAATGTGCCACTACTTCCTACTCACGTTGAAGGGAGCTTCTCGCATCTGGTTTCATCGCCTCCCTTCAGGCACAATCAGCAACTTTTGGGAGCTCACAGATCTCTTCTTGGCTCAATATGCCTCAAGCCGACAGGAAGAGAAGTAGCCGTGGCACCTCTCCCACATCAAGCAGAAGTTAGGAGAAAACTCGTAGAGATTTCTGGATCGTTTTGTGGCAGAGGCTAGGCGGATTCACCAGATCACGGAAGAAATGAAGTTGGGTAGTTTCATCTCCGTGCTGACCTATGGGGACTTCTTCAAGCACCTGGTCCACAAGAATCCCCAGACCTTTCGAGAGGCGGAGTCAATCACTCAGGCTTATGCAGCGGCAGAGGAAGCCAACGAAGCAAAACGCCCAGAACAGGCAGACCAGCCTCGCTCATTCCCTGGAGAGGGAAAAAGAAAATATAGCGGCGACAATCACTCCCGCTGGAAGAAGCACAAAACTTGCCCGCTAGAACGCAGGGATTATGGGTCCACCAGCTTTACGCCCTTGATGAACACACGCTCAAATGTCTTTATACAGATCCGCGGAAAAAAATTCCTGAAGTGGTCAAAACCACTGAAGAAGGACACCAGAAACCAGCCAAAATACTTCGATTTTTACCGCTCTACTAGACATTCTACTGAAAACTGTAAAAACATTGTAGAGGGAGATTGAGGAGTTGATTCACAGGGGCCACCTCACCACGTTTGTCAAGGGCCCTGGGTAGAGTTCTAGAGCAGCCAGTGGAGAAGGGCAGGAGCTGTCTCCTCTCCGAAATCGGGTTGCGGTAGGGGTGGTCAATATGGTCACCACCGAGCCTGCCAAAAACCCAACCAACAATAAGGAGTAGCAGACTGGGAGAAAGAAGTAGCGTACGGCGGACAACACAATCAGCTTCAATGATGATGATTTAACTCATGTAATGTCCCCCCATGCTGACCCATTGTTGTATCCGTGCTCGTTTCAGACGGTAGTATCTACTACCAGTTGAAGCGAGTGTTTATTGATAATGTTAGTTCAAAGGACTTGCTTTACTTGGATGCTTTCTTTAAACTAGATTTAAAAAAGAACTAATTAAAACCTGCCGAGTGCCCATTGTATGGCCTTGACAACGAGCCAGTGCTCGTCCAAGAGACAATCCAACTGGAAGTCACTCTGGGCACGTATCCAAAAACAACGAGTCAAACGCTCACCTTCTTAGTGGTCGACTTGTCCTCTGTTTATAACGTTATACTAGGTAGACCGTGCTTAACAGTATTTGAGACAGTCACCTCGATTCCACACCTCAAGATGAAGTTCCTAATGCCTTACGGTGTAGGAGAGGTGTTAGGTGACTAAGTTACTGGGCGAATATGTTACCTATCTCAAATTGCCCCTAGCGGCAGCACTAGAGCGGTTGGGAAACTCAATCATTGAGACAAGACAACCCTGTAGTAAGTGCAGTCCGGAAAAGCCACAGATCTAGTCCCCCTGAACTTGGAAGAACCAGAAAAGTGTGTACAGATCGACAACTCACTCGCCGAAACACTGCGCGATGAATTGATCGCGTTCTTGCAACGAAACGCTGTTATTTTTAGGTGGACTCCAGCAGACATGCCTGGTATTTTGGTTGAGGTGATGGTCCACAAGTTGGGACTTTATCCTAATCGGAAGCCCATCAGCCAGAAGTGGAGAAACCACTCTGTAGAAAAGTTGATCGCCATCCGGGAGGAGATGAAGAAACTACCGGACGCAGGATTTATCAGAGAAGTCCGCTATCCGGATTAGCTCTTTAACATCGTCCTAGTAAAGAAAAGTAATAGAAAATGACAGATGTGTATCGATTTTACTGATGTTAACAAAGCCTGCCCAAAGGACAGCTTTCCTTTACCCAGGATCGATCTGCTGGTTGACTCAACTGCCGGACATGAGCTGCTAAGTTTCATGGACACCTATTCGGGTTACAACTAGATTCGGATGAGTCCAGAAGACGAGGAGCATACCTCGTTCATGACGGATTAGGGCACCTACTACTACAAAGTGATGCCCTTTGAACTGAAAAATGCCGGAGCAACCTATCAACGATTGGTTAATAAGATGTTTGAAAAATAGAACGGTTGAAACATTGAGGTCTACATCGACGACATGTTCGTCAAGAGCAGAGTAACTAGCAGCCACATCCGCGACCTGGTAGAGTCGTTTGAGATGCTCCGCAAGTATCACATGAAGCTGAACACGGCTAAGTGTGTCTTCGGGATAGCCTTGGGTAAATTCTTAGGTTTTATCATCTCCCAACGGGGGATTGAGGCAAACCCAGAGAAGATTAAGGCTATCGCAGACATGGCTCCCCTGCGGAGTGTAAAGGACGTCCAGCGATTAACTAGACGGCTAACAGCGCTGTCTCGCTTCCTCGCGGAGTCTGACGACAAGTACTAGCCCTTCTTTAAGGCCCTAAGAGGAACAAAATCCAATGGATTTCAATAGACAGCAAACTGCCAGACAGCCTTCGATGAATTGAAGTAGTATCTGGCCAGCCTGCCTTTGCTAGTGTCGCCCAAGGGAAGAGAAGAGCTGTATCTTTACTTGGCGGTGTCGGAGGTATCCCTCAGTTTCGTCCTCGTATGCTAGGACTCCGACACTCAACGGCCGGTTTACTACGTGAGTAAAACGTTAACCGGCCCAGAGACACACTACTCACGCGTAGAAAAGCTAGCCTTAGCACTTATATTCTCTACGCGGAAGTTAAGGTCATACTTTTAGGCACACCTTGTAGTGGTCCTCACTGACCAGCCTCTGAAAAATATACTCTAAAAACCCGATGTTTCTGGATGGCTGGTAAAGTGGGCTATCGAGTTGGACGAATTCGGCATCGAATTCTGACCCAGACCTGCTGTAAAAGCACAGGCTCTGGCTGACTTTATTGTTAAGACCACGACCCCAGTCCTCGAAGAACAGCCCATAGAAAGCGCGGTGCAATTTGACGGAGTTCCAAAGTGGGTACTCAACGTAGACAGATCATCTACGGATGCCAGTAGTGGTGCCGGAGTAGTCTTCACGACCCCAGACTGGTTTGAGGTGAAGTATTCCCCCAGACTCAATTTTTCGGCAACCAACAACGCTACCGAATACGAAGCCTTATTAGCCGGATTATGATAAGTAAGGGAGTGCTCAGCCAAGAGGTTGGCGGTCTACAACGACTCCGAACTGATTGTTAACTAGGTTAACGGAGACTTCAAGGTAAGCAACCCTCACCTGGCCAATTACTTAGCAAAGGTGAGGGAGGCTGCCCAGGGTTTCAACAAACTAACCCTGGTTTATGTTCCCAGAACTGAAAACTGGAAGGCAGACCAACTGGCTAGAACTGCTGCAGCTGAAAATCCAGAACAGTACTCGAGGGACATGAGGGAGATTCTGAACGCTCCCAGCATAGAGAGGTTGGAGGCGATGCAGATTTTCGAAGCGAACAACTGGATGACGCCCTACCTTAGCTATCTGGCTGACGGATCATTTCCAGAAGATGCAAAGAAGGCTAAGTGAATCAAAAAGACAGCAGGCTAGTATACTGTGGTTGATGGGCAACTATATCGCCGTGGTTACTTAATCCCATACCTCCGATGCCTAACTCCCGAAGAGGTCGACTACGCCTTGGGTGAAGTGCACCTCGGGATTTACGGAGCACATGTTGGTGGAAAAAACTTAGTTTTTAAGATCATGCGACAGGGCTACTATTGGCCCTCGATGAAAAAGGATGTGCTCGAATTTGTGAAGAAGTGTGAAAGCTGCCAACTTCACAGTAACCTTCACCGCCAGCCATCCGCTAACTTGAAGACACTTCAGGCCTCTTGGCCATTCGCGCAATGGGGGCCCGATATTCTCGGCCCATTTCCCATTGCCACGGGACAAAGGAAGTTCATCATCGTGGGTATCGACTACTTCACCAAGTGAGTCAAGGCCATCCCACTGGCAAATATTATAGAGCACAATGCTCTTGAATTCCTTTGCCAGAATATTATTTGCAGATTTGGCATCCCAGAGGTCGTCGTGACCCACAATGGGACCCAATTCTCAAAAAAATACTTTACTAAGTATTGCACCAACCTTGGTATCAAGCTGGTCCATACTTCGGTGGTATACCCTTAAGCAAATGGACAGGAGGAGGTCACGAACCGAATACTATTCCATAGGTTAAAGACCAAGCTCGAAGACGTAGGGGGCTCCTGGTTAGACGAGCTCCCCTCAGTTCTCTGGTCTTACAGGACAACCCCAAAAGAACCAACGTACGAGACACCATTCAGTCTTTGTTACGGAACTGAAGCAGTAATCACGGTTGAAATCGGGCTTTCAAGTCTTAGGGTGGAATCATTTGTCCCACGGGATAACTCTCAGAAAATTAGGGAACACCTAGACTTGTTGGAGGAAGCCCGCGACGCCGCCAGAATACGGATAGTGGCCTGCCAATATCAAATCGCCCGATACTACAATAAAAAAGGTAAAGGCGTGACAATTCGATGTTGGAGACTTGGTCCTACAATGCGTCGAGGCCACAGGCAAGCTGGCCGGCTGCAGCAAGCTCTCCCCAAATTGGGAAGAGCCTTTCTTAGTCTTCGCCGTCTTGCAAAACAGAGCGTACAAACTGTGAAACGGAGCGTACAAACTCCGAAACCAGGACGAAAAGTTGGTCCCATGAATGTGGAACGCGATCCATCTCAAATGCTACTTCCAATAAGGGACCCAAGTATGTATTTGCATTATTGAGTATACGCATTCACTTGCTTGTTTCAATTTATCAAAATAAGTGTTTCCTTAGCATACTGCCTTCCCTTTCCGGTGTGCATGTATATATATGTATTTGTCTTGCAGGTTTACTCGACCTAAACTGCCCCTAAATCGGGAGGGTCTTCACCTTCTCGTTACTAAACCCTAATCATCCAGGCAGCTCATAAGTGGTTGAATATGAACCGCAGTCATCCGAGCAGCCCATTAGCGGTCGTACTTAAACCTTGATCATCCGGTGGCCCATGAGCGGCCTAGTATGAACCTCGGTCATCCAAGCAGCCCATTAGCAGTTATATTAAACCCTGGTCATCCAGGCAGCCCATATGTAGTCGAATCTAAACATTGGTCATCCAAGTGGCCCATTAGCGGTCAAAATCTTAGGGGCTAGCGCAACACACGCAACGACCTCTTCTATAAAGAGATAACGTGATCAGGCAATGATGGTCAAAGGGAGAAAAATTCTTCTCCAAGGTTGGTCGCCCAAGTCAACACTTGGACAGCGTCACCAGGCTTCACTCACAAGCCGCCACTACTAGGCCGGCTAACGCACACGCAACCGCCTACAAAAAGAAAACCTAAGGATTTCACTCCTTTGGCAGTAATGCAATGGTCGCCAGCCAACTGAGTTGGCCGTCCAGTATAGCAAACATGCAAGTATTAAGCAGCAAAAAGAAATAGACATAAAGTGGGAGAATTCTCATTTCATTGCTTTCAAATGTATTACGTTATACATTATACAAAGGGAAGACCAAAAATCGACAACAAGCTAGGGAGGTAGCGCCTGACCATCTCGCGGATCCCACACGAGACTTTCGCGGGTCTGGACGGACCTGTTTGACATATTAAGCAGGTCCACCAGGAAGTTAGGGTCAATAAGCTGCACGATACGCCGACACATATTGACCCATTCCCACATCCCCGACCACATCAATTGCTCAATCTTGTGGGGGCATATCCTGAGGCTCAGGCAGTTCTCCAACTCTGTCAGCTGCTTGCCAAGCTGGCTAAGGCGCCCCGTAATCCACTCATTCTCCTCTCGTGGCTGGGCATTCTCCTCGTTCAGACTAACATTCTCAGCCTCTGTATCAGCCAGAACAGTCTGCAAGGTGGCGGAATCCGACCGGTACTCCGCCCCCGAAGCTGCCAGCTTCGTGTCCAGCCAGGCGATTTCTGCCTCCCTGTCGGAGATCACTCGGTCCCGCTAGTTGATTACCTTTGCAATGGCAGCCAGTACCTTTTCCTTTTGCACCAAAAAACAAAACAAATCAGAAATTCTAAAGGAGAAGTTATGCAAAAAACATCACAGAAAATAATACATCCCAAACTCTCCGTGCGGGCCATCAGGCCTGGCCTCCAAGTTTAGCTCCAATGGCGGCGGGCTGGAAGCAATGCCCTCATGAGCGGAGCTGGCGGCGGCCTCCTCTAAGATGTTCTCCAGGAGTCCCTCATCAATGTCTTCTATGGCGGCAGCAAGCTCCCCAGCGACGGCCTCCACTATAGCCGTAGGAGGATCAAGGTCAATCACCAGCTACTCAGCCGGCAGCTACATAGCTGGTGAGCCGATTGACGGCTCCTGCACCTCTGTCGGCGGCTCACAGGCTAGCTCTAGTAAAATCTCCATCAACACCGCTCGAAGAACCACTTGTGGCACAGGCTGCGCCAGAATAACGCCTTCAGCCCGAGTTTCTGGTAGGTCCTCAAACGTCTTCTCCATTCTGGCGGCGCTGCCAGAACTGCTGCAAATCCCGACAGTGATATAGTCAGGCCCCGAAGACGATGAGAAGGGCGTCTACATAGCCATCCTCTTGGGCCTTGGGCCGATGAAGTCATTGTCAATCGGACAGGGACGGATGAGCAGGCCCCTGAAATCCTTCGGTCGCATCATAACCACCGGCGACGGTGCCTTGAGCTTCTGAATAGGAAAAGGCGGACCCTAATTCACATTCTTGGTCTCTACCCTAGAGACCAAGAAATCTCTCTTGAAGCCAGAGAGATGGGCTTTGACCAATTTGGTTAGCCACTCCAAGGACGTCGTCTCCGCCACAGACGGCATCTCCTTATAAACTTCCGGCATCTGGCCCCAATCCTTCGCTAGGGGCCAGGTCTTAATCACCCTCACAAAGAAAAATTGATTCTTCCTTTAGGCCACTACGTGGAATCAGGGAGATCCACTCTCTTCCCTGGTTTATCTTGAACAGCCCCTTCACCATAAACATTGTTAACCGCCTAGAATGCTTACGGAGAAAAATACAAAAGTTGTAAATATACCGTACAATATTGGCGTGAAGCTGGTCGACGGGAACACGCAAAGTCTGGAGGATCGACTGTAACTCGTCTGGAAGTGGAAGACGGAGACCACTCCTTAGGTGGGCCTCATACACCGTTATGTGTCCCGCCGGCGGAGAGAAGGCCCTGTCGTCCTTATCCGAAACCCTCCATGCAATGTCTTTGGGGATGTTGAACTCAATGCATAGCTCTTTTACGTCGTTCTGTAGAAGAACAGAAGGGATATCGGCAACAGAGGTCGAAGCCATATTTGCAGAGGGATTAGGATTTCTTTCTTTTCTCTCTGGAATGAAAGCAGGTTGAAGACAAAGAAGTAGAGTAGAAGGCGTGGAAAATACTAAGTGTAGAGGAGGAAAATTTAAACTGCAAGGTGTGAAATGCCTTAAACCTCCTCGGGAAAGCACGCCATCATTTTTGCCACATGTTGCATCCCAAATGGGCCTCTTTTGAACAAATCTTCTGACGCATTAATGGCTAGGATAGTGGTTTAACCGTGTGAAGACACGTGTCCACTTTTAACCTAACAGGCCAACTAATGACCACGCGTCGGTCAGGGCTCATACAAAATTCTCTGGAATTTGACCAAAGACGGTCAACAGATCTGGTCAACTTTCTTCTTCGAATTTGACCAAAGATGGTCAACAGATCCAATAAACCTTCTCCTTTGGATCTGACAAAAAACGGTCAACAGACCTGGTTAACTTTCTTTTCCGAATCTGACAAAAGACGGTCAACAGATCCAGTCAACCTTCTCCTCCGGATCTGACCAAAGACGGTCAATAGACCCGGTCAACTTTCTTCTCTGGATCTGACCAAAGAGGGTCAACAGATTAGTTAACTTTCTTCTCCAGATCTGACCAAGACGGTCAACAGATTCAGTCAACGCCTCACCCTTTCTTAAAGTTATCCAAAATTTTCAAGCAGCAAAGGAGAGTGAGGAGCATCCCATCATGAACATGCCAGAAGCTAGAATTCTAGCCACCAGCTTGGGGGGCTAGTGATGGGTATACTGTAAATGGGTCGGCCCTATAGTCAAAGGCGGCCCAGGTCCACTATTGGACGGTCAACATTGGCCTAACAGGAAATGAGGGTCGAATTCCTAAAAGGCCCAAACACGCGTCAGACGGCCGATGCCAGCGTTGACCGACTGAGGCACAGGTGGGTGGCCTACTCGCGCTCAGAACGGTTAACCCGTGCGTTGACTAGAATCACTGTAATAACAGACCAAGAATAAAAAGGCTTTTCACGGGCCTGACCCACTTGGGCCTATGCTCCAGCAGGTGGTTAACAACGGCTTTTTTCCTAACTCTGCACCTTCCATAAATCCAACCAGTTCCAAAAAGGACGTTGACAAGATCGGCGCCTTTTCCATAAGGATGGCGCCAGATCTTTCCAATTCCTACCAAGTGGAGCCTGCCAACGGTAATATATTTGAAAGGAAGGCAGGAAATTTGGAAAGCCGCTACCTGCCAGAGAAGAAAATAATCCCAACTAATTAGGCAACTCGTGCCTTCCTCACAAGGAAAGCCGCCTAAAAATGGCGCAACGAATCACACCTTCCAACTAAGGAAGATCACCCTGCCACCATTAAAATGAACCCTAGGGTCTTCGCTCAGGACATGCGAACAACTACTCACACAACGCCTGTTGCTACACTTTCTACCACACAGACACACAACTCTCTGCTGCCTGAAAGAAACATACGCTCTCGACTAGGCATTCCACGATGATTTCATACTCTCTCTCTCTGCGAATGCATTGAGGGAAAGAACACAAATTAAAGGCATACAGGCGCTCTTCCTGTTGACAAACACCTACTACCTTCACCCATCATCCAGATTTAAGAGATGATGTTGCCTCTCTTTCTTCTGAAAACCCATGCACTCTTACACACTCTTTCTAAATTCTCATTTCCAGTTACCTTTCCATATTTCAAGGGTTGTTTACTGATTTGAGCGTCGGAATATTTTCGGTGGAACAACTTTCCGCTAAAACACTGTCCTCTTGTTCGTTTTAGTGGTGTGTAGGATCCAAACTCAGTGAACGGAGCCAGAACCAAATAAGCGGATCAGTCCGAATCTATTTAAAGTTCGGATCCAATAACGCATCAATATTTATAACTCATAATTTCCTCAGCTAGAGATTTTTATTTATTTTCTTATTTTCCATTAAAATATAGCACATAATATGCACATATTTATACACTAAAAAATATTAGTAACACATTATTTAATCACTTTTTAAATATTTTTATTTTATGATTTCTTATCTATCAATTTAGTCATATGTTAAATTTTTTAGTATTATTTATCTCATAGTATGTATCCAATTTTCGATGACAAAACATATGCGGCCATTTGTTTACTGTGATAGAATAAAATTTAAGAAAATATTATAGATATATTATTATTGTTAATACTTATTGAATTTAAAATTCAGTAAAATCTGTGAGTTATATTTAATATAATTCATGTGTTAGATTCAATGAGATTCTCATTCTATGGGCTCATGATGCTTATTATTATTTGTTATTCATATCATTTATACTGATATTCCAACCAGCGATTCCCTATCTTCCTAATAACATTAGACTCTAGGGGAGATCGTCACCTGTTATTGATGAATTTCAAATTCTACGGAATCCTTTTATCTTATGGTACGAAGGTTTGGTAGGGCTTACTCTTATTATTGCTTTTGAATTATAATTACAATGAATTGTACATTTTTGAATAGAGTTTATTGTTAGATTTTATGTTATTTCAGTGGCTTTAGTATATTTGATATTATATATTCAAAATATTTATTTGTTTATTAAACGTTTTTAATTATCATTACTTATTTGATATTTGACTAATTCTTATATTTTATTGACTTCAAATTTAAGTTTATTATATAATGCTATCAGGGGACTCCACATTTACTGTGGGACTTTTAGCTAGAGGGGATTTGAGAGGTTAGTTGTTATCGTATTATTTAGTGACAATTGGATTATATTTTGATGAAGATTTGCTAGTTTTTTTCAAGTTATGACTTATGAATTTTAGTAGTTTTATCTCTTAAATATTTGTTTCATGTAGTGATGAGACAATAACTTTATAGTTGAAAAAGGTTAAAATTATTATAAATATTTAATAATTTTATATATTAAAACTTTTAACATGAATGGTTCAAATCGAATTTGATAATTAATATTCGGGTAATCACGAACATAAATTGGAGCGGCTGCAACGCAAGAGAACGTTGCAGCCCCTTTGGCACCCTCGGGGGTCGCTGATTAAATATTTAACAGTCACTATTTTTCTAAAAGAAAAAAATAATAAAAATAAAAAAATAAGAAATGTTTTTTACTTTTCTTAAAAAATTAATAAAAATAAAAAATATATATAAACAACATTTTTTAAAAATCAAACGGCCCCTGAGAGTGTCAAAAGAGCTAGGACGCCCTCCCACATTTGCACCGTTCTTGTTGTATTTGGAGTTTAATACGACAATAGGTGTGACGAGAGGATCCTTCTTTCCTCCTATATTTCATTTTTTGCCATCCAAGTCCTCTGCATCTAATTTGTAAAGGCAGAGTGTCCTGCTAAATTTGTTTTCATATTCACTCTTTATATCCGTAAGCAATTACCAGTAACGTTTTTTGAGGTTAAGTAAATCTATTTTTTATTCTATGGTATGACTTTTTATAAGTTTTTTAATTATAGAAATTTATATCTTATCATTTATTAAAAATATTATCACTTAAATTATTAAATATTGTTATTTATTATTGACAATAGCAATATCTCAAGCAAAACCCATGATATCAAATAAATTTTGGATGATGTTAAAAATTTTATTATGTAAATTTTATAGAAAAAAATGTTCTATTTTTATTGTAATATTATTTTTTGCTTAAATAGCATCTCACGTATCATTATTTTTTAATTAGAATACTGTGGATTAAATTTAAAATTTATATTATGGCATTTTTTGATTGATGATTAATCTACCACTTAAAATGTTCTTTTTTGTTTCTTTTATATATATTTTTACTACATTTTTAATATTATTTTATAACATGTTTAACATATTATTATTATTATTATTATTATTATTATTATTTCTTATTATATTTTTATACATAATATATTAAATTTAAAAAGTAAATTTTAAAATAGTAAATTTAGTATTACCCACTGTATAAACCGTCAAATCAAACCAACTGGCTAGCATTCAATTTAGATAATTTGTCATTATTAATAGATTTGTTTGTTCGTATAAAAATTCAAATCACAGTCAGCGAATTGGTTGTGAATTATTTAATAATTCTTACCAAACCCACCCATATTCACCATTAAGAAATTAATCAAAATCATTACGTCCTGCTGTTTAATAACTTTATGTTTTAATAGTTAATAAATAATTTTACTTTGTTTTAGTTTTTTTTTTTCCATCTACCTATACTAATTTTAATAAAAATAGATAAAAATTATTTTTTAATATAAATAAAGGAGACGCTAGTTTATATAATTTTATTTCAAGACAAAAACAAAGCTCATCGCGAACTGTATTCTCCACTCGATGATTTTGGAAGTTGTCTTGTCGTCCTTAGCACGCAGATTTCGATGCCATTTCCTCGAAATTTCTCTTGCATTTCATCAACTCTTCAAATGCTCTCACCTTTCGTAGCCTGTCTCCCGTTCCTGTATAAATATCTCACCCACCTGATTGCCCCATTTGAAGAACACATAGACAGAGCGCATGCGCTTATCCGAATGCTTGACGTAAGTATAGATATGTTAACGGGTGTTATGTTATTATTATTGGCGGCAATAAGCAATCTATTGATAAGGATACAGAAATAATTATCTGTTGGTCAGAATGGACGACCGACTAATAAAAGCACACACACTGTAAATTAAAAATAGGAGAAGAGAAATGAATACCAAATATTTTATGTGGAAAATCCTTCTAAAATAAGAAAAAAATCATGTGACACTAGGTTCATAAAAATCACTAGGTATGATAATTTATTATACAAACAATATGAGGAGAAAATAAGAATAGAGTAAAGGTAAACAAAAGCTTCAACATTTTGTTTTCACTCACCACTCTCTTTCTTTTTACTTTCTCTAATATATTTTTCTCACTATTATACTACTTCATTGAGTGTGCATAGACACACACATATAAACATACGTCCCCCACCATAACCCAGTTTAGTGGTTGGTGCTCAATTTTCAAGATCTGCATGCGTGCATGCACATACCTTATCTTACAGCAGACGGCGCATGCCTGCTCCTACAAACCGATCAGCATTTAGAGTCCCAAAAATGATGTCTACCAATTACCCAATCAGGTAGGTCTACTGTACACCTTTTTGGGATATGATAGTCATTCAAACCTTCCATATTCAATCGGTCAACCCTATTGACCATTCTCTCATTCTTGGCCGGTCAATCACCCCATTGACTCGACGAAGTAGTCTGACCAGATTCTTCAGCGGAGTTAGTTGTCTCACGACTTTTACCAGTTAATATATTGACAGGTAGAGGTTGACCGTCCAGAAGGTTCCATACAACTATGTTGACCGGAATTCCTTCTACTCAAAGTAACACACGCGCTCCATCCAAGTCCTCCAATCATAAGGACTTCCACATGGGAGTGATTCCCAACAAACTTTTCCTCACGATTGTGGGGAAGTTAAGTCCATCCGTCCAACCAGCCTGCAGCATGCTTCATTCTTCCCTTTCGGCAGAATATTGGTTATCATGTCTGTCCCATTTTCTTTAGTGTCAATCTTTTTTAGTGATAGTAGACCGACTTCTAGTACTTCTCTCACCCAATGATATCGCACATTAATATGTTTTGATCTGGAATGGAGTGATGAGTTTTTATAGAGATGAATGGTACTCTAACTATCACAAAATACCACATACTTTTCCTATTCAAGGCTCAGTCTTTGAATGAACTTCTTCATCCACAACATCTCCTTACAAGTTTTTATTATGGCAATATACTCAACTTCAATAGTAGAAAGAGCGACACACTTTTATAACTTGGACTGCCAGAAAATTGCTCCTCTTGTAAATTTCACTAAATATCATGAAGTGGACTTGCGACTGTCAAATCTCCGGCCATATCAACATCCGAGTAATCCACCAATTGAGGCTTGTCACTTCCAAGACACTAGCACCTCTTGAAAGTTTCTCGAATATATCTCATAATCCACTTTACCGAGGACCAATGCTCCTTCCCTGGATTGGACAGGAACCGGCTGACTGTGCCAATAGCATGTGCTATGTCCAGCCTGGTGCATACCAAGGCATACATGAGGCTTCCTACGGCTGAAGAGTAGGAAACGCCTCTCATGTACGCTTTCTCTTCGTCCGAAGATGGACACTGGCGACTACTCAACCTGTGATGATTTGCAAGTGGAATGCTGACAGGTTTAGACTTATCCATGTTGAATTGTTAGAGTATCTTTTTAAAGTAGTTTTCTTGAGACAGCCATAGTCTCCCTACCTCCCAATTGCGCATGATTCTAACACCAAGAATCTGATTTGCCGGTCCGAGGTCTTTCATGGCAAAGGATTACCTAAGTTGCTCCTTCAACTTCTTTATCCGAATACTGTTTTGTCTAATAATTAATATGTCGTCCACGTAAAGGAGAAGGACAACAAAATCGTCTTCCGAAAACCTCTGTGTAAAAACACAATGATCACAAGTAGTTTGCCGATATTTTTGACTAGTCATGACTAATTCGAACTTCTTATACCACTGTCTTTGAGTCTGTTTCAACCCATATAGGCTATTCCTTAGACGATAGACTAGTTGCTCCTTTCCTTTAACCTTGAACCCTTTTGACTGTTCCATATAGATATCTTTCTCCAGTTCACCACGAAAAAAAGGCTGTCCAGACATCCAATTGTTCCACTTCCTGATTTTGGGTGGCTGTCAAGCCCAACACAACCTGTATGAGGATATTTTTACCACGGGAGTAAAAATCACATCGAAATTAATTCCATTCCGTTGATTGAAACTTTTCACCACTAGCCATCCATTATACTTTGGCTTCATGATATTTTCATCCATTTTCAACCGAAAGAGCCATTTATTCTTTAGGGCCTTCTTCCCCTTAGGATGTTTGACTAAATCAAATGTATAATTCTCATGAAGAGAACTCATTTCATCATTCATGACTTCCAGCCATTTTTTTTTACTCTCATCCTCCATAGCCTCTTTATAACTTTCAGGCTCACCGGTATTTGTGAGCACAACATATTCACAAAATATTTAAATGGCAAATCGGGAGAAATATGGAGGTATACGTTGATAACGTACTTATCAAAAGTATATTTATTAACAATTTGGTCGAGATATTTGAGGTACTTAAGACATACCGAATAAAGTTAATTCCAACCAAATGTGTACTTGGGGTAACTTTCAATAAGTTCATGGAATTTATTGCCTCACAATACGGGATAGAGGTAAATCCAAAGAAGATAAAAGTCATAACAAATATAAAATCATCTCGAACTGTCAAAGAAATCCAAAGGTCAAGCAAAAGACTGGTTGCTCTATCTCAATTTTTGGCAAAGACAGCTGAAAAATATCTCTAATTCTTCAATGCATTAAGAGGAACAAAAACAAACAATTTTTCAAGGGACAGGTGAGTGTCAGCAAGTTTTTTGAGAATTTAAAAAATGTTTGATACATCTACCTTTACTAACTTGTCATAAAGAGGATAAGAAATTACATCTCTACCAGGCCATCTAAAAAAAAAAAACTTAGGGTGCCATTTTGATCAGGGAAGAGGAGTCAATGTGATCTTAAGATATATGAAGACTCCGTATGTGTAAATAAAAATGTTGCTTTAGCCTTAATTTTTGTTACGAGAAAGCTTCAATCATATTTTCAAGACTACAAGATTATGGTCTTGACTTATCAACTATTAAAACAAATCTTGAAGAGGCAAGAAGTATTTGAATACCTAATGAACCACTATGAAGAGTTAATTCCTTGCAAATTTTACCGTTGAAATGATAATCCTAATCACAAAAGAAACATATGAATATATGAAGGTAACTCCAGAAGGATCATTGCCCGCACGGACGCTACATGTCGATGGAGCATCTTCATAGTCAAGTAGCAAAGCTGAAGTAGTATTGAGTTCACTAGAATGATTCGTAATAAAACATATAGTCACATTTGCATTCCCAACCGCCAACAATATTGTAGAATGTGAGACTATAGCCGATTTGAATCCTATTAATGAATATTCCATCAAGAACTTGATTGTTTATAGTGAATTTGAGTTGGTAGTCAATTAAGTGATAGCTAAATTCAAAGAATCCAACGCGAACCTCACAAAATACCTCCACAAGATGTAAGATCTCTTATTACCTCTCAATAAGGTTGAAATTATCCACTTCCTAAGAAGAGATAAATGAAAAACCGATTGACTATTCCAGATAGCAATATCCGATTGTCCAAAACTCTATACCCAAGATATGAGATAAATGCTTCAAAGGCCTAGTATCGAGAAATGAGATTTTCCAAGTGACAGATAAGGTAACTTGGATGATTCTATACCTAAAGTACGAAAGTAAAATACTTCCAAACGAATCCCCAAAGGTAAAATAAAATTTAAAAAAGGCTGGTTGACACACTCTGGTGGACGGGTTGTGATAGATCAGATAAACTTAATACCACCTGACATAATGTCCGTCAATAACTTGATACAAATATTAAAATATCCAACTATGTAAGGAAACCAAGTATGCATAGGATCCAAATATTGCCACTATATTTTCGTAGCTCCGATGTCATATTGTCAAGATACAATGTCGAATCAGGAGATACCAATTGGGACCAAAAATAAACTATAAAGACCTACGGAAGTATATAAATATCCATCATTACACAACGAAAACTATAACTGTAACGTCCCCGGCGCATCCGCACTGTAGATATTGCCCGCTTTGGGCTGGGGCAACTTACGGCGTCCCAAGCCAACACCACGCCCACAATCGCCTCAGCCCACGCCGCCGCAACCTACACCGCACCACCGCTGACCACCGTCGCCGTCAATTTCCTGCGCCGGGCCGCCGATTCTTCCCTTCTCCTCCATCTTCTTCGCGCGGCAACCCTAATTTCCCCCTTCTCCCCTATCTCTTCTCTCTCCCCGACACTTTTCTTCTTTTCCCATTTTCTTTTTATTTTCTTTTAACTTTTATATTATTATTATATATATATGTTTATATATATATAACTTTCTTTTATTTTTAAATCCAACTCGACCTCCAGACAACATTACGGGCACACTCCGAGCCCCACTCCGCACCTCCGATCATTCCCAAAAATTTTTACGATATTTTAAATTATTTTCACAACGTCCGAAATATCCAAAAATTACAATTAATATTAAAATAATCCAATCGGGATCTGACATATTACACTCTCCCCTCCTTTTAAAAATTTCGTCCTCGAAATTTACGCATATCAATCCTTAAACAAAATAAGAACAATTCTTTCAAACTTTACCTCGATCAAAAGATTCCTCCAAAAGAATTTGATCAACACCTGATCTTTCTATCCCAATATCAGAATCAAAATCTCAACATAAAATAGCTTCTCAAAATCAGCAACAATTCACACTTGATTACATGCCAATAATCAACCCATATTTCTCTCAACATACATACACAAAACACATCATAGAGATTCCCACAAACTCAAATAACATCAATCAGTTGGCCACCTCTCCAATTCGCTGCAAAACCTCAAAAGCCCATCGAACCTCAACCCCAATCTATCACCTGCCCTCAAAACTTGAAACTCTTCTCGATCATCCAATCAGGCTACAAATCTGATCTCTTACTTCAATTCTTGAATTAATTCTTGTAACCGATAACCGTGAATCGACACGATTTCGCTGCGCAACTCTAATCAATCATGTGCTTCAAATCACAATCAATGCCTCAAAATTAGTATACCTTGCAACATTCTCATCTTGTTAATGTATTAACGGCCAAACTCGAGAATGACTTTCTAATTAGCAAGCAATAAGCCGACTTCTTCAACTCATCCATCAACATCCAAGATGCCACCAAATTTCTCGCTGTCCAACGCAGACCAAAACAAAATCTCGAAGGCTTCTTCTTGATTTCTTCCTTCAAGCACGAGACGCATGATCAACTCGCCACTACAGCTGTTGACAACCTCAACTGCTCCCTGAGCTTCCATCCGACAATCGAGGCTTTGCTTGATTGCATCCAGCTTCATGATCGCTCGAACAAAAGGATCTTCACTTCTGATCTTCACAAAAACATCTTCCGCAGATAGGAGCTTGCTTCGGAGCCCAATCCTGGCAGGATTTACTCACCGATAACTCTACAACTTCTCCACTCAAAATGAAGACAGAAGACATTGCAGCACAAACTCTTAACGCAACTCTGATCCTGAACAACATACACATAGACAGAGAATGGATCCACCTACCTACTCCTTCGTCGACAAAATCTCCTTCTACTCCATGAGATTTCAGACCGATCAAATCAAAGCCGCTACTTCTCCAACATCACAGGACTCAACAAAAACCACCACCAAATCAAAGTCCTCAAACCACCACTGTAGAGTCCCACATCGGATGGGGAGGTGAACGAAGCGTGCCTTATAAAGGGCGTGGATACCTCTTCCATTGTGGACGTGCTCTGGGAGCCCGTGGGGGGTTCGCCAGGGGAAAACCTTGAGGCCTGCGTGTGGTTGGACGCCGTGAAGGTCCCCAGGCTAAAGAGGACAATATCTACACGCTTCTGCTGTGTCACTCTGATGAGTGGGGAAAAGTGTTTCCCCGTGTGGACGCGTTTTGGGGGCGGTGGACTCCGTCTGCCAGGAACAAAACCGTGCGGGTTACGTGTTGGCCTGGGACGCCGTAAGTTCCCTCAGCCCAAAGCGGACAATATCCATAGTGCGGATGCGCCGGAGACGTTACAATAACCATCAGAGTGTCAGTAGATAAACTATAATACATCAAAATATCTTTCTACATAAATATAGATAGACAAAATCATCCTCAAAAGCCTAGCAACCATCGACGTCTAATCTTTCGCATCAAGGCTCAACTCGTGCATATCTGAATGTAAGAATAGCAAGCGAGTGAGCCAAATATTTAATAAAGTACAAATATAAATAAAGACATACACATTTATACTTAAAAAACATATTAAGAAGACAGAGTAGGATCTTAAATTCAGATACATAAACATAAAAACACGATCAAATATATTTTCTGAACACATTTAACTTTCATATCTTATTTCTGATTTTTTTTAGATCTTAATATTATATTCATGATCAAAATATTTCATATTGCATTCAAATTTCTTATTTTACTCATAATTCCTTTAGCCTTCAAATTATACAAAAACTTATTTATCTTTAGAGACTAGGCTAGTAGTCTTTACCAATTAATGGAGCAAACAATCGAGGAAAATGATTGTGTTCACTCCACACAATCAAAAGGCATATGCTTCTAATTCTGCCAGAGGGAATGCATATGGAACCCGTCTTATAAACCCCCACAGTAGGGCATTTTTCTCGATACAACTGTAATATCCTAAGATACGCTAGAAAATATCACCATTTAAAATAAAAATCCTTGGCATAATTTCATGAATGCTTTTCATATTTCAATTGAAAACTCTGCATAAACATACTGATATTGATAACGGACAACAGATAACGGATATTAATAACAGATAACAAATTGTAGAGTTTTAATTTCTTATTACAGATTCATATTTCATATTCTTGAGAATATTGATACATATTTCAGATTCTTACAAATACAGATACATATTTTTATATATTTGGGATACAGATACATATTTCATATTCCTTGTGGACTTAAGTCATAGATTTTAACAAATGATTTTTCATAAAAAGCAAATATGTAAATAATCATAAACTTTATAGAACAGATGATTTTTTAGTATAAATAGATGAATGGATAACAATAAAATTTACATATAATTTTAATAAATTTACAGTATAATTATAATTAGTCCATAAATCATACTTCTCAAATTTCAATTATAATAAATAGATAAACTTTAACAGATGACTTTTTATAGATATAACTTTAGATTTTAACTAATAAACTTAATAGATATCAAATAATCTTTACACCAAAATTTAATACTTTACAGTTAAATAAACATGCAGTATAACATAAATATTTCAAAAATTACAAATCTCAAATTTTAAATATGCAGAAATTTTTAACATATTTACAGATATTAAATAGGAACCAAATACAGAAAAATAACACAAAAATCATGAAACGTGCATTCAAACATAAAATTTTTTCATAGAATCATGAAAAAACAGTAAAATATATTATTTAATCAGTAAAAAATTAACGGAGCAGAATATCAGAATAATAATACTCGTAGAGAACAGACAACAAACAACAACAACAGAAAGACAAAGTTTAGAGTGTATTTACCTTAACCCGATCTACCACTTTTCGTCTTCGAAGATGGATCAATTCTAACCCTAAACCACTTTCTCTCTCTTTTCTCTTTCTCCTCTCTTCTATTTCTCTCTCCGTCTTCCTTCTAACCCACCCACGAGATAATCTGATTTTTTTCTCTTTTTATCTTTAAATAAAACAATTTTTATATTAAAAAATGATCAAAGCTTATCAAAACATTTCGGATAAGGATCGCCAACGCTCGAGCGCTGGTCAGGCGCCCTTTAGGCATCCCTCCCCTGAAATCGACTCTCAAGCAATGCCTCGAGCGCCCATCGAACGCCATGGTACTGAAATCTGCGCTCGAGTGGAGCTCGAGCACCCATTGGGCAACCGTTAGGCCTGCAATGAACCAATTTCGCGCACGCACCGTCCGGGATCCATTTTGACCCTTTTAACCTAATAGTTCATATCTTTAGATCTCAATTTTGATTATATTAGTTTAATAAATCATGGTTATCATAATTTAAAACTCAAATCTTATTTACGGATTAACATTTCAAGGTTTACAACGTCGACTCCCGATTTTGTCAGTTCCGGGTCTTTGGGCTCTTCAATCAAATTTCTCCCACATTTTTTAGCCTCGATTTATTTATATTAACTTAATTACTCATATCTACTGTGTTTTAGAAATTGGTACCTTACACAGGTAACTATACAGAAGAGATTATATGCATTGTCTGACTCCAATGGAAGTTGATTACGCTTTCAAAAAAGTACAACTTGATATATGCGGCATGCACGTGGGAGGTAAAAATTTAGCCTTTAAAATTATGAAGAAGGGCTACTATCAAGCAATTATGAAGTAGAACGCAATGAAGTTTGTTAAAATATATGATAATTTTCAAATTTAGGATAATATATCCAGACAACCATATACAAAACTCTAGATATTGCAAGCTCATTCACCGTTCTTATATTCGGAACTGGACATGATAAGTTCATTTCCTATAGTAGCCAAACAAAAAAAATTCATTATCATTGCGGTGAATTACTTCACAAAATGAGTTGAAACTTCTCTATTGGCCAAGATTATAGAGCAAAATGCGACCAAATTTGTGTGCTAAAATATCTTATAGATTTGAAATATCAAAAGTGATAGTGATCAACAATGGTATCTGATTCTTTAGTAAAAGGCTCACAAAATACTGCAATATTCTCAAAATTAGATTGGTCTATACATCAATCTCAAACGTACAAACAAATAGACAAATGTGAATAACAAATCTGGTAATAATGAATGGTTTATAAACCAAATTGGATAAAGTTAGAGTTGCCTGAGTAAATGAACTTCTGTCCATACTTAAGGAATATTTACAAATTGATTCGGTTGATGATCATCAATAAGTTTGATCTATGTCATGTTCATTATATATGGCAACAGAACTCATCAAAAATAAAGACTGTTGCAATCTGACACTATGTATGCTACCGTATTCAATGAAACTTGTTCGGGTAAAGTTCAATTTAAGCTTGGTGCATCACACTGATCAAACTTTTTGACCTGTGCAGCATATGTGTTCAATTTGGAACACAAAACTCCCATCTTAGATCACTTTTTGTATTGGACAAGGCAATGTAGGAAACCACAGATATCATACACGTGAGAAGAGAGCAGGATTGAACTTGGAACTGTGGCATAAGAACTTTCAATTAATCAGAGTCTACATTGTGGGTTCAAACACTCCTGCTGATTCCTTGCCAGCTGAAATACGAACTTGGCTCACTTTATATACCTTGGGATAAGATGCACAAATATCATAGAGCCTCCTGAATCTATTGGGAATTCACGCAATTGAATTATATTAAACTATAGGGGTGTTGAAGACTTTTGTAATGAGGTAAGAGTGCCTAACAGTTTTATGGAAAATGGAGTGACTTCGCCATCTTTTTTTTTTTTATCTCGCCTAATAGTCAGAGGTTAAATTTTAAAGTATTAATTATCTTGTAGTATGTATCCAATTTTCGATGACAAAACATACGCAGCCATTTGTTTATTATGATAGAATAAGTCTAAAAAAATCTTATTGATATATTATTATTATTATTACCTATTAAATTTAAAATTCAATAAAATCTGTGAACTATATCTAATATAATCCATGTGTTAGACTCTAGGAGAGATCCTCACTTGTTATTGATGAATTTCAAATTCTACAGAATCGTTTTATCTCACGGTACGAAGGTTTGGTAGGGCTTACTCTTATTATTGGTTTTGAATTGTAATTACAATGAATTGTTCATTTTCAAATAGAATTTATTGTTAGATTCTATGTTATTCCAGTGGCTTTAGTATATTTGATATTGTATATTTAAGATATTTATTTATTTATTACACATTTTTAATTATCATTACTTATTTGACATTTGACTAATTCTTATATTTTATTGATTTTAAATTCGAGTTGATTATATAACGCTAGCGGGGACTTCTGTATTTACTGTGGGACTTTCAGCTAGAGGGGATTTGGGAGGTTAGTTGTTATCATATTATTTAGTGACAATCAAATTATATTGATGGATCTTCAGGCTTTGACTGTCGCCCTTGCGTTGGTCCACTTTGTGAGAAAACTCCGTCCATACCCCAATTCTAGCTAGCTTAGAGAAGAGCGGAGGTGAGCTCCAACGCAAGGAAACTACAACATGGATTTTGTATATTGATGGATCTTCCACTCAATTAGGATGTTTTGGTGACTCTAGAATGATTCAAGATAAAATACTTGATGACATTCGGATTTCCAATCACTAATAACGTAGCCAAATATGAAGCCCTATTGGTCGAGCTTAGGCTAGCGAAGGAATGTATGATAAAGAGCTTGATCATCCGCAGTGATTCAGAACTAGTAGTCAATCGAGTGATCAAAAACTTCGAAATGTCCAACCCATGCCTAGCAAAGTACCTTACCAAGGCAAAGGACCTATTAAAAATATTTGATAAGGTGGAGGTCCATCACACTCCAAGGGAAGACAATCGGAAGACATATTAATTGGCAAAAATAGCTGTGCTGGGAATCCTGAGTAATACGCTAAGGAGATGCGGAGAATCCTTATGACCCTGAGCATAGAAGTTCCAAAAAAAACGATGCCGATCTCAGATGAGGAAATTTGGATGACTTCACACCGAAAGTACCTTGAAGAGAGTCTTTTACAGGAGAATCGAGAAGATGCAAAACGCATAGAGAAGAAGGCCGGATGGTACACTCTCATGGATTGGAAGCTATATCGAAGAGGAAATTGGTCATAGTCGTGACAGACTATTTTACGAAATGGGAAGAGGTTTTCCCACTAGCAACAATCACCAAGTAGAATGCGAACGAGTTCTTCTGTCAAAGCATCATTTGTAGATTTGGGATACTTGAGGTCACAATAACCGACAATGAAACTCAATTCACTAAAAAGTGGTTCAACAAGTACTGCACAAGCCTGGGTATCAAGTTGGTCCATGCCTCTGTTGCCTAACCTCGATCAAATGGACAGGTAGAGACAACGAACCAAACTTTTTTGTATGGGTTGACGACAAAGTTGAAAGATGTAGGGGGGTTTTTGGGCAGGCAAGCTCCCATCCATATTGTAGTCTTATTGGATGACCTCTAGAGGACTGACTTGAGAAACACCATTAACTTGTGTTACGGGATCGAGGCGGTCTTCTCGGTAGATATCGAACTACCCAAACTCCAAGTCGAAAGTTTCCATCTACATAGCAACTCTTAGTTCCTAAGAGAAAACTTAGATCTACTTGAATTTTGAGACACGGCAAAACTACAGACAATAGTTCATCAACGGCAAGTTGCTTGGTACTGCAAGAAAGTAATGGTACAACAGTTTGAAGTAGGGGATTTAGTTCTAAGCAACATAAAGGCGATAGGCAGGATCATTGATATAAATAAGTTGTTCCCCAATAAATAAGTTCTAAGCAACATCAAAGAATTTTATCCTACTCATTAAATATATATATTTACATTTTAGATAGCCGAGCTCAATATAGAAAGATGTCCACCAAATTGACTACCACCTAAGAGTGAATGACTCAATCGTCCTAAGGCTAAGGACTAGGTGGGCTAAACGATGGACCCTCGTCTGATCCCGGAAAATCCCTGATGTCAAAGTACTGAGAAGTTTCGAAATTCCTGAAGTCAAGATAATCTAAAGGAAAATTAGGATCGACCAAGGAAATGATCTGCCTATAGAGGGAGAGACTATCCTAGAATCTGTCATCCAACATGGGATCAACTTCTTCAGGCTAAAAGCACCTCCTCAATTCTCCCTTAAGTTGGGCACACTTGTTGTGGAGGTTAGAGATCACGTTAGCACCAAAAATCGATCGACGCTCACCTTCTTGGACGTTGTCCTCAAGTAAGGTGATTCTATTCATTGCTACGACATTCTCATTTGATAGCCATTGTGGTCTTATTGACCATTTGGACAGCTCTCTCTCCAGAAAAGTGGCCCAATCCTGGAGTAGTTTGGCTTTGGCCGCAACGGTTTTGACTTAGATCTCTACCTTCCTGAGCATAGCAGGATTGTTATGCGCTCGAGAGAGATGGCAATTTCAATGTCGTGCTTGATAGCCCATCCCCGACTAAGCATGCCAATTCCTGTGACTGCTAGACAAAACAAAATGATTTGTCAGATATGATAACGGGAGGAAAAATATCTAAAGAAAAAGAGTTAAATAAGAAATACCCTGCTAATGAAAGACTCCTCTCAAATGAGGGATTTGGAGACAAGTCAGGCTCAAAAATAGATGGAGTCCTCCAATATAGAAGGGGGAGAGCACGGCAATGAAGAGGGACTTCAAATCTAACGAGAAAGCAAAAGGCATCCAAATCCACAGAGCACTAAGATGGCGAGGGATCAACCTTAGGGGCCTCCTTGGCCTCCAAAATCTCTGATGAAAAATTACGAGGTCTAGGAACCCCAACCATAGCATTTGGATTATTGGTAGGCAAATTTCTGCCATCCCTTCATTGTTAATGGGCTGCATGACTGAAGCGATAGGAGGTGTCTTTGACATTTAACTAGATAATTATTAATTAATAAATTTATTCTCTAATAAACATTAATATATAAATTTTACGTCGATATCTTGATCGATCATAATAAATAAATGTAATGTAATATATATGACCTAAATCATGTGCCATGTCTCATGTGTCCCTGACATCGACCCAACAGTTACATAAGATCTTACGTAAGTAATGAGGCCTATCATAAAAAATTAGAGTATACAAATCTATGGAAATAAAATATATAACTATTGGACAATCACATAACACATCCATAACCTACAACAACAATATTTGAAATGGTTGACATTTGACTTAACTAATACAGCTGCTGTCCACATAACATAATCATCAGTTATTGTTGTTTGGAACCAAAATTTATGCCAAAATTATAACATCAAACGCATTAGCTATTGTCTAAAAACCATAATACAATATAAAATATTAATAGAACTCTAAACTAAATCTTCGAACACCACAGGTTTTCACTTTTGTCATTCGGCAAGAACTCATATATCTCATCTAAGGGTTTAGTAAAAATTACAAGGAGAGAGTCAAAAACTCAATAAGGAACATAATATAACAATAAATATGTATATCTTTGCATTAAAAACATATCAAAAAGATTATAGACCATGATCGGATGTAATGATATAGAATTTTCTTAAGACTTGTACAAGAAATTCAGTTTATATATTTTCAGAATTCTTATCTTATTTTAATTTTTCTTAGGGATCAGAGCCAATAAACCTTCTCAACTAAAGAAACAGACAATTGAAACCCGCGTTGTGTATGCTTCATACAACCAAAGGCTACACACTACTACTCAAGACTCGTAAATGGGTCATCTATATATAATTCTATAGACGAAGTTGAACACCACTTCTCACCTGTAAATAATAGGTTCAGATATTGATATACCACTATAATATATTAAGGTATGTCATAATATATTACCTTCTAAATAATAACCATGGTCCAATGCAATTCTTAATAAAACTCTATTTTTCTTCATTATTCTTAATTTTCTCAAATTTAAAGCAAATGATCATAATTCTTCACTTAATTGTAGAGTCTTTCTTCAATTATTTTAAAATTTTGTGCTTAACATTCTGCAGAACTTGGTCATAATAATTTTTAAAGTATGAAATACTTTATTAACCATTTAATACAAAAAATTCAATAAGTATGTATAATTCAACATATGTATAGAATTTTATAAAGATTTCAGACTATACAGGATAAATTATATGTATTATTCAGTTTATTTAAGCTATATATTTGATAATTTAAAGCATGCAAAATCTTATACATGAATTTATGACATACAAGGGTCAAACTTCAGCAAAAAAGGCAGCGAAATTAGCAACTTGAATAATCTTATGCAATTTCTGTTTTAGTAACATACGTGCAGAGTTATTTATAAAATTTTAAAGCATGTAAATATATATTTTTGAAGTCCAGAGCCTACTATAGCAAGAGGTATGAAATTCATCTCTCATAAAGACATTAAATCATGAATTTGGCACATGCATATATATATATATATATATATATATATATATATATATATATATATTGAGACAACCAATAATCGATGTGGTGCAAGATGTCGGCGTACTCTTGGACGAGTCTCGTCTATGGCCTTGCCATCTATTCTTCATTCCTCAGGATGTCATCGCGCATATGCACCAATGACCCTACCCCATTTATTCAAGATCTTCCACTTGAGGATAACTGCCAAGTAAAAAAAACGGTCCTTTCAACACTTCATAGAGTTTAGATTATTTTCACTTATTTTGAATTTCCTTCAGGGAGTGAAGGAGACCAGTCAGCATCTTGGTTGAACCAGAAGGCCACCTTCAAAGCAAGAGTATCCAGAGTAAGCCCCTTGGTACAAAGAAAGACACACAGAGTCACCTGATACCCAAGAGCATTCGGATGAAGATGAGCCACAAGGATCTCCAAAGCCCTCACTTACACAGCTCCTTCGCGAATAGAATACGAAGATCGGTTTTCAAATGCTCATCACAAATGGTTATGAATCTTGAACAAGGAGAGCAAGTCACATCATCAATGCTTGGGACAGCGTACTCAATGGCGCTTGAAATATGATACTTATTGTACAAAGACTCTATCATTTTGCCGGTAAAGATGGACGGAATATCAGCGACGCCCTAGGGAGCCATTCAAAAAGCAGCACAAGCCTGATATAATGGCAAACTAGGCAAGAGATAATCCAAGAATGAAGTGATGCAGAAACGGCTATGGGCTATCACTTAAATAGCCACAGCCTTAGCCTAGCAATAGCGTTGTTTGACGACATGCAATAGGTGCGCCTCCATGATGACCGCGACATGTGCCCATGTCACAGAGTACCACGGCACATTAGTTCGTTGGGTCAGTTATGTTGATTGACGCTTTACCTCTCTTGTAGCCTGTCGACAACTGATGGCCCCAAGGACTTGATCGGTGAGTTGATAGCGTAGTGTGGATAACAATGCCGTGAGATGCCTCTTTTCCAAAGCAATGGCAGATTGGTGTTGTGCAACCCTAACAGGTTTAAGATAAGTTCGATTTGTTTCCATCTCGGCCAGGTGCTCAAGATCCATCATCGCTAGTCAGATTGTCAAAAGATCGAGTTGCCAAACTGTCAAAAATCGCACAACAAAGTGTAACATTCAAACGCTTTGACTATTCATATTATACAAGAATATTAGAGTCATCAATATGAAAACAAATAATGCTCAGTAGTTTCATTTATTATTTCCTTTTACAAAGTACAAGCTTACAACAGTAAGCGTACAACTCAAAAAGAAATAAAAATATATGGAACAACGATCTGACTACAATTGTCCAACTGACCTTCAGGACAAACAATTACAAGAGGAATGCTCGCCGTTGACCGGCCACTGCTTCCATCCCAAGCTTTTGGTACAAAAGGAAGAGCATGCAAAATCCCTCCCTGCAAGAACACGATGCAATGCACCTATTTTTACTTGGGAGGTGACCACCAAAATCTATCCACCGAAGCGAAACCATAGCCTTCGAGTCCATAAGTCTTGGCAAGACCCACCACGACGACAAAGGCTAAGGCTTGACGTGGACGTAAAAAAAAAAAAGGAAGCTCCTCCCCCAATGGACGGTAGAATAGCCCTCCACCTCTCCGGAGTTGAATTAGAGGGGAGTACTCAACACCAGTTGGGAGAAGCGGATACTGACCACTGAAACTTGGACCTCGTTTAGTGCGTCACGAGACCGGTTTGAGCCAAGGTCAAAAGAGGGTAACCAACACAAATTTCAGACACATCCTCGGCCATCGACTTCGAACATTGGATAAGAGTCTTTGCCGATCCTAGCTTGTGGCTGTGCAAGGTCCATGTTAGCTTCGAGAAGACTAGAACATTAGTCTTCTAGTCAACACTTAATCGCCATATACATGGATCTACGTATTGTCTTCTCATTTTTCTATATTTCTACTCAATTAAAAAAGATTTCTGACTTGAATATCGAAGGATAAATCGGAAAGTGAGTCCCATCTTCCCGTGATCATTTGTTTATTAGTTGTGGTGTGCAGGATTCTGGTCCAAAGTAACGAAAATCGGATATGTTTCAATTCAACCCATTGGATAAGATTAAGTGGTCCTATAATTTATTCGATAATTCAAATCTATGGACACATTACATGTAAATTTTACTTTGTTTTAGTTTTTTTTCTCCTATCTACCCATACTAATTTTAATAATTTTAGTAAAAATAGATATATAATTAAATATATAAATGTTATTTTTTAATATAAATAAGGGAGACACGATTTCATATAGTTTTATTTCAAAGTGAAACTACAGCTCACCGCAAACTGTATTCTCCACACGGTGACTTCAGAAGTCGCCTTCTTCAGGACACAGATTTCGCTGCCATTTCCCAGAAATTTCACTTGCATTTCACCGACTCTTCAATTGCTCTCGCCGCTCTGCATCGTCTTTCTTTTTCTTCCTAAATTTTCTTCTCTTTTCTTTTTATTTTTTCTTTCTTTTGTCTTATTAAAAAATATTTTAAAATAATTAATATAGGTTAATTTTATATCTTTATAAAATATATAAATTTATGAAAATTAAATAATTTTAATACTTGTAAAACATATTTATTTATGCTTCAAAAAGAAAAGCAAAATATAAACAAAATAAGTCGGGATATTTGACCATATTTTTACTTATAATTTCCTCCGCTGGGGATATTAATTTATTTATTTCCTTATTTTTTATAAAAATATATATTTAATGTAATAGAGAATTAGTGGGGATTTAAATACCCGAGTAAACTAATAAGGCAAGAAGTCGCTCTTGTGTCATTCTCATTGAAGTTCCCTACGGCCGTGAGTTTAACAAATAATTGAATGCATTCCACGAGGCAGGATCCCATAGCCACACAACATGCACATGAATATATATATATATATATATATATATTTGATGGGTCTCGAAACCTAAGACCCAAAATAACAATTGCAGGCTCAGGGGATCACATGAATAAATTGGTCCAAGAGGCCCACAAGCCCATTTAGGCCCAGATGGTTAAGCTTGTTCCGAGCGCCCGCAGAACCAAATCAAGCAACCAAGAATGGCATTGGTGGTCCGAGAGGTCACTGTGACCCACGCGGGGATGAGGACAGCCAGAAAAATCAAAATAACCAAGGATGCCAACTAGGATGACTTGCGCAGCACGCGCCTCCACGTGTACTCAACGGCCTCTGACAAGCCGTACCTGCAGGGCATACGTCCCTACACGCCGTATCTGCAGGCTGTGACAGGTGTCCCTGTCACAGCCGTACCAACAGTAGTTGTGGCAGGCAGGCCTAACGTGCCAGTGCCACGTGTCACCCCTCTAACGGCATCCCATTCCTTATAAATATCCCCTTTCAGGCTACTGAAGGAAGATTCAGAAGAACTTCCATCTGACCACGCTTGAGCAGATAACTCTCGAGAGAAAAGAGAAAGAGTGAAGGGAGAAAGAAAGAAGCCAGACTTCTAACACTGTAATTCCCTGTAAAGGAGAATTATCTCGCAAGTTCTCATTGTACTCTTTTAACAAATTAGTGAAACTTCTCGGACCTCCTGTCCATTCCCGTGGTTTTTTACCCCTCTTTGCTTAACGGGGTTTTTCACCTAAATCTGCGTGTTCTCTCATCATCCTTACACTTCTATTATACTACTCGTGCACTACTTATTTTGTGTTGCCAGTATCCGTCCGCCCGCTCGTATTTCGCAAAACAGGCGGCCGGAACTCTCGGACGCAACATTGGCGCCGTCTGTGGGAAGCGACTGAAAGTCTACTTTTTACGTTTTTCTGAAAGAACGCGAACAACTTCAACTTCAAACCTCAGAATGGTAAACACGAGAGCATAGGCGAGCGCACCTGCTAAAGAGGTGCCCTCACACGGTGGCGACCCCGATCCCTGTGCTAGGGCGGAGAATCACCCTGACCCCGTGGTCAAGGGCTTGGTGGCCAAGATAGATGGCATGTCCCAGGCCTTCAACACACTCTGCTCCAAAATCAAGCAGCTCAAGGGGGCTCCTGACAGGGCCTCCCAGGCCGAAGCGTCACAGGGCGGGAATAGAGAAGGCAATCGCCGCGAAAGGCCGCCCAGTCGACGCGACAACCCCAGGACTCAGGTGGCCTCCAGCAGTAGAGCCCTGCGAAGGGTTGAGGACCAACCAGGTCCTTGGGTTTGAGAAGAGAGCCCCGAGAGGCGTCACTGGGAGACCCAGCGGAACCGCCGCGAGCGTGGCGACCAGGAGGCGGTTCCACGAGACGCTCCCCCATGAGGAGCCCGCACGGCCCCTGAGCGCCGTATCGTTCAGGAGCCCTATGAGTTGAGGCATTACCTCAACAAGAAGAATGCGGCTATCCCACCTCGAGTGGAGAATAGACCGAAAAAGAGGATGAAATCGGTGCTCCGAGAGAGCGGTGGGGGAGGGGCTAACGCGCTCCAATACCCGTTTTTTACGGAGATTAGGACGAGGACGCTCCCTCCAAAATTCAAATAAAAAAAAAATTACAGAAATTTATGTTTTAAAACATTTATAAAATGATATATTTGATTATATTCCATAAATATTTTAAATCAAATAATCAACGGTGGTGGCTTGAAGCTTCCTCATATGTGAACGGTTGAATCTCGTATGGAAAAAGAGAGAGAGAAGAAGAGCACTTTCACATTGAGAAGGGAAGAAAGCAGGTTTCTTTATAATCTAAAGAATTTCCATTCATAAGATAACATAAGTTATATTTATACTATTTATTTAATACTCTAACTGCATAATTATCTCCAAATAGCAATTTTTTCAATACTGTAAAATTGTATAACTCTCTCATGGTAGAAATATCTGCAACAATATTTTATCATTATACCTTCATATTTGAACTAATTTTATTACAATTAAATTTAATATTTATTTATGCATATTGGCTGAAAATTCGATGCCCTCAATTTTTTAAATAAAAAATATATTTTTTTAATAAAAAAAAATGCGATGGGTGCCAGATTTTTATCCGACGACTATGCACCGCATCATACAGGCATTGTACGGAGTAAAAATGACAAATGCCAGTGAATTAAATGAGTAAAACAACTTTCTCTCATTTACATGCTAATCAACAAACAATAAAAACAAACTCGCGCCCCAGTATTGTGCCTGTTCGGTGGATTTGTGGTCCCTATAATATGTGAGAATAAAAATTTTATTTATATCTTATTGTTATTAGTAAAATATTTATTTTTTATATTTAATTATTTTATTATTAAAATAATTATTTTTAAATAAATAAATATTTATTTAAATTAAAAAATAAAAAATATTAAAATTTTTAATATTATTAATTTATTTTATTTGGAGAATAACTATTTCTAAAAGTATTGTTATTTTACTCATAATATTTTTAATATTCGTACCATTATTCAAAACCTATATTATTTTTTTTACTATTACTACATATCAAATATTAGAAAGTTAATTCTTAACTTATTCATAATTATTTTAAATAAATAACCAAATATGGTAATAATAATTTTTAATTTTATTCACATCCTATTTCATTATCTGAAAATAATTATTCTATGTATATATTATTTTATTATAATAACCAAACTTACCATTAAAGTTTGATAGATGACTGGGATGAGATTCATCATCAATGGTTCAAATGCTGCAATGCATCTTGCTTCCTGAATAGTCTCTTCAACAATTTTTTTTTTTTAATTGAATGACTCAGATTACTTTATCATTTAGAATTTAAGATCTAACATATACCTATTGTAAAATAGAGAATCCTACTACGTAAAGTAGAATACTCGCTTCCTACCTATCCGAAAAACCTTCCTCACTATCATCAAACTCTTACCTAGTGTGTCCCTTTTCCTACCCTTAGACTAATACAATTTTGCCCTTTTTATTGCTATTTTCTCCCTGTAGCCTTCGTCTTTTCGTTATACTTATTTCTCAACAACCTTTCATTGCCATTCATGCCCATTACACTTTCAATGAAACATTGTTAGTGGACCAAACTTAAAATGTCATTAGCCAAGCATGTTGAGCCTCCCATCGTGAGAATCATGATAGCCTTAGTAGGATATGTAACTTTGCACAGGGCCGATGAGAGGCATTGCCACAAGGTCAACCTTGCTAGGCTCCCGGGTTATGCCTCTCACTCTAGCAAGGCCGCTCGTGAGTTGAGGGCCGAACACTCTAGAAGGGATCAACCTTCTTGAGCTCCCAGATCAGGCCTCTGGCTCTCGCGAGGCACTCGTTAGTAGAAGGCTGAACACTCTAGAAGCTCTCCTTGGGTCAAGCCTCTTGCCCAAGCGAAGAAGTGACGGGATACCTATCAACGCCGTAGGAGTCTTCTTTATAAGTGGAAGGGTGCCGATCGCCTCGGGAATAGAAGAAACGTCATCACTCTCGGCTTTTGCCTGCACTCCAGGACCGGCTCAGTCTCTCTTCTGGCAATGGGCCCTATCACTTGGATCCCTTCGAATGGCGAGGTCGTTAAGTGGATGAGTTTTTACCTCGGCAAGCTGTCTCCTCCTTCGGCTTCTCCTTTTGGGTGCTGACGATTGTGCATGGGAGGAAGGAGTCGCAACCGTTGTCCATCTTGGTGGGAGCATAGGTCCTGGAGAAGTTTAAGTAGATGCTCTATTGGGCAGTGAACACGTGCTCGTCAAAGGCAGGTCACACATCGCCATGGCTATCTAGGGGGTTGTTGCCATTAGAGGTAATGTCTCTAGCCGATGTGCTGGCTGGAGCACGGGCATTAATCGTGATTGTTTTGTTAACATGCGGTGGCAGACTTTTCAGTAGTTTCCCACAAACGGTGCCAATAAAGAGCCCTTAAATTCAAGTTATTATTTGGATTAGGGAGCCAGTTAATCTTCTTCGATGGATAGAATTGAAGTAGATACGGTCTCTATCTCTGACAATTTAAATCTTACGCAACACAACAAATAAATCGGATATCAGGGAATAGTGGGACTCGATCCCCGATTTATCGTTTAATACTCATGTCGAAAATCTTTCTCAATTGGATAGAAAGACAATAGGAAAATAGGTATGTATAAATGCATGTTTTGGGGGATTGAGTGCTTGAATGCGCATGGTTGAGAAATGACTTGGAGATGGAGAACTGAGTTTGGATGAGAGCACTCAACTAGGAAGTAACTTATAGGGATAGAGGACTAAGCTCTACTGAATGCGCTTGGCCAGGGAGCGGCTTTCGGATATGGAGGATTGGGTTTCGGACAATACGCTCGGTTGGGAGCAACTTGTTGCAGGATGTGCTCTTGGGAGAGCGGCTATCTCAAGGAGGAATGAACTCTTGGGCAACGATAATAGAGAGAGGAAACACCCATTGAACTCCTTTTCGACTACCAACAAGGGGGCTCTCTATGCCTTGCTGCACGAATCATCCTCACCGTGCTAGCGGCGTGAGAGTTTTGAGCAATCGCGGCGCCTACATAATCATAAGCCTAGATCGAAGGGTTGTTTCGAATGTTGCGGGTGCTCCTGCTCTACTGGGGTAATCCTTCGAGCTAAATGAGGAAATGCGAGTATGAGCATGCTCTGTCGATTTCTTTCCTTTCTGCTCTATTTTCTTCTCTCTATTGGCTCTACTTTCATGAATCCTCCCCTTATCCATGCGAAGTGAAGGGCATGTGTATAGAGTAAGAGCCAATTTTGTTGCCTTGAGGCTCACGACTCCGCCCTCCATGGAAGGCCGACAACGATGCTTAATTATCGGAGGTTTGTGCAATCGACGGTGTCTTTCCTGCGATGATTGCTGAGCTTTTCCTGTGGTTACTCGCTGATTGGGGGCATGTGGCATTGCTTGTTAGTTGATGAGCTGGAGGAGCGCTCTGCACGGTAATTGGCTACGAGTGCTATGACAAAGTGATGGTAACTGTCTGCTGATACTACTTTTATGATCGCTAGAAAACCACATGCTGGCAAGGGGCACGAGGGCATGTCTATTGAGTTAGAGTCACCAAGTTGTACTCGCAGGCCCGCTTGGTGCCATCTCCATCGGCCCATTATGCGTTGGGCTATCCAAAGCCGTAGCATCAATGTAAGGTCCCACATCGGATTCGGGAAGGGAAATGAAGCGTCCTTATAGAAGGCATGGAGACCTCCCTCCTTTAGACGCGTTTTGGGGGTCATTGGCCTGCCAGGAACAAAACTTTGAGGCCTTTGTTTGGCTAAAGACGTCGGAAGTTCTCCCAGGTCAAAGAGGACAATATTTATATGCGGGTGCGTCGGGGACGTTGCAAATGGTATCAAAGCCGGGATCCAGTTTAGTGTGCCAGTGAGGACGCTGGGGCTCCAAGGGGGTGGATTGTAAGGTCCCACATCGGATTGAGGGAGGGGAACGAAGCGTCCTTATAGAAGGCGTGGAGATCTTCCCCATTGTAGACGCGTTTTGGGGGTTGTTAACTTGTCAGGAACAAAACCTTGAGGCCTGTGTTAGGCAGGAGACGCTGGAAGTTCTTCCTGGCAGAAGAGAGACAATATCTACATGCGGGTGCGCCAAGGACGTTACACTCAAGGCCTTGGGTTTTGCAAAATTTCACTCGGCTTTTACTTCATAGGCATGTCTTCTACCGTGCTGGATTCTAGGGCCGACTTATAAAATTATCGGACCTATCACATTCAATATTTCATTTTTTTGCCATTCAAGTCCACTGCATCTAATTTGTAAGGAATTTTATTTTCATATTCACTTTTCATTCCCATGGGTAATAATTAGTGACGTTCTTAAGGTTAAGTAAATCTATTTTAATTCTATTGTTTAGTAATTTACAGTGACTTTTTATAAGTTTTTTTTATTGTAGAAATATATATCTTATTATTTATTAAAAATATTATCACTTAACTTATTAGATGTTTCTATTTATTATTGATAATAGCCATGTCTCACACAAAACCCATAGTATTAAATAAACTTTGGATGATGTTAAAAATTTTAAAAATTCTATAATAGAAATTTTATAGAAAAAAATATTATATTTTTTATTTTAATATGATTTTTTGTTGAAATGTCATCTCACATATTATTATTTTTTATTAGAATACCGTGGCTTGAATTTAAAATTAATATTAGAGCATTTCTTTGAATGATGATTAATTTATCGCTTAAAATGTTCTTTTTTATTTCTTTTTTTATATATATTTTACTGTAATTTTAACATTGTTTTATAACACGTCTAAGATATTATTATTATTATATTAATATTATTTTTTATTATATTTTTACACCTAATATTCAATTTAGTATCACAAATAATATAAACTGTCAAATCAAGACAACTTTCCAACATTCAATTTAGATACATGCTTTGGTTTTTCTAGATAAAATGAAAATCAAATACGATAAAATCTATCAATTTAATTTTTCTTAGAAAAATCCTGTTAAAAATTATTATTCAAAAGGGCTTTTAAGTTTATGTGAATAAACAAAGGCATTGGAGTGTAATTTTTAAATTCATAAAATTTCTTTAGAATATGCGATTAAAGTTAATTACATATAACATAAAAATATAAATTAAAAATATTTAATGCAGATTGTAATATAGTTTAATTGCCCACTTGAATATTTATTTATATTGAAATTACAAAAGATATATGTGAATTTTACTTTGTTTTAATTTTTTATCTTTCCATATTGTTGCGTCCCGGGCCCAAGGTTGTCGTACGGATTAGGGAGCCTTCAGATTCCTAAGCAAGCGGGGCTCGGAAGAAGGTCCGTCTCCGTCTCTCGTAACTCCGGACTCGCACAACACAAACAACAAATAAGAGGTGAAGGGTGCAGCAGAGATTTCTCCCACTGCGCCGCTCCGACGCTCAAGTCAGCAAATTCCCGCAATAAACAGAAATGCGCACGCTAAAGGGGTGCGCGGAGAAATGCTGTGAAGCGTAAGGAAAGCTTGTGTGGTGATATGAAGAAATGTAATGAGCAGGTGGTGGAAGGCCTGGCTTCCTTGATGCACTGCGATGAGTGGCTAACTTTCCCGCTTGGCGGGTTGAGAAGGAGAAAAATGATTTCCTTGAATCCGTTAAGAGGATTGGGGCTTGCTGGAAGCTGAGTGAGAGAGCTTAGATCCAGAGTTTGCTTTCAGATGCAGAATTGCGGGATCAAAGTCGGAATCCTTTTCTCTGCGGGGTGAGGGCTCTTATATGCCTCCCCCTGTTTGGACTTCTTGGGTGTCAAAACGCCCGTTGCTTGGGCCATTGCGCCATTGGTCACTGTTGTGGACCGCCGGTCACGCCGGCTATCCTGTTGCCGTGCTTGGCACGTTGCTGACCGTCGTAGACCACGCCTGATTTCCCCTGAGTGGGGATTGGTTGGCCTTCTGCAGACGGCAACTGGTGGCGTTGGCGTGGCGCCAGCCATGCCTCTATTGCCTAGCCTTTCCGCCTTTCTCGCCTGTTCCCGTCGACGCAATTAATGCGCTGCAGGTTTCCGTTGGTTTCAGCCAACATGGCTTCGCGCCTCTTTCCCGTTGGATTGGGCTGGTCTTCCCTCGTGGGCTCCTTGTTTCTCCTTTGGGCCGCATCCTGCTTCGTGGGCCTGGGCCTGTCTTATGGGTTAGGACATGGGATCCAACACATACTAATTTTAATAATTTTATTAAAAATAAATATATAAATATTATTTGTTAATATAAATTGGTGCGATTCAATTTTATATAATTTTATTTTAAAACGGACGTGAAATCGTCGTCTTTTTCCAGACGCCATTTCCCCGAAATTTCACTTGGATTTCATCGACCCTTCAAGTGCTCCGGCCCTCCGTAGCCTGTCTCCCTCCCCAACTGCCTGATGTAACTTCGCTGCCATTTCCCCGAAATTTCACTCGCGTTTCATCGACCCTTCAAATGCTCCGGCCATCCGTAGCGGGTCTCCCTTCGCTCTATAAATATCTCACCCACCCAACTGCCCCATTTACAGAACACACACAGAGAGAGAAAGAGAGAGAGAGAGAGAGAGCGCGCAGGCGCTTGTGGTTTTCTTTTGAGGCTTCAAGTAAGTTCACTTTTTCTTCGTGAAATTTCTTCTCTCTTCTTTTAGTTTTTTTCTTTCTTCCTTTTTATTAAAATAATATTTTAAAATATTTAAAATAAGTTAGTTTTATGTCTCTACAAAAAAAATATAAATTTCTGATTATTAAAAAATTTAAATGAATGTAAAACACATTTATTTATGTTTCATAAAGAAAAGAAAAATATAAACAAAATAAGTCAGCATATTTGACTATATTTTTACTTATAATTTCCTCCACCAGGGTTATTAATTTATTTATTTTCTGGAAAAAAAAATATTTAGTATAATCAAGACTTAGTCTGGATTTAAATACCCAGGCAAACCAATAAGGCAAGAAGCCGCTGTTATGTCATTATTACTGTAATTGCCTACAACTGTGTGCTTAATAAATAATTAAACAAAGTACAAAATATGCATCTATGTGTGTGTATATATATATATATATAAAGGACATTCATAAGATATCATTTAATCACTTGTAGAATTTTTTTTTTTTATATGACTTTTCTACCTTTCAACTTATCCAAATACTTTATGTAAGTATAGATATGTTAATGGGTGTTATATTATTATAAATATCTTTAAAATAGCTTAGAGAGTATATTTCAAATATTTTGCAGCTATAAATAAAGTAAGTTGTCTCAATCGGTGGACAGCCATGCTTTTCGCCACTAGCAATGTTGTAGTCAACAATGAATAGAAAAGGTATCAAATTGTTGAAATATAAATGAGTATGTAGAGACAGATCTAAGTATGGATTGATTGAATTGTGAGAAAAAAGTGAAGAACTAGTTTGCAAAGCAACCTGAAAATTGTTCGTGTTGTTCCTATGATTGCAGCAAGAAGGCAAGATGAGTTTCGAGTCTGCTGTTGTCTCATTTGTTATTCAAAAATTAGGCGACATGTTGATAGAAGAGGCAAAGTTCTTATCGGGTGTAGAAGATCAAGTTCAAAGCTTGAAGAGGGAATTCGAATGGATGCAGAGCTATCTCAAGGATGTAGATGAGCAGGAAGAAGAGGGAAATGAAAGACTCCACAGGCGGATTTCAAAAATCAGGAAGATTGCTTATGATGCTGAAGACTTGATTGAGTCGCTCATCATCGAAGGTGCTGCAACGAAAAGAGAGACCCTCCTAAAGAGGTATGCTTGCTTCTTCAATTGTCTTGTGCGTACACATAAAGTAGGAACTGAGATTGAAGCTATTAAGACAAGGGTACAAAAAAGTACGGAAATGCTGCAAAAATATCAGGCTGGAGGCCAGAGCGGACGAATTCAAAAAAGGCTGCGTCGAAGCTATCCCCATAGTGACGATGACTATGTTGTTGGCCTAGAAGGTGATGTCAAAATGTTAGTTGAGCAAATGATCGGAGAAAAGAATCAAGCAAAGGTTTTGTGCATTGTAGGGATGGGTGGTTCCGGCAAAACAACGCTAGCGAGGAAGCTTTACAATCATGAAACCGTCAAACAATACTTTCACTGTCAAGCATGGGTTTCCGTATCACAAGAATGGAATACTCAACACATCTTAGTTGAGATCCTGAGGCAAGCTGCTGGCATAACGCATAAAATAGATGAAATGGTGAGCATCGAAGGATTGGTGGACAAACTACAAGACTATCTTAAACATAAGTTATATTTAATAGTACTTGACGATGTATGGAAGAAAGATGCTTTGGAAGACATGCTCCCGGCATTCCCATTTGGAAATAAAGGAAGCAAGATTATAATCACCACCCGCATTCACGAAGTTGTTGAATTTCCGGATTTGCCTCGCTTTTTCCATGAGCCACGGCGCCTTACGAAAGATGAATCTTGGGAGTTGTTTAGCAAGATAGCTTTGAATCACAGGGAATGCATTGACGACTATCAACAGATTGGTGACTTTGAAAAATTGGGTATGGAGATGTTGAAAAAATGTGAAGGATTGCCCCTAGCTATAATTGCTTTGGGTGGACTCCTAGGTGCAAAGGGCACTACGGAGGAATGGGAAAAAGTAAGCAAAGTTGTAAGTTCAAAGGTTATGGGAGGAAGAGGCACACATACGTATGGCACCGTGAAGGACATGTTAGCCTTGAGCTATCAAGACCTACCCTATGATTTGAAGCCTTGCTTTCTTTATGTGGCTCACTTTCCCGAAGATTACGAGATTCCAGCGAGTCAGCTCAAAAAAATGTGGATATCTGAAGGTTTTATAATGTCTCAAGAAGGGACGTTGGAAGAAGCAGCAAGAGAATGTTTAGATGAATTGATCCAACGATGTGTGGTTCAAGTTGCAACCAGGAACTATGCAGGCAAAGTGAAAACGATTCGAATCCATGACTTAATGCGTGATCTTTGTATTAAAAAGGCAGAGGAACAAAATTTTCTCGAGGTTTTTCATAGATCTGCTGCCCCTTTGGAACTAAATGAGGATGCAACAAGATCACAATCACGTCGATGTGTCATTCATTCTTATTCGAGGTATGATTTAAGCATATTATATGCTAACATTTCAATTTTTAGCTATTCTGCTAAGGTTCAATTTAAACTTGGTGCATCATGCTGACCAAAATTTTTGACTTGTACAGCATGTGTGTTCAATTTGGAACACAAAATTTCCATCTCAGATCACTTTTCTTATATGGACCTACCTTGGGCGGCTTGGAGCTGGTTCATAAGAACTTTCGATTACTCAGGGTCTTGAACATTGTTGGTTTAAACACTTCTGACGGCACTATACCCGTCGAAATAGGAAACCTGATTCACTTGAGATACCTTGGAATAAAAAGCACGAATATCATAGAGCTACCCGAATCTATTGGAAATTTACGCAATTTACTTACCTTAGACTACGATAGTGTTGGAAATTTACGTGGAAATGAAGTAAGAGTGCCCAACGTTTTATGGAAATTGGAACGACTTCGCCATCTTTTTTTACCATGGGGTATGCCTTCCATTACGGGATTGAAGCTTTCCACCTTGAAGAGCTTGCAGACTTTGTTGAGGGTTACGGGAGGGAATTGGATGCTAAATGAGATGTTAATATTAAGCCCAAGTGTTAAAAAGCTGGCTATACAAAATATATCAAGTAAGGAACAACTAATGGCAGTTTTTCAATGTCAGAGTGTCATTTTAGACCAGCTTTACTATTTATATTTGGATTGGCGTAATCGTGATGAGAAGCTCAAGTTGCAGAATTTGGAATTATTGTGTCACTGCCAGAATTTATGTAAACTGAAATTAAACGGACGAATAGGAGAGGAGCCTTCACCAGTTCAGTTCCCATCTAACCTTAAGAAAATAATGTTGGGTTTTACCAACCTAACATTGCCGGTGACTATGAAAAATTTGGGAAGACTTGCAAACTTAAAATACATTGACTTATTATGGGAGTCGTACGTGGGGACCAAATGGACTTGTAGGGCAGGTGAATTCCCACAACTTGAGTGGCTTAGAATTGCAGGTCTCCATAATTTAGAGGAATGGAGGGTGGAAAGAGGGGCAATGTCGCGTCTCACCACGTTAACAATAGTGTCGTGTGAAAGGTTGGAGAAGCTTCCAGAAGGATTGAAGTTTATTGGCAGCCTTCGTACATTGGTCATAAATTTCATGCCTAGAGCATTCTGTAGAAGGCTTCAACAAGATCTCCACATTATTCAACACATCCCTAACGTGAGAATTCCAGGAAGTTATTTTGATCCCTCTATATGAAATGAGTAATTTTTTTGGTCTTAAATTTCATTTTGATCTCCAGTTCTAAACTACTTTATTCCACTTCATTTTACCCCCTTTGTTAGATCTCCACATTTCCTTTATGGATAGATCTATTGAATATCTCTTTTGTATGGAGCTATGTCTGGGCATTATTTGCTTTTTTTTTTTTTTGAAAAAAAAATAGATGTGAATTGAATGTTTTTGAAAAAAAGAAAAAAAAGAAAAACTTTCTAAAAACTGACTAACACCCTTTATATGCTGTGCAAGTATATTTTAATAAATACTGATTCAAAAATATATAAATTATTATTATTATTATTATTATTATTATTATTATTTTGATAAGTAAAAAATTAGATAGAAATAAAAAAAAATTTACAGAAATCTATGTTTTAAAATATTTATAAAATAATATATTTGATTATATTCCATAAATATTTTAAATCAAATAATCAACGGCGGTGGCTTGAAGCTTCCTCATATGTGAACGGTTGAATCTCGTAAGGAAAAAGAGAGAGAGAAGAAGAGCACTTTCACATTGAGAAGAGAAGAAAGCAGGTGTCTTTATAATCTAAAGAATTTTGATTCATAAGATATTATAAGTTATATTTATACTATTTATTTAATACTCTAACTGTATAATTATCTCCTAATTGCAACTCATTTGACATTATAAATTGCACGATTCTCTCATGGTAGAAATATCTGCAACAATATTTCATCATTATACCTTCATATTTGAACTAATTTTATTACAATTAAATTTAATATTTATTTATGCTTATTGGAGAAAAGTTAGAAAGACTATCGGAAGAGGCGGAACACAGCCCCCTGATTCTCTTAGATAGAGATGTAAATTGAAAGATCAAAGATGACAGCTTCTCGATTAGATAGATTAAGTCTTAATCCATGACAATAAACCAATAAGACTCATTGTTAAAAAAATATCATAAAGTATTTGATATATGCTAATTTTATGTCTCTATAAAATATATCAATTTATAATCCTTAGAAGACTTTAATATATTTAAAGCACATTCATTTTTGCTTCTAAAAGCAAAGCAAAATATAAACAAAGTAAGTTTAGATATTTGACCATATTGTTTAGGTATAATAAAAGTATTGATATTAGAAGGTGCTAGTGATATTTTATTATTAATCGATATTTTAAACTCATAATTTTATCTGCTAGACACTTTTCACCAACAGTGCTGATTTCCCCCACTAGTGATATTTATTTATTTTTTTATTTTCTATATATATATATATATATATATATATAAGGATATTAGTGAGATATTATTTAATCACTTTTAAAGTACTTTTTATAATATAATTTCTCAACTATTAATCTATCAGAATACTTACCTAAGTATAGATATGTTAATGGGTGTTATGTTATTAAACATGTCATAAAAACAGCTAAAAGAGTATATTTTGAATATTTTGCATGTATAAAATAAAGTGAGTTGTCCATGCTTCCTCCACTACCAATGCTGTAGTCACCAATGAATAGAAAAAGCATCAAATAATTGAAAGATAATTTAGTATGCAGAGAATCCTACACCACAATTAAAGTCAAGATCTAAATATGGACTGACTGAATAGTGGTAAATTAGACACTTTTCCAATTTTAAAACTCATAAAAAGGGAAAAAAAATTCGTCTCACAATCATCTATTTTTTAGATGCCTCTTATCGTGTTTTCTGGTTAAGATTTTGATTACTCGATTAAACTTGACCTCAGACAAATTGTCTGTCTTTTAAATTCTTAACTTATAATTATTATTTATTTATATATTTACTTACTTATTCAATAAATAAATAAATACAGAGAATTAGAATTTATCACTTTACAAAATAAAATAATAATTTCAAAGAGACCCGTTAATAACACTTATTTCCTATTTTGCGAGGAGAAATAATACTACTCTTAAAAATTTACATTCATTGAAAATGTAATATTTAAAATAATAAATATAAAAAAGTAGAAATTATTTTTTCCTTTTGCTGGTCAAACAACTCTCGACCTATTCTCAGCCAATACTTGCACGAATTTTGCTAGGCTTCTCTGTCCAAGCATGTTATATGTAAGCATTGCGCGTCCTCTAAATAATCTATCCATTGATTATACCAATCACAAAAAAGTGACCTAAGATCTACCAATAAAACCAGTTATCAACCAAATCTTTTGGGACGAATGTGAAGTCATTCTGTAGCTTTGGTGTCGTGTGCTTGGAAAGGAGAAGCCGCTGTCCCCTCTGTTATTCATCATGAAATGATAAAATTATGACTGCTTCCTGAATGGACAGCCGACGGTGCTACAATATTATAGCAGCTAATGGCCAATCCCTCCAATATAAGGGATACAAGGTTTTGTAGGACTGACTGAAGGTAATGGTGCCCCTAAACCTGACCTCTTGGGGCACATGTAGATTTCTGTGCTTGGAGCTAAAAAAGCTCTTTTGGGTAGGAACATTGATTTAGAAATTCTATAGGTCTTTTGGCCAGTGTGATAACGCCGTTGGTGAGGTGCCGCGGCATAACTTAATGTTATTTAACCGGTAGGAAGATCTCTTAATGCCTTCTTTTTCTTTTATTAGAGTTATTTAATAGACAGTTGCAATGGAAAGAAGAAATAGGGGAAAACAACCATATTTGAAAAAAGCAGAAACAATGAAGAGCGTATGGAGTAATATTGAATCCTTTCGGGAAAAAAAAAACACTTTCTAAAAAATAACTAACACACTTTATAACCTATACAAATATATATAGTCCTAATTCAAAAATATAGAAATTATTTTCAACGTAAGTTGTAAGGTATAAGTTTATTAAAAATAATTTCAGAAATAGTAATAAAAAAAACATGTACGATGCTTAATCCCATATGCCAACCCCCACTCCAAAAAATTAAAAAAAAATAAAAAAAAAAGAAAGAAAAGGATTGCGTCGTCTCAATTGGATGATGGGTACTGAACATCTTGAGTTGATCGCTAATTATTCTTTATATAATAATCATATTTAAAAAGAACCACATATTAAAATCAAGTGATCTTGTATTATTACATTTATATATTTAAAAACTTTTAATTAATCTTATTAAAAGTAAACTTATATTCAATTAGGCTTATCAGAGGAAATTGATTATGAATCTAATGACCGAGGGGGGAGACCATCTTAATCAAATTTATTGTAGTGGAGAAAGCCTCAATCCAAGACAGATGAATAAGATAAGAGACTCATTGAAAGGGAATTTTTAGTCCCAAAACGCATAAAAGTTTCGACCTTTAGATCTAGATTTTTTGGAAATAGTACAAATATCAAAATTCAATGTACGTAAAGAATTTTAGATCTAGATGATATGGATAATACTAGTATCAATATTAATGCAATAGTATAAAAATTAAAGCAATAATAAATAATAAGAAAGGCACAATTTTTGGTAACGAAGAGAAAATTTGATAATCGCGACTATTGTGAAAAATCATCTCAACTTCAACAGTTAGGAAAGATATCCACTATGAAAATCAACTTATAAATCGGGTGGTAATTACACGTTAACCTAACTGACTTACTCCCATCTTGTAATCCCTATCAAGGAACTCATTGGATTTACCCGCGACAACGAAACCGAACACCTTTCGGTCTTCACGTCAATCTTCCCTCACGAACCACTCGAAGTTTCAAACTCCACCAGAACCTCTTCTTCACACAACTAACATCGTCAATGAAGGTAGATGGGTTGGTAGGATTGTAAACAGTAAGATGAAGGTAGTGAGAAAACCATAACACAAGAGCGTAATAATGTAATTGAGGTTTTCTTAATTTGAGCAAAGATTAAAGTAGTAGATGCTTGTTTTCATTCAAAATGGGTGCTCAAAAAAGCATCAGCCAGAAGTAGCGTAACAAAAAGAATGAAGAAATATATTGTGAAACTTGAAAAAGACGTTTAAAAAAATAACCATTGCCACAGCGCTCGAGCGCGGATTGAGCACATCTAGGGTTTCAAGGGAACAACGCATAGGCGCTTGAGCAAGAAGGCGACGAGTTTTGGGCGCGAGGTTACTGGAATTTGGGCTCGAGCGAACCGTGAGCGCATGGTAGGCGCAAGGCTACTGGAATTTTAACTTGAGTGGATGGTGAGCTCATGGTAGGCGCGAGGTTACTGGAATTTGGGCTTGAGCGAGGAGCAGGCGAACAGTAAGCACTTGACACCGAAAATGGATAACCACAGAAATAAGTTGATGTAGCAATTTAATGAACATAAAAAGGGGCAACCTTTGAGGCCCATACTCTGCTGGCAGATCTAGGCCGTGCCGTTTAGGCCTAGGCCCATGATGACATTTTGCAGGGCTAACACTTTCAAGGTGGTCTTCCTTGTTGGCTGGATCATGGGTCAGTTTATGGGCTACCGGACCCATAAGTGTTTAATTTAAAAATATATATATAAAGTGTATCAATTACTTTCCTAGGTAAAACTTTGTAAGGAATAAAAACATATACCAAATTATGTAAAAGTTAAAATGGTCGGGTAAGCTTTTGACTAAGATCCTTTATTGCCTCTAATAATTGTTTAGACGAGAAGCATTAGTAAATGTACAAGGCCCACCATTTCATCGAGAGAGTCAGAGATATATAGTATTATCTTTGTAAATCAAGTACTATTCGACCTAACTTACTTCAATCCTATACTTTTTAATCCAAATAACTTAACATCGAAAATATATCTATTTGATTAAATTAATTATCATTAAAATAATCTTATAAAATTTGTACCTTACTAAAACCTTTTTAAAATAATGAAACAATCACATGATAAATTTCATATATATTCATCATAAATAGTGCCAGATACCAAGTAATCCCCTTTAAAAACCCTTTATTATAAAGAGAGTAACTAATCAGTTGAACACAACACTCAACAAATCTAGTCCAAAAGAAATTACAATAAGAATAAGAGCAATCGAATGGTCATACATCCTAAGAGCATACTAAGGCAACGTACTTGGCCTTAGCGAATAAAGGAACTCGAATCGGATCTTAAACAGATACGAACTTGTTCTCTCTTTTCTCTCTTATGCGGTACTTCTTGTGTTGAAATTAATCTTAAAACCCTTTTGTGCCTCTCATTACATGGCTTTTTTTGTCCACGCTGCAACCCATGTTGTTAAACCCTAAAATCATATTAAGCGTGATTGTATAGCAGTTTTGGCGCATGTGTAATCTTTAAGTGCATCAGGTGTGACCCCATTCGAGCGATCTATGCACATGCCCGTCAAGTGCTAATCCCACCAGAATTAGTGTACATGAATCCCTTCGGCACACATCAAGGACTCTCGTTATTTCTCAAAAGTGCACGATCATCTATCATACACCTATTAGGCATAAATACTACTTATTTACTGAAAATACGTTTTGCTCGACTATCCTAGTACGAACCTCACACAAACCTTGCGGCCGACCTCAATCGAACATCATGTGAACTTCCAATGTACTTCATTGCTCAAACAACTCTTGGCAAAGTCTCGCATGAATCTCGCATGACCTCCAACAACCTTTGTCGCTAGACCAACCCTTGACTCACATTCGGCTAACTCTTACAAACTTTGCACAACCTCCAGCGATCTTTGCTGCTTAGATAACCTTCAATCAATTATCGGCCGACCCTTACATGAATCTTATGTGGCACTTGTTAGACTTATTTGCTTGAGCATGTCATACATGAATATCGCACATCCTTTAAATGACCTGTTTATTGATTATAGCTATCACAAAAAAAGAGATCCAAAATCTTACAGTAAAAATCAATAGTCAACCAAATCTTTTCGGATGAAAGTAATGTCATTCTACAGCTTTGGCATCATGGACTTGAAAAGAAGAAGAGGAAATGATAGAATTATGACTAATTCCTGAGTGGACAGCCGAGATTGCTTGATCAATTTGTATGCCATGTTGTAGTGGCTAATGACCGATCCCTCTAATATAAGTGATAAAAGGTGTTGTAGGACTGATTGAAGATAATGGTGGCTCTAAAGCAGATCTTTTGGGGCATGTGTAGATTTCTGTGCTTGGAGCTGGAAAAGCTCATTTGACTGGGAACATTGATTTAGATACTCTAGAGGTCTTTTTGAGTTGGTGTGACAATGTTGTCTGTAAAATGCCCTGGCTTAACTTGTTGATTCATTCTCGAATGCCTCAAAAATAATTAAAGAATATTCTCAAAAAATCTTTCTTGAATTTTACGGGGCAAAAATGATGGGGAAGAAATGAAAAAATAAACGAGGTTTATTTTTATATGGAAGTGATTTTCAGCGAAGAAAAGAAATTTGTTTTTTCTTATACTTTCCTAAACTCTAGAGAAATCTGCAATTGATATTTATAACCCACTCTTTTTGAAAGGAAGATCGTGAAATTCTTTTTTCTTTTCGCATGGACCGAGGGCTTGAATCTAACCATGAGAACAATACTTTCTATAACCGACACATTTCTTGATCCTTGTCCACTTAAGCAACGACGAATGACCCCTTCCTTGGATTAGTGTAATGAAATGTGTCTATTTATTCATCTTTTGATTCAAAATAAAAGCAAGCTTGACAAACAATCTTAGAGCATTCAGGGTTACGTGTTGGAGGATTGTAGTGGCTCATTTTCTAATAGTCATACTAATTTTCTAATAGTCATATTAAGAATGAACCACATATTAAAATTAAGTAATCTTTTACTATCATATTTATATATGATAAAGGATTTGATGTGAATCTAATGACCGAGGAGGGCTGACCCCTTTACCAAATATACTGTAATGGAGAAAGACTCAATCCAAGACAATGAATAAGATAAAGGATTCATCATTAAAAAAAATTGACATTTTTAATCCAATTCTTATAGTGATGAATATAAAGTCGACATCCGCTAGGTCAGGGTGTCAAGGACACCATCTTCGGTGGGATTTCAAGGCTCAACATATTGTGGGATTTAAAGTCATGGGATTACTACCAAATCCCTATCAAAACTCTCTTGAAAAAACATCTAGAAGAAGTTTCGTAAAAAATGGGGGAAAAAATAAACGAAAAAATAAAACATACATGCAAAGAAGATGGAAAGCCCGTAGCGATGACAAATGCCACACAACATTATGGTAAACATATAATATCAGTTTATGAGAGGATTAACCTAGCGTAATGTTAATACTGTTCCATAGTCGTTATGACTTAAAAGGCCATAGATTTAAGCCATTGAAGCAGGTACTTCCCAATATATGGACAAAACTTAGGAATATTTAATCCTCTTTAAATCTCATAATATGAAAACCTCAGGTACGAGGCGGTCATGAATAAATACAACATGAGGTTGTCTTTATAATGTGACTCTAAATCCCTCTCTCGCATGCGAAGGTTGAATCTCACGTAAGAAGAGAGAAAGAAATGATACTCTTAGGATTTTTATATAGGCTTCAGCATCTGGCCCATTAGCTAAGTCCGGCCCGTTAGCCGAGCGCCGCCAAGCCAAGCCAAGCCGTGAAGTCGGCTTAATCAAGCCTTTTCCGAGCCGAATTCAAGCCGTAGAAGGGTTTCGTTTCGTTTCATCTTCCTCGACTGATTCATCACCATTTGCCGTTTAACTCAATTAATTGCTAAAGTATTGGTGGTCCATTTAGTGATGATAACTCTCCCATTAACTCAATTATCAATTCTAGACCGGTTTGAGTTCGAAACACACGGTTGAGGTGAATGATGGTTTTGCCTATAAATTGAACCTTCTGGCTTTGTCCCTGGCACCCAACTCAAGCATTACACCATCTAAAGGAGTTAAGGAGTGTCCAGAAGCTCAAAGTCGGTCCGAATCTTAGTTCAAAAACAGAGCACGCAAATGGCGGGAGGTTAAAAAGTCTATTTAATATTCCGCTTTAGTGGTTGTTTTAGCTACATAATTTACTTACATTTGGTATCAGAGTAAGGCATCAACTCTGCCTTTGCTGTTCTGGGTATTTTTGGATTTTTCCAAAACTTGAAAAAACCTAAAGTCCTCGTTTTTTTTAAGATTCAGTTCAAACGAGCACTGAAAATCGATGGTAAATTAAATTTCTAAAATTTTCATATGTTTTTCATTATTTATGGTTGTAATATTCCGGATTTTATTTAGACCAATTTAATATCAATTGTGATTTTGGGTATTTTGGGCATAATAAAAATTAATTAGATATTATGAAATTTGAATTGACATTTGGATTAGTCGAGATGACACTCGAGGTGCGCCTGTATTATCACCCGAGTATCGATTTGGATTTTGGAATAAAAGAAAATTAAAATAGAATATGTATATAATATATATATAATAATAATATTATATATATATATATATAATAAAAAAAGGGGATAATGAAGAAGATAAGCATTGGAAAATATAAAAAGAAAAAAGAAAAAAAAAAAGAAAAGATAAGGATGGATCTGGGAGAGAGGCAGATAGAGGAGAGAGAGGGGGTTTAGGGATTTGACGGTGGAGGAGAAAGAAGAGAGGGAGAAGAGGGAGGAAGGCGGCCGTTCGATGGCAACCGGCGACAGCGATGAGCGGCGAGGGTGGCACGGTGCTGGTGGTTGTCGGCGGTTGGAAATTTGGTCGGTGGTGGTTTCGTGAAGAGAAAACCGTCGAGGAAACCGACGATGGTTGTCGACGGCATCAATAGCATCGGCGCCGACGAGGTGACACTGGAGAGGCCGACGACGGCCATTCACAGTGGTGGTTGTTTGGCATGGTGTCGTCGTCAAGCAGCGGCAGCAGTGGCAGAGAAAGCCGCGTAGTGAGAGAGTGAGAACGGCGCTCGGAGAGGACGGCTGTGCAGCGGCGACGGCGGCGTGCAGTGCTACCACGGCGGAGGTCGGCGGTGGCCAATGGTGGTCCGCCGGTGACCGACGATGCCATGGGTGAGCAGCACGACAGCTGTGCAGAGGAGACAAAGCGGCTGGGCGAGGGTCACGCGTGGCAGGAAAGAGAGAGTGCCGATTGAGGCACTTCGGGACATCCTTTCTTCAGATCTACAAAGTATGAGGTTTAGGCAAGTATCTGTAAACCCCCTCTTTGGTTTAATTTAATTTCTGATATATTTTAGATACTATTTGGAATTTTTACTAACATGCATGAATTTTTGGTACACCTATTTATTTATTCTGGACATACATGTGTAGTTCATTGGATGTTTTGGGGGTTGTTAGACTCGATTTTATGATTTTGAAGAATTTAATATTTTTCTGAAAGTCTGAATAATTTATTGGACATTATATATTTTTATATTAATATATTTGTATAAAAAAAAATGAGCATGAAACTTTGCATTGGCCGTGCAGTCACATGCACATGCCGGGTTGTGGTCATTACATTTGGATTTGGATTATTGGACTCTGGCCAGCTCCCGACGGGGAGATTTATTTGGAAATCCTTTTCCGCCAGCAGGAAAGGCTTGGAGTAGTGACCCTTCCCATTTGGATAATTTGATTTGACCTTAGAATATATTCGGACGTCCTAATATATCTGACACGCTTGAGAAATGCACCTAAAGTTGCGGGTGGTAAAATATAGTAAGCAACCTTATCTATGGGTACACAGTACATGGATTTGGCCTAAGGTTACTGAGATGATGGGTAACCCTTCCTCAAGCTAGTCTTTAAATAATGAGAACGTAAATTCGATGCATAATTTGTATTTTTGCATTAATTGGTATTAGACTTTGATTTGGATATGGATTTTTGGACTTGGATTTGAGATTCGCCGATTTTTGCCTATAATTGGACTTGGTATGTCTCGTACAAATGATTTTGATTATATGTTTTGATCCGGACCTTTGGAATATCTGTCGCGGTGCTGCTTCGGTCTCTACGCATGCTATTGGATCATCCGACTATCGGATTCTGTCCTAGATCACAAACTGATCGGGCATTGGATTTGGACTTGGACTCGGACTCGAATTTGGACTCGGATCGATATTGGTTTTGGAATTGGTTCGGATCACCTAAGTTTTGGTTATATGTATATTTATATATATATATACACGTCCCGACGAGGACTATTTTTGAAATTTGGACATTTGTTTGGATTTAGATATTTGATTTGAGTACGAGACTACCATTGGATTTTGAAATTTTAATCTTAGATTTCGGTTGAATTTGTCTTATTGGCGATTTGGATTTATTCTGAAATTTGATTGGATTTTCATCCATTTGACATTTACTCTGATCTATTGAACACCTTTTGACTAAATATGATACTTACTGGGCATTAGACTCATTTTTTTGTTTTGTCCCTTCAGAGTAGAAGGTTCGGATGCAGTACAGGAGTAAAGACGTTATCGGTCAGATATTCGTCCATCTTGGTGAGTTTCAGTTTTATTATTATTTATATGGATATTTGATGTATTTGGATTATGAAATTAGCCGGATATGAGCTTATTATTATATTTTGGGAATAGTTTGAATATTATAATATGTTTGATTATGATTTTTGGGTTGGATTATTACCACCCTTACGATGATTATAGAGCAGGTCACATTTATATTATTCGGACGGTTGTTCGATGAGGTCCTGTGAGAATTTTAATTTTATTGAGTGTATATTTTAGTTTGTCACACCCGAATTTTGGGACTTAGTATTATTTGTTTGAAATTGTTTAGGATTTTAGATTTTAGAAATTATAATTAATTATTTAAATTGACCTGCTTGATTCGAGTTCGCAACAGAAGTGGTATCAGAGAAAAGTCGTAAGGAGAGGTACTTTGGGTTATTTTGGATAAATAATTGGCTGAATAGTTTGGTGTAATAAGTATTACCTTTGGTTGACAATAGAAAATTTGAATTGTAGAAATTTAGGTTTGAATCAAAAGGTCGAGTCGTAAGGGTTTGAGTATGGATTGAAAGGATGATCATCTGATAATGATGAGCCGCACAAGCGACGTAATGTATGATTTGATATAGTAGTTGAATTAGAATTTTATTTGGTTTCTACATGTATGTAGAGATTTTGTTGGAATTTACAATTTTAGAAGAGTAGTGATCTGAAATTGGAGCTGGTCTGAAATCTCATGGAGTAGAAGGAGATTTTAGTCGGCAGAAGGGTAGGTGATAAAGTTGGTCGACTCGAAATCTCGCGGGGTAGAAAGAGATTTTTGGCTTGCAGAAAGGTTAGCTGTGAAAGTGGAGATAAATGAAGATTTTTCAAGATTGGATGCCGCAGATAAAGATGAAGAAGTTCAAGTCAAATCAACTCGTTTCTCCTTACTAGAAGACAGGACAATGAAGTGCAAGTCTGATTTCGTTGGCAACGATGATGCTGATCGTGTAGAAGTCTGAAGTTATAGTTGGAGTAAGAGAAAGACTGAAGATTGTTCATTCCCACTCATTGCTGTGATCGGGTGGATAGTCATCCCTGCAAATCTTTCATCGCTGAAGAATCGAAGGACAAAGAGTTCGTGGTTCAGTCTCCTAAAGCAATGCTCAGGAAGAGGTTGAAGAATTTGAAATATTTGTTGAGGTATGATGGTAGTTGAGGATTTCATGATTCAATCAAGAAGTAGTTGGTGTCATTCGAACACTAAACTTATGACGAGGAGCTGGATCATACTTTGTTGATCGAGTCGGAGTAGTCTTGAGAAGTAATTCCAGAAGAAATTAGAGCATTGGAGTCAAAACTCGAAAGATGGATTTGTTTATCATTCTGAGGACAAGCTAAAAGAAAATCAGGTGAAATAAAGTCTTCTTCCTTGAAATTTCAGTGTGTGAAGTTGGCTTGCGAGTTTAGCAAGAAGAAGTTCGCGAGACGAGTTTTCTTCGTCAGAATAAAGTCTGCTTCAATTGTGGCCAGATAGGCCATTTGTCAAGAGATCGTTCGAATTTTTGGCGTATGAATTCCAGATGTCCTAATAGAAGACGGATGGTTTTAGGCTAAACATTTGCAGTTATGGCCCATGAAGTTAGAGCTGGACCCCTTGTTTTGGTAGATTATTTCGGTAAGTCAGTCCCATTTTGCATTTTGGGTTATGAATCCTCAAAATTCCAAGGAAGAATCAGTAAGAAGGTTCAAGGGTTAATTTTGGTGCAATGAGTTATCTGTTGAGAGATGGGTGTTGAGTTCATCTAGTATATATATGGTCAATTTTGGGAGTCATTCTGTGATCATTGAAGATATTTTGATCATCTGCGAACTTAAAAATGTTCTTCTAGAGAATTCGCTTAGATTGTTCCTAGATTAGAAGATCAAGTTTGTTATCGATGTTGTGTATGGATTTAAATCTATTTCGGAGGCTCCATGTGTGGTAGTCTTGTCAAAATTGAAGAAATTGGAACAGAAACTGTAAAATCTGTTGAGAAGGGTTTTGTTTGACCAAGTGTTTTGGCATAGAGTGCTTCAGTGTTCAGGTGAAGGAATTTGGATCGATGGATTTATCTTGGATTATTTGGGAATTGGATATGTATTAGTTTTCATGGATTGTGGATTTGTTGGATCCATTTGAAGAAATTGGGTTTTCTTTTAGATTAAATTATATTTGAGGTATCCTTAATTGAGGATTTAGTCAAAGGATGTGCATCAGACAGCTTTTAGGTCAATGTGTAGCCATTACAAATTTTGATGGTGCTTTTGGGCTGTCAAATATTTTTGTCTTTTATGGATTTGGTTGATTGGATTTATGATCGTGTTTAGATCAGTTATGATGGCTGTGCCAATGATTTTCTAATTTATTTGAAGAATATTGAGAAATATGATATCCGATTGAAAAGTTTGCTGTAGATTTCGAAAATGTGTCATTTAGTTCATATGATTCTTAATCTGACATTTGGAGATTTGAAGAAGATAGAAGTAGTGGCGAATTTGAAAAGACCGTTTAAGGTCACGGGAGTGTAGAATTTCTTGGATCTAGTTGATTGTGATGGGAGATTTGTTAAAAGTTTCTCGAAGATTTTAGTGTCGTGGTGCCTTTGGAGTAGGAATGATTAGTATTCAAATAAAGTGATGTTGGTGAGGAAGGTTTTCGGTAATTGAAGAATAGATTGTCATCGGTATCAGTTTTGTCAATTCCTGATGGATCAGAAAGTTTAGTCACGTTCAGTAATGCTCCTAAAAAAGATTTCGACATGTATGAATTTAGTATGGTCGGACGCATTATTAAAAGAAAAGTCTAGGATACGACACCGTTTGCAGAATTGTTGTGTGAAGTGCTATGTCAAAGATGCCAGTGGAAGATTAGGCCGGAAGAATTTCCTCTTTGCTGCTAGGATTGGATTCTGAACGAAATTCCTATTTGTAGGAGAAGCTTTTGAGAAGATTAGAAATGAAGCCCTTTTGAATGAGCTACATTAAAGTTAAAAGCGATTGAGCAGGTAATCTAGGGCATTCTATACCGGTGCTTTCCCTTTGCAAGTTTGAGAGGAGGCATGTTCACAAGAATTCTCTTATTTGAGTATCGCTGATTAGATGGAAGTTCGGAAGCAAATGAAGTTGTTAGCAGCTATATTGAGTTTGGATTTGTCTAAGTTCGATGGGAACGTCGAAGATTTTTCACCTTACAGAGTGGAGAGAGAATTTGATGGCAAGTTGATTATGTGTCGAGGTTTGTTGGCAAAATATAAAGTGTGAGGTTGTGGCCTGTGTGGCAAGGTATATCCGTGCCTAAAGATGAAGTCGAGCAGAAGAAGTAGCCTCGAGATTTGTATTTCAGGTCTTCCTCGGATGACTAGAAGATTGGTAGCAATTTGGAGGATGATGGATGACTTGATGGAGTCAGCTCTTTTCTTGACGATCTAGATGTTGTTCTCGAGATTCGCTGTTGGCATGTTATTGAGATGAGAAGATTATAAAATATTTTGATTCTGAAATTTCTGATTTTGATTGGAGGCAGATAATCAATCAGAGTAGCGCAGCGGAAGTGTGTAGACTTTTGGCTATTTGTCACAAGATATGATTTGACGCTTCAAGTAGGAGATTGGATTTACAGTCCGATTTGAAATTCGATATGGATGGTCAGATATTTATGGAAGCACCCTGAAGAGAAGAATTTTGAGTTTGAGGTCGTCGGGCAATTTGAACATAAGGTTCGTCGGAATCTTTCAAGTGTTCGGTAGGTCGGAGAGGCGGTCTACATATTAGCCTTATCTTTGAATTTGATGTATGGACATAATATGCCATATGTAATTTGTATGATAAATATGTGAATGATCATACGAATGTGCTTGGATCGGAATCATCATCCATTGACGAGAATTTGTGTTGTGTTAAAGATTCAATTTGAGTTTTGGAATAGAAAGGATCTACTATTGAGAATCATATTTTGGATGAATCACTCAATCGAGGAAGTGGTCTGAGAAGAGCGAAAATAAAATTGAAAGAATATCTCATTATATGATATTTGAGGTTAAGATTGATATGCATAAATTTTGAGGCCGAAATTTTTATAAGGAGGGGAGAATGTAATATCCCGAATTTTATTTGGATCAATTTAATATCAATTGTGATTTTGGGTATTTTGGGCGTAACAAAAATTAATTAGATATTATGAAATTTGAATTGACATTTGGATCAGTCGATATGGCACTCGAGGCGCGTCTGCATTATCACCCGAATATCGATTTGGATTTTGGAATAAAAGAAAATTAAAATGGAACATGTATATAATATATATATAATAATATTATTATATTATATATATATATATAATAATAATAATATTATTATTATTATATATATATATATAATAAAAAAAGGGGGATAATGAAGAAGATAAGGATTGGAAAATATATAAAAAGAAAAAAAAGAAAAAAAAAAAGAGAAGATAAGGATGGATCGGGGAGAGAGGGAGATAGAGGAGACAGAGGGGGTTTAGGGTTTCGACGGTGGAGGAGAAAGAAGAGAGGGAGAAGAGGGAGGAAGGCGGCCATTCAACGGCAGCCGGCGACGACGATGAGCGGTGAGGGTGGCATGGTGCTGGTGGTTGTCGGCGGTTAGAAATTTGGTCGGTGGTGGTTTCACGTAGAGAAAACAGTCGAGGAAACCGACGATGATTGTCAACAGCATCAATAGCATCGGCGCCGACGAGGTGACACCGGAGAGGCCGGCGACAGCCATTCACAGTGGTGGTTGTTTGGCGTGGCATCGTCGTCGAGCAGCGGCAGCAGTGGCAGAGGAAGCCGCGTAGTGAGAGAGAGAGAACGGCGCTCAGAGAGGACAGCTGTACAGCGGCGACGGCGGCGTGCAGTGCTGCCACAGCGGAGGTCGGCGGTGGCCAATGGTGGTCCGCCGGTGACCGGCAATGCCATGGGTGAGCAGCACGGCAGCCGTGCAGAGGAGACAGAGCGGCTGGGCGAGGGTCACGTGCGGCAGGAAAGAGAGAGTGCCGATTGAGGCACTTCGGGACATCCTTTCTTCAGATCTGCAAAGTATGAGGTTTAGGCAAGTATCTGTAAACCCCTTCTTTGGTCTAATTTAATTTCTGATATATTTTGGATACTGTTTGGAATTTTTACTAATATACATGAATTTTTGGTACACCCATTTATTTATTCTGGACATGCTTGTGTAGTTCATTGGATGTTTTGGGGGTTGTTGGATTGGGTTTTATAATTTTGAAGAATTTAATATTTTTCTGAAAGTCCGAATAATTTATTGGACATTGTATATTTTTATATTAATATATTTGTATAAAAAAAATGAGCATGAAACTTTGCATCGGTCGTGCAGTCACATGCACGTGTCGGGTTGTGGTCACTATATTTGGATTTGGATTATTGGACTCTGACCAGCTCCCGACGGGGAGATTTATTTGGAAATCCATTTCCTCCGGCAGGAAAGGCTTGGAGTAATGACCTTTCCCATTTAGATAATTTGATTTGACCTTAGAATATATTCGGACGTCCTAATATATCTGACAAGCTTGAGAAATGCACCTAAAGCCGCGGGTGGCAAAATATAGTGAGCAACCTTATCTATGGGTACACAGTACATGGATTTTGTCCTAAGGCTACGGGGATGATGGGTAACCCTTCCTCAAACTAGTCTTTAAATAATGAGAACGCAAATTTGATACATAATTTATATTTTTGCATTAATTGGTATTAGACTTTGATTTGGATATGAATTTTTGGACTTGGACTTGAGATTCGTTGATTTTTGCCTCTAATTGGGCTTGGTTGTCTCGTTCAAATGATTTTGATTATATGTTTTGATCCGGACCTTTGGAATGTCTGTCGCGGGGCTGCTTCGGTCTCTGCGCACGCTATTGGATCATCCGACTATCGGATTCTGTCCCAGATCACAAGCTGATCGGGCATTGGATTTGGACTTGGACTCGGACTCGGACCCGGATTTGGACTCGGATCGACATCGGTTTTAGAATTGGTTCGGATCACCTCTATTTTGGTTATATATATATTTATATATATATATATACACGTCACGACGAGAACTATTTTTAAAATTTGGACATGTGTTTGGATTTGGATATTTGATTTGAGTACGAGACTACCATTGGATTTTGAAATTTGAATCTTGGATTTCGGTTGAATTTATCTTATTGGCGATTTGTATTTATTCTGAAATTTGATTGTATTTTCATCCATTTGACATTCCCTCTAATTTATTGGACACCTTTTGACTAAATATGATACTTGCTGAGCATTAGGCTCCTTTTTTTGTTTTGTCCCTTCAGAGTAGAAGGTTCGGATGCAGTACAGGAGTAAAGACGTGATCGGTCAGATATTCGTCCATTTTGGTGAGTTTCAGTTTTATTATGGTTTATATGGATATTTGAGGTATTTGGATTATGAAATTGGTCGGATATGAGCTTATTATTATATTTCGGGAATAGTTTGAATATTATAATATGTTTGATTATGATTTTTGGGTTGGATTATTACCTCCCTTACGATGATTATAGAGCAGGTCACATTTATATTGTTCGGACGGTTGTTCGATGAGGTCCTGTGAGAATTTTAATTTTGTTGAGTGTATATTTTAGTTTGTCACACATGGATTTTGGGACTTAGTATTATTTGTTTGAAATTATTTTAGATTTTAGATTTTAGAAATTATAATTAATTATTTAAATTGACCTGCTTAGTTCGGGTTCGTGACAATGGTGTTCTTATAGTGCTATTTAAATCGGGTCTGAAATTCGGGTCAAATCTGTCGTTATCGGGTTCGGGCGAAACCGACGAAGGTAGACGACGACTTGAACGGCATCATTTTCTATTTATACAGATCTAAACGTCATCGTTTGGGCTTCGGTTTTGAGTTTCTGAACGACGTCGTTTTGTGAAAACGTATTTGGTTATAAAACGACATCGCTCGCATTAATATAATAATATATATATATATATATATATATATATATATATATATATATATATATATATAATTGGTTTTTTTGGGCCGATTATATTCTCAGCCCAAAACTGTTTGGAGCACGGCCCAGAATTTCTGGCCCGTTACTGTAGCAGAACGGAAATTAAAAATCGGACGCTGCGGACAGGATTCGAACTCTGGACGCGGTGGGAAAAGGAGCGGCTTCTGCCGCTGCACTGCTGAGCGCCTTGCTTTCATTTGGCCCATTAAATTTATTTTATACGTTTATACTGTTTATATATATATTATATATATACGTATATATTCATATATATATATATAATTATATTATTATATATAAAGAATAAAATATAATATCCAGAATATAATTATATATATATGTATAAATAATATTTTGTGATTAAAATAATTTAATTAATTGGGGATTAGTCACAGCATCCTTAATTAATAAAATTATTTTTTTATTATCACGTGTGGTATAAAGACATAAGTTGTGGATAATTATTTTTGATATAATAAAATTTATCTCACAGAAAATTTTATTATATTAAATTAATTAATTAGGATAAAATGTCAAATTATTTTTCTTAATTTACCCACAAGGATTAAGAATGGAATATAATTTGATAGTTTTATCATAAAATTGGATATGAATCTATTGAAATTAAAATTTATCCCACAGATAATTTTTTTGTCTATTGATTCATGATGTATGCTTTATATTGGTAAAACATAATTCTTTAATTTGTTAACCTTAATTATTGGATGTTAAGCATGTATTTATTTTTATACAGCTATTCAATCTGTAAATCTTTTCGATATTAGATGTAAAATTTTTAAACTAAAAGGTGACAACTATAAAGTGTGGAAGGAGAGAATTCTTCTTCACTTAGGGTCGCTGGATATCGATTATACTATCCGAAAAGACGAACCACCTGCTCTTACCCTTACCAGCACTCTGGACGAAGTAACTCTTTATGAACGTTGGGAGCGATCTAATCGCCTCAATTTAATATTCATAGAGATAAAAATTTCTGTTGGTATTCATAATTTTGTCGACCAGCATACTGAAGTGTGAGATTTACTAAAGGCTATCGATGAACAATTTATGACTTCAGATAAAGTACTTGCTAACACCCTAATAATAAAGTTTTTATCTATTAGGCTCACCAGTGTTAAGGGTGTGCGTGAGCACATAATGCAGATAAGGGATCTTGCAGCTCAATTAAAAAGCTTAGAGGAGGAAATGTCTAAACCTTTCCTTGTACATTATATTCTGAATTCGCTTCCACCGTAATATGAACCTTTTAAAATCTCTTATAACACACATAAGGATAAATGGTCAATCAATGAACTCATAACTATGTGTGTTCAAGAGGAAGGAAGGCTCATGATGGAGTAAAATGAGAGCGTTTACATACTCAATGAATGAAGGTTCAAGCCGTAGGCCAAACCAAATAGGAAAGGTAAAATACCTCCCCAATCTGATATCAAGAAGGAGTCTAAGTACTTCTTCTGTAAAATGAAGGGACCGTAAAGAAGGACTGTATCAAGTATCAGAATTGGTTTGAAAAGAAAGATAATCCATTCTCTTTTGTATGTTATAAATCTAATATGGTTAATATTGCACATAACATATGGTAGATTGACTCTGGTTCTACAATTCATATTTCAAATTTCTTACAGGGCTTGCAAAACTTAAGGAAACCAGTGGGCAGTGAACAATACATCTTCTCCGAAAATAAGATGCGTTCACATGTGGAGGCCATTGGCACATACAATTTGCTTTTGAGTAGTAGTTTTATTTTGACACTTGAAAGGACCTTTCACATTTCAAATTTCTCTAGAAATTTAATTTCTGTTTCAAGACTTGTGCCCTATGGATATTCCATTATATTTTCAGACTCATTCTTCAGTTTATATTATAAGTCTAATATTGTTGGAAATGGTACACTGTCTGATGGTCTTTATTGTTTAAATTTATAAAATAATATATCTTTTAATACTGTGCATGCTAATACTGAAATTAAACGATGTGTTATGAATAAATGTTTCTCTATGTTGTGGAATAGGAGATTAGGCCATATCTCCATTGATAGAATCAAAATATTGATAAATGATAGGGTACTTAGTACTCTAGATTTTACTGACTTTGAGACTTATGTAAACTGCATTAAAGGAAAGTAAACCAACAAGAGTAAGAAAAATGCCAAGAGGAGTTCGGACATATTAGAGATCATACATACTGACATTTATAGTCCTGATATAGACTCACATGGCCCAAAATATTTTATCACATTTATTGATGACTTCTCATGATATATGTATCTCTACTTGCTTCATAATAAATATGAAGCTTTGGATGCTTTTAAATTGTTTAAAGTAGAAGTAGAGAAATAATCTAAAAAATATATCAAAATTGTGAGATCAGATAGAAGAGGAGAGTATTATTATAGATATACTGAAGATGGATAAATAACTGATCCATTTATAAGGTTTCTTCAAGAATATGGGATTGTTGTCCAATACACTATGCCTGGTTCTCCGGACCAAAATGGTGTAGCAGAAAGAAGAAACCGAACATTATTGGACATGGTGAGGAGTATGATTAGTAATTCCGAACTTTCAAAATTCTTGTACAGTGAAGTTCTTAAAACGACGGTGTATATATTAAACCGGGTCCCAACAAAAGCTGTTCCAAAAACTCCTTTTGAGTTATGAAAAGGTTGGAAACCGAGTTTGTAACATGTACACGTATGGGGATGCCCATCCGAAGTAAGAGTTTATAACCCACAAAAGAAGAAGTTGGATCCAAGGACTATAAGTGGCATTTCATTGGATATGCTGAACGGTCCAAGGGATATAGATTTTACTGTCCATCTCACACCACTAGAATTGTGGAATCAAGAAATATAAAATTTTTTGAGAATGACTTAATAAGTGGGAGAAAACGATCAAGAACTGATCATTTGGTTTCTCAACCTTCCACTTCAGATGATAGGTTGATTGTTGTACACAACACCCATCAAGATCAATCTGGTGTTGAATAACCAATCAATGTCATTCCACAAAATGTTGATCCTATTCTAGTTAACCATGAAATTCAGGATTTGTCTGAAATAGTTGTACAATATACTCCTGTTGAGGATGTTGATACAACATTGAGAAGGTCTTCTAGAATTAGAAAGTCAGCAATCCCGAGTGATTATATTGTATATCTGGAAGAGTCTGACTATAATGTGGGAGCTGAAAATAATCCTGAAACGTTTTCACAAGTTATGAGTTGTAATGAATCACAATTATGGTACAATACCATGAAAGAAGAGATGAGTTCCATGAGTAGCAATGGAGTCTGGAATCTTATTGAATTACCTAAAGGGGCGAAAGTCATAGGGTGTAAATGAATTTTTAAAATAAAGAAAGACTCATTAGGCAATATCGAAAGTATAAGGCAAGACTCGTTAAGGGTTATACTCAAAAAGAAGGAATTGATTATAAGGAGACTTTTTCTCCTGTATCTAAAAAGGACTCTCTTCGCATAATTTTGGTATTAGTTGCTCATTTTGATAAGGAATTACAACAAATGGATGTGAAAATAATATTTTTAAATGGTGATCTTGAGGAAGAGGTTTATATGAAACAACCAGAAGGATTCTCCTCTAGTGATGGTGAGCAATTGGTATGCAAATTAAAGAAGTCCATATATGGATTGAAACAAGCATCCCGTCAATGGTATTTGAAATTTGATGAAATTATCTCTTTATTCGATTTTGAAGAGAATATTTTGGATCAATGTATATACCAGAAGGTCAGTGGGAGTAAGATTTATTTCCTTATCTTATATGTGGATGATATTTTACTTGCATCCAATGATAAAGAGTTGTTGTATGAGGTAAAATAATTTGAAAGATATGGGTGATGCATCTTATATCATTGGCATCAAGATACATCGAGACAGACCGCATTGTGTTCTAGGTTTGTCTCAAGAGACCTATATCAATAAAGTTTTACAGAGATTTCGGATGAAAGATTGTTCACCAAGTGTAGCATCCATTGTGAAGGGTGATAGGCTCAATTTGAGCTAATAGCCGAAAAATAATTTGGAATGAGAACAGATCAAAAACATTCCGTATGCTTCCATTGTTGGAAGTTTGATATATACTCAGGTATGTACAAGACCTGACATAGCATTTGCAGTTGGAATGTTGGAAAGATTTCAGAGTAATCCAGGTATCAAATACTGAAAAGCTGCCAAGAAAGTCATGAGGTATCTTCAAGGTACAAAAGACTACATGCTTATATATTGATGGACTGACAATTTGGAAGTATTAGGGTACTCCGATTCAGACTTCGTTGGATGTGTTGATTTACATAAATCAATATCCGATTACATATTTTTGTTTGTCGGTGGAGTTGTATCCTGGCGGAGTGCAAAGCAAACTTTGATTGCTACTTCCACTATGGAGGCTGAGTTCGTTGCTTCTTTTGAGGCTACAAAGAATGGTGTATGGATGAGGAATTTCATGTCTGGGTTTAGAGTGGTTGATTCCATCTCAAGGCCATTGAAGATATTTTACGATAATTCAGCTGCTGTTTTTTTGACTAAAAATAATAAAAGTAGCAGTCGAAGTAAACACATCGACATTCAGTTTTTAGCCATAAAGGAGCGCATTAAAGGAAAGAAAATTACTATTGAGTATATCAGCACTGAATTGATGATCGCTGATCCTTTGACAAAAGGCATACTACCATTGAGGTTCAAGGATCTTGTAATTGAAATGGGATTGAGTTTCATTTTGTAATTTTCATTGTATGGACAATGATGTTAAAAATTTCTATTTAATTATTGTGATATTTCTCAAAATTGTGTACACATTGATTGATTTGAGAATATCATTAATTGTTGGACAAAGAATAAACATAGAGTTTATTCATAAAGTAAAGTTACCGGATACAAATTGACTTGAGAAATATAATATATTGTAATACATTGAAGATATTACTCATTATTAGAGGACTTATCGCCATAATTCATATATTTATTTCTTAAGTTTGAGAATTGATGAGTTTGGTTATTACATCAAGTTAAACATGGACTAAGTGGGAGATATAGGCTTCAGCATCCGGCCCATTAGCTGAGTCCGGCCTGTTAGCCGAGCGAGCTGCCAAGCCAAGCCGTGAAGTCGGCTTAATCAAGCCGTTTCCGTGCCGAATTCGAGCCGCAGAAGAGTTTCGTTTCGTTTCATCTTCCTCGACTGATTCATCACCATTTGCCGCTTAACTCAGTTAATTGCTGAAATATTAGTGGTCCATTTAGTGATGATAACTCTCCCATTAACTCAATTATCAATTCTCGGCTGGTTTAAGTTCGAAACGCACGATTGAGGTGAATGATGGTTTTGCCTATAAATTGAACCTTCTGGCTTTGTCCCTGACACTCAACTTATGCATTACACCATTTAAAGGAGTGAAGGAGTGTCGAAAAACTCGAAGTCGGTCCGAATCTTATGTTTGAAAACAGAGCACGCAAATGGCGGGAGGTAAAAACGTCGATTCAATATTCCGCTTTAGTGGTTGTTTTAGCCACATAATTTACTTACATTTTATTCATAAGATATTACTCATTATAAGTTATATTTATACCATTTTATTTAATGCTCTAACTACATTATCATTTTATTCATAAGATATTACTCTTAGGATTTTTGTTCATACTTATTACTCATTATAAGAAGAACGGTCCAGATGCTGCCCAGCGTCTGGCTTCTCGAATGAATATTCTCTTTGATACTTCTTTATAATCAAACGACTCAGATTTCGTTGTTATCTAATATCCAGAATCTATTGTATATGTATCATAAAAGCTTTTCTTACTGTAGTAAAACTACTGCCTAGTATGTCCCTTTTCCTATCTTCAAGCCGACGAGCTTTTGCCCTCTCTTGTTTTCTCTCCCTTCTAGCCTTCGTCATTTCTCTCTACTTCTTTCTCAACAACTTTTCATTGCCATTCACGCCCATTACACTTTCAATGAAACATCATCAATAGACCAAACTTAAAATGTCATTATCCAAGTATGTCATCACATTAATTGCAGTCGTATAAGTTATTTAAATAAAACTCAAAAAACATATTTGACTTATTTTATGTGACAATTAATTATTCAAAAGTCATTTTATCAAGAAGTATCTTAAAAATATTTAAAGTCACACTTTATATTAGAGGTGGACTGTCACGCCCTAGATTCCAAAATAGAATTTTTTTTATATTAATCTAATTATTGATTTAAATTAATTTAAATCTGTAAACATGAAAAATCCACTGACAAGGCAAAATCCAAAATAAATATAGGATTTGAATCTACAAATCAAATATCGACAACCAATCCTAAATAAAATATCAATACAATTATATGATCCAAATATCACGCCTACCAGTGATACCAAATCTGATAACATAAGGCCTCAAATTATTTATAAGGAAAAACATCTGCACAAAATTAGAGTTCTCGAAAATCACATGTCAATTGAACTATTGAAAATAAAATCAAAATCAACTCGAACACCGATATAATACATCATCGGTTTCCAAATTATAACCAAAAAATCCAAATAACCAAACCAACAATATAAACTATACTTTTTGCTAAACAATAATATATAAATTGTTCTAAAAATCTTAATCCGCCTCTCTGAAATAGTGAAACTCTCGATTCAAATTCTTACAAGTAATCTAAACCTACTAATTTAGAAGGGTTAATAAAAATGAAAATAAAGTTAGCTAATTATTTAGTAAGGCATATAATTTACATAATTAAATATATATACTTTTTATCAAAACATGTTGGAATAAAATATGATCTAAATTAGATGCAATATCATATAATTTTCATAACATTCTATGCATAATTTCATGTTAATAATCACAATGCTTTATTTTAAATTGCCATATTTAAAGTATACTCAAATCATGCAAATTTTTATAAATTTAGAATTAGCATGGCATTACTAACAAATGAGCAAATAATCACAACTTGGGTTATATATATTTTTAAATAATCAAAGGTCATACACTACTATTGAGGACCCATAAGTGATTGTTATATTTATAAACCGGTAGATAGGGCTGCAAGTCCTTTTTTAACCATTGGATGATATGTTCAAATATCGATTATTATTATAATATGTTAAGACATATCATAATATATCACCGTTAATTGTTTATAATAGTCCGTGTAAAATCAAATGAAAAACTCTCTTCAAATAAGAATATATTTTTTATATTTTCTCATATCGTAGAAAATATCATTATTATCAAATTTATGTAGATATTCACCTTATTTCTTTAAATATGGTATGTTCCTCGGACCGAATTGTTGTAAAAATTAGAAAGTTGGATGGACCCATCAATCGGTTCAAGAGGCTATGGGTTTGGTCTTCGTAGCCGAAAATCCTGGCCCTACTCATCACAACAACCTAACAGAGGTTAAAGGTATACGTGGCTTACTCTCTGATATATTTTCAAATGTTTAAATCAGTAATCTTTATCAAGAAAAAAAAATGTAGGTAAAGATTAGAAAGAGAGGCATAGGGATAAGTGTAAAGTTTTCTTAGGCTTGGAGAACAAAGCTCCATTTTGAGTGTATCATTTACTAGCGCTTGTATGCTTGAGTAGGGCCTGCCCCATTCTTGATTGGCAGATCTATATTTATAATTAGGATTCTAATTGATTGGTCAGTTCAGAAATATCACCTGTAATAAAATGTGTTATATTACATTAAAAGTAAACCGTTACTTTTGATGTGTAACCATTGTTTGAATTAATTCGATAACAGTCTAGGCATTGTTATCTCTTGGTTGACTATAACTGCTTGTTAGAATTTAGTGCCTCATTTATTACACTGCTAAGCAATTGCTTGTCTATCTTGCACGGTCTTTGCTGTCAGATTACTCATGAGGTCGGCATAGCCCTCTTTATTTGTATTCAGATCACTAGTGCTTGGGCACTATGTTCAATCTGGGCTGGGCTGATCATAGCTAGGCCATACCCAACAAAATATATTGCATGCAGTATAGTATAAGTTATATAGGAATTTTAGCTTAAAATTTTAAAAACATGTAAGAACTACCATTATGAAAATTAAGTAAAAATCAGTATAATTTTTACAATTTCTTCTATTTATGAAACATACAGAATAGTCATAGGTTAGCTTGGAACATGAAAAAACATATAACTTGAATTTAAAGATTTGTAATAACTTATATATGAAAATCAAGGACATGCAATAGTAATAAACATTATTTAGGAACAAATATGGACATTATTGCAGAAAATTAGTGTTTAAACATTATATGTATGAAATGAAGGCATGTTTTTCATTAAAATTGCACAAAATGAGAATGAGAATCAATGCATATGAAGTATAAATATTTTATATATGAAATTATAGCATGTATGAGGATTTGAAGTAATAAATGCCCATAGTTATAAAAAATAAATAAATAGTAACAAGAGAAAGAGAAGTTTGGGATGCACTTGACTTAATTTTACCTAAAGATTGCATGATTTCTCTTTGATTTCTCATTGTCTCTCTTTCTATCTTTTTTTTCTCTTATCTTCTCTTCTCTATCTCTCTTCTCTCTTAAAAACCAGCTCAAAAAGACTCAAAATCGGCTAAACAAAGCCCATTTATAGCAAGTTAGCGCGTTATGCGCGGTTCATGCATGGATCATATGTGAGGGTACGAGCGTCCATCAGGCGTACGTCAAGTATCAACACTCTATCCCAATGATGCACATGCACCGCTTGAGCGCAAATCAGACACGGATGCTCTGCCTCTAACATACACATGCGTCCCTTGAGCACATATTAGGTATAATCAATCTGTCTAAAATGCACTCATATGTGGGTCAAGTACCATTCAGATGTTCGGATTGATTCCTCAAAATTAATTTTTTCTAAAATTTCATCATATTACTTTTTCTAAATTAATTCAAAATTATTTTAATAACATCATATTTCATAAATAAATTGTGGGGTGTTACATGAACATTGTTCAATTTAATTCAAATAGGAGAAGTCCATAATAAAACTTCATATTATCATTTAAATTTTTAAGAAATTAAACTAAACCGTTAGTTAAGACAAATTTTTTAAACATCCAGTGTGTGGGTTGATTTAGTTTGAACAGTTTATACGATATGTAGTACTAGCCTCAGTAGTTTAATATTGTTTTTTTTCTATTCATCTCACAAATGAGGTTGAATGCCTTTATAGTTAAGATACATTTGGATAACTTTTTAAATATTTAGTTCATTTGGACCCTAAGAGACTTTTGGAAGTAGAAGCTACCACACAAGCTCACATTATGATAGAAGAGGCTAATGAAACAAAATGCTCATATTTTGTAAGCCATCCAAGATCAAATAGTGGAGGGAAGCAAAGAAATAGCAATAACTCTTTCACTTCATGTCACGACCCAAAATTTTAATAAAGAAAATTTAACCATCAGGTCCGGTCAACGCACGTTGACCGGAAAACGAAATCCGAAATACGCAATGGTAAAATCCCACTCCGGAACTCCTTAATAAAATCATGCCGGATTTCATCTGATGAAAAACGAGTCCGGATTTCCAAGATCAAAATCAGTCCGGTTTTCCGTCGATGAAAGCAACTCCGGATTATCTTATGAAAAATCCGTCCGGATTTCCGGAAAGAAAAATTAGTGCAGAATTCCGCAATGAAAAATGAAGTCCGGATTTCCACGATAAAAATGAAGTCCGGATTTCCACAATAAAAATGAAGTCCGGATTTCCGCAATAAAAATGAAGTCCGGATTTCCTCAATGAAAATGAAGTCCGGATTTCTGCGATGAAAATAACGTCCGGATTTCTGCAATGAAAATGCAGTCCGGATGTCCCATAGTAATAACAACTCCGGAATTTACTAGTAAAAAGAAGTCCGGATTCTTTCGGAATTAAGAACTCCGGCAATTGTCACTAAAATGCACTCCGGATTCCCGTAAAAAGTCAGTCCGGCCTTGAAGCAGTTGTGAAATCAAAGGAGCCGGAGTGATGACTTGAGACATTGGGAAGATACGACAATGAATGATTTAGCGATTCCCGAAATTTATTGGAAAATGTAAATCATAAATAATCTAGATAATTCCAAGGTTTTAGAAATACAAAGCCATAAATAATAAATTTGAAAAAATGTGAAGTCATAAGGAAATTTTAACCATCAGGTCCGGTCAACGCCCGTTGACCGAAAAACCAAATGTGAAGACGTCCGGAATTTTGCATTTGGGAAATTACTGTCCGGATTTCCTTAAATCCAGTCCGGATTTCCCTTGAAAATCCACTCCGGAATATTTCTTAAATTCACTCCGGATTCCAGAAGTAGAAACGCGCCCGGATTTGCCTGAGTGAAATCCCTCCGGATTTCCGAAGTGAAAACGAGTGCTGATTCGCTTAAAACACGCCGGATTTCCCAAAGTGAAAACGCGCGCGGATTTGCTGAAAGAAATCACTCCGGATTTCCGAAGTAAAAGCAAGTCCGGATTTGTTAAGGCAGAATTTTGGGAAGGAGCGACAATGAATATCAGCGGTTTCCGAGACACATTGGAAATGTAAGATTTTAAGTATCACGTTGGAAAATAGGAAAAAACAATAAATGATGGCCACCTTCTCACGAGCTATAAATAAAGGCTTAAGAAATTAGAAAAAGGCACCCACTAGAAGCTATTAGCAAATAAGGAGACCGAAAGCTTAGGAAAAGTAGAGAAGAATTCAGGCAAGATACTCACCCCTATTTCTAAAATTCATGTTTATTTATGTTGCTATGAAAATATATGATTTCTGTATGAAGTATGCTTTTGATGACTGAAATACATGTTTAAAGGAAATTCGGTTATGCATGATGTTGGATTTACTGTCAATGATTATGAAATTTTGCCCAATGCATGATTACGGAAAGAAACTTTAGGCCTTAAGAAGAACATGAATTTCTACTACTGTATTCTGTTTCTCTGAATTCAAAGAAAAAGACCTCCGGCAAAATTTTAAAGAAAATGATTTTTGAACTCCGGCATTGTACTCCGTCAGTTTGATTTAAGGAACTCCGGCCTTATTATGAATAATGTACTCCGTCCCCTTTGAAAAGTACTCCGGCCTTCTATTTGAATAAAGAACTCCGTCCAAAATGAACTCCGGCTTTTAAAATGTACTCCGTCCATATGGAAAAAGAACTCCGTCCCTTTCAGCAAAAAGAACTCCGGTTTTCAGTTTAAAGAACTCCGGCCGTTATATTTTAAAGGCACTCCATCTTCTGTTTGAAAATGAACTCCGGCTTTTGAACTCCGGATTTAGAGCTTCGGATTTTATGAGAAAGAACTCCGGAATTATGAACTTCGGGTTTTGAAAGAAAAGAACTCCGTCCATTTTAAATAAAGCCACTCCGGCCCTTGATACTCGGATTCTTTAAAAGAAAATCCACTCCGTCCTTTTTAGCTCCCGATTTAAAAAGGAAAGCCACTCCGGCATTTAAGCTCGGATTTATGAAAGAAAATTCACTCCGGATTTCTTTAAAACAAAATCACTCCGTCCTTGTTATAAGAAAGAACTCCGGAAATGTACTCAAATCTGCTAAAAGCACTCCGAAACTTGATGAAAAACACTCCGTCATTTTAGAGAAAGAATTGCAGCGCTGCGGCCTCTGTCCTTTTATTTTGGAAAAGAGCTCCGTCTGTTTTAAGAAAAGATGCTCCGTTCATTTTAAGAAAGGCACTCCGTCCCTTTTGAAAGAAAAGCATTCCGTCCATTTTGAAAAGAAAGGTACTCCATCCCATTGAAAAGAAAAGTCACTCCGTCCCTTTAAGCACTCCGGATTTTACAAAGAAAGCACTCCGGATTTTGAAAAGAATGGCACTCCGGATTTTTGAAACAAAAGCACTCCGTCCTTTTAAAAAGGAAATCACTCCGTCCATTTTGAAAAGAAAGAGCTCCGGACTTTTGATGATAATATACTTGATAAAAAGGTGCTCCGACCTCTATGAATAAAGACCTCCGGTAATTATGAACTTTGGATTTCAGAAAAGAACACCAACTTTGATTAAAGAAAAGAACTCCGGCAATAAGAAAAGAACTCTGGATTCAGGAACTTCGGCCTTCCGTTTTCGGAAATTTATGAACGAGATTTGTTTCTGTTTATTAAATAAGAACTTCGGAATTTGCTTATAAAGATGAACTTCGGCTTTTGAATACGATGATACGGACTTCATTCAATGAATGAAGTAAAGAACAAGGCTATATGAAAACATATGAATTATGGACAGCAAGTGGAACTCTTCCGACTTTCGAACTATGATGAATGGCCAATAAAGAACACTAACCAAGAACCGAGTTTCCATTAAACTTGCTTGTTAAAGATGGATGAAGGATATTGGAGTGACACTCGAGGATGCCTCTGGGCCACGGGAGGGGACCTTTTGGTGGCACAAGGACTATGGACTATGGCCTCGTATGTCGGGTTAAAGGCATTACCTCCGCCCGGGAGCATAATGAGGGGATACGGCTTTAGGTTGTGGGGTAGCACACAACCCGTCCTCGATGTTGTCCGCTCCCGTCCGGTCCCTAAAGATGATATGAATTCCGAATGATTTTGATAAAGACAAGATGAAAGAATATGAATTAAAGAAGAAATGATTTGATGATTTTTTTTATGCTATATTATGATCTATGTTCTGATTATATGTATGCTTGCGTTTTCTGTATGTGAGTATCCTGCTGGGCTTTGTAAGCTCACTCTTGCAAATTTTCAGATGACAAGCTTATGGAGGGTGAAGTTGAGTCGAGTCCTATGGTGTAGCTTGCTGGCGCAGATTTTTGAAGTTTTGTTTATTTTGTTTTGAGGAAACTTGTAAAGTTTATTCCGCTGCTTATGAATGTTAGAATGTTTCCGTGATACTTTTGGATTTATGAAATTTTAATTCTTTAGAATGCATCTCAGGTTTGAATGAAGGAAAGAAAAATTTTTATGTTCACCTTTTTATCCCTTATTATATGATTTGACGACGGCTTTTGATGGTAATAAAAGTCGGGTCGTCACAGTTGGTATCAGAGAGAAAAACTGAGATGTTTTAGGTTAATATGAATCAGCACGGAAACATAGGACAAGATTAGTTAAGGCAAGAAGAGAGTTAGCTTTACTTATATTTGGTCGGAGTAAATTGTGATGGTACTTGTGAAAGGTTGACTAACAGAATTGTCTTTTTCAGAAATTAGAGTCGTCTCTTAAGATATGCCCAATAATGGGAGGCGAATTGAACGGATTAACAACTCTCCGGAGCAGGAGGCAAGGTATGTAAATCTGTTAGACAGGATGACTCTAAATATAGAAGATTTAGTTCCATCATCTCCGGTAACCACATAAATTCCTGAGATCGACCTATGATAATTTTACCAACAAACGAGTTTTTGAATTCTCTAAGAGAACCCGACCCATCGAAGGCGTACACTTAGAACTAGCAAATAAAAAAAAAATGATGTTACAGTGACCCCATGTCTGGTAGAAGATATGGCGTGCTACCCCGTGATTTATAGGTAGTGAAGTTAACCTCGGTTGGTTGACGTGAGAAAGATCTTGGATCTTGGGGATTTAGAGATATTATCCCATGTGTTATGGAAGTTTCATGGATTAATATTTTGTGTCGATGGGACTATGATCAAAGTTATAGATAGGAGATGAAATTTCTCAATTTTGGTGTCACAACACTTGCATCTTTGGGATCCCGATTGTATATATGGTTTTGTGATCCCTAAGTTTATTTAATTTCGGATTTAAGTTCGGTGCAAGTGGTGTCGAGGTTGTGATATTTTTGGAGTTCGTGGATACGATTTGTTGAGTTAACTTGAATCATTTGGTGGTGCAATCTTGGCGTGACATTTACTGAATGTGATCAGTAAGTTATCGGGTCGAACTGAATTGTGTTAGTAAAAATATATATATATATATATATTGTGCCCGGTAATTGAATTGTGCGATTTCAGATGTGAACTTGAGATAGCTATAGGATTAAGTCTTAGTCTGATCTTAATAGTAGTTCGGTGGACGAACTGTAGTACTAATATAGTTGGCAAAGGATAGCATCTTGCAATCAGGTTTTAAGATTTGAAGCATGAATTTGAATTGATTATGGTGTCAAGAAACTGATATCGTCTTTCTTGTAGATCTTTTGATCGAGGATATTATTAAAAAGGAAGATTCGACTAAGTTATCTTTTGATCGATAATTCGAGGTCATGTCAATGCTAATCGTTGAGGATCCTAAGCAGGGCCGTGGAAGAATCGGCTTTGGTATCGTGGTAGAATATTCGAGGTAAGTAGGTGGACCGATAAGGTGGTTCACAAATTTCAAAATGTCTAGGAGAATGATGATTGGATGAGCAGACTTTGTGTAACCCGTAGGCCGTCGTGAAGGCTTAATGAATCCAAAAATCAATTTGGGTCCATAGCGTGTTAATCAATGAAAGTTGTAGCCCCGGCAGTATTCAGATTAAGGATATGGCTACTAGGAAGTCCACAACGTCGTTTGGGTTTTGAAAGTTCGTTGGCATTTTATGAAATTTTATGGGTTGATCTTTTGGCTATATTCGAGTCCATGTCGGGGTGACTTCGTTGATGAATTTAAAGGAATAATGGGGTGTATGTAGTCATTGAGGATTATGTCATAAGTTTTGACAATTGATAACCTGTATGCCTCATCGGAAAGGGAGTACGAGTTTTGTTAAGGAAATGCCTTGTTAAACTTATGGTAACATAATTTTGGAGATCAACAAGATTGTAAGTAATGGGTAATTGGGGAGACCAATAAATATCATGAAAGTGCACGGTCAACCGAAGCTATTAAGTGACCTGGTAAGTATTCCTTGGGGATTGCTGTGTCGGTCAGACGATCAGCATGGGAAAAATTTGTAATTGTGAGAACGTAAGTTAAACGGTGTTTTCAGAGACCGGATATGGAGATTGACGTATATGTCCTTTGGGTTGACCCCTAATGGGTCAGATAAGTGATCGTGTGATGTAATGCCTTTGAGAAATGTGTAAGGTAAACCGTAAGTAAATCCAAGTGATTGGATGATAGGATGTCCTGTTCTTGAACTGGGAGACGAGACCTTATTTGATATTTGGGAACTAGGAGTTCTTGATATATGAAGTCCTTATTGTTTCGTTTCAAGAAGGTTAGGATAACCCACTTATCGTAGTCATGGAAGACTTGTTTGGATTTGATTAATGGGCTCATTGGTATGCCAACGGGATCTTGAGGTTGCTCAGTTATTAAATTCTAAGGTTACGGAGAGAATGATCTAGAGCCATGTCAAACCCTTGAGATGATTGTGGGATTCGTCTTCTCGATATGACTACCCTATGATTATTTTAAAGGTTTCTGTATATTGCGGGCTATGTATTTAGGAGAAAATGTTGGTTTGCCGATTTCGAATAAAATAGCGTGAATGTAAATCGTTCCGACTTTAAGGTTTGATTGTGATTTAAGATTTGCATCGAAACCTTAGTAAAACTTGATTAAATAATCTTTGGGGCATCAAGTTGAATTTGATGTGCCGGTGAAATTTCATTAGGATGATTCATAGCTAGGTAAATAATCAGAGTAGCGCAGCGTAAGCGTTGCTGACCCATGGCCTAGAGATTTCTAATTAAGTTGAGGTCCCAGTGACCGAACTCTTTTGAGGCTTGGAATGAATTAAAGTGAAAGTTCATTGATCCGTTTGAAGTATTGGATTGGATTGGAAGAATGTCCGGCATGATTGTAAGCCACTTTTGGAATATCTAGGAATCGTTATAAGGCTTTCCTAGTGTCGATGGTTGAGAAACTCGGTAGGTATCTGAGTTGAGTCATTCGGAAAGCTATGGATTTGATCTGGGATGAAGATTAGAACAATTCAATACTTGAGGTACCTAAAATAGGCATAGTCTGAGGAAATAATTTCTAAATGTAAGGAGTTCACCTCAGGTTTGGAAATTCGAGGCTTGTTAAATTTCGAGGACGAAATTCTTATAAGTGGGGGAGATTGTCACGACCCAAAATTTTAATAAAGAAAATTTAACCATCAGGTCCGGTCAACGCACGTTGACCGGAAAACGAAATCCGGAATACGCAATGGTAAAATCCCACTCCGGAACTCCTTAATAAAATCATGCCGGATTTCATCTGATGAAAAACGAGTCCGGATTTCCAAGATCAAAATCAGTCCGGTTTTCCGTCGATGAAAGCAACTCCGGATTATCTTATGAAAAATCCGTCCGGATTTCCGGAAAGAAAAATTAGTGCAGAATTCCGCAATGAAAAATGAAGTCCGGATTTACGATAAAATGAAGTCCGGATTTCCACAATAAAAATGAAGTCCGGATTTCCGCAATAAAAATGAAGTCCGGATTTCCTCAATGAAAATGAAGTCCGGATTTCTGCGATGAAAATAACGTCCGGATTTCTGCAATGAAAATGCAGTCCGGATGTCCCATAGTAATAACAACTCCGGAATTTACTAGTAAAAAGAAGTCCGGATTCTTTCGGAATTAAGAACTCCGGCAATTGTCACTAAAATGCACTCCGGATTCCCGTAAAAAGTCAGTCCGGCCTTGAAGCAGTTGTGAAATCAAAGGAGCCGGAGTGATGACTTGAGACATTGGGAAGATACGACAATGAATGATTTAGCGATTCCCGAAATTTATTGGAAAATGTAAATCATAAATAATCTAGCTAATTCCAAGGTTTTAGAAATACAAAGCCATAAATAATAAATTTGGAAAAATGTGAAGTCATAAGGAAATTTTAACCATCAGGTCCGGTCAACGCCCGTTGACCGGAAAACCAAATGTGAAGACGTCCGGAATTTTGCATTTGGGAAATTACTGTCCGGATTTCCTTAAATCCAGTCCGGATTTCCCTATGAAAATCCACTCCGGAATATTTCTTAAATTCACTCCGGATTCCAGAAGTAGAAACGCGCCCGGATTTGCCTGAGTGAAATCCCTCCGGATTTTCGAAGTGAAAACGAGTGCTGATTCGCTTAAAACACGCCGGATTTCCCAAAGTGAAAACGCGCGCGGATTTGCTGAAAGAAATCACTCCGGATTTCGAAGTAAAAGCAAGTCCGGATTTGTTAAGGAATTTTGGGAAGGAGCGACAATGAATATCGGCGGTTTAGAGACACATTGGAAATGTAAGATTTTAAGTATCACGTTGGAAAATAGGAAAAAATAATAAATGATGGCCACCTTCTCACGAGCTATAAATAAAGGCTTAAGAAATTAGAAAAAGACACCCACTAGAAGCTATTAGCAAATAAGGAGACCGAAAGCTTAGGCAAAGTAGAGAAGAATTCAGGCAAGATACTCACCCCTATTTCTAAAATTCATGTTTATTTATGTTGCTATGAAAATATATGATTTCTGTATGAAGTATGCTTTTGATGACTGAAATACATGTTTAAAGGAAATTCGGTTATGCATGATGTTGGATTTACTGTCAATGATTATGAAATTTTGCCCAATGCATGATTACGGAAAGAAACTTTAGGCCTTAAGAAGAACATGAATTTCTACTACTGTATTCTGTTTCTCTGAATTCAAAGAAAAAGACCTCCGGCAAAATTTTAAAGAAAATGATTTTTGAACTCCGGCATTGTACTCCGTCCAGTTTGATTTAAGGAACTCCGGCCTTATTATGAATAATGTACTCCGTCCCCTTTGAAAAGTACTCCGGCCTTCTATTTGAATAAAGAACTCCGTCCAAAATGAACTCCGGCTTTTAAAATGTACTCCGTCCATATGGAAAAAGAACTCCGTCCCTTTTAGCAAAAAGAACTCCGGTTTTCAGTTTAAAGAACTCCGGCCGTTATATTTTAAAGGCACTCCATCTTCTGTTTGAAAATGAACTCCGGCTTTTGAACTCCAGATTTAGAGCTTCGGATTTTATGAGAAAGAACTCCGGAATTATGAACTTCGGGTTTTGAAAGAAAAGAACTCCGTCCATTTTAAATAAAGCCACTCCGGCCCTTGATACTCCGGATTCTTTAAAAGAAAATCCACTCCGTCCTTTTTAGCTCCTGATTTAAAAGGAAAGCCACTCCGGCATTTAAGCTCCGGATTTATGAAAGAAAATTCACTCCGGATTTCTTTAAAACAAAATCACTCCGTCCTTGTTATAAGAAAGAACTCCGGAAATGTACTCCGTCCTGCTAAAAGCACTCCGGAAACTTGATGAAAAACACTCCGTCATTTTAGAGAAAGAATTCTGGCCTTTGCAGCACTCCGTCCTTTTATTTTGGAAAAGAGCTCCGTCTGTTTTAAGAAAAGATGCTCCGTTCATTTTAAGAAAGGCACTCCGTCCCTTTTGAAAGAAAAGCATTCCGTCCATTTTGAAAAGAAAGGTACTCCATCCCATTGAAAAGAAAAGTCACTCCGTCCCTTTAAGCACTCCGGATTTTACAAAGAAAGCACTCCGGATTTTGAAAAGAATGGCACTCCGGATTTTTGAAACAAAAGCACTCCGTCCTTTTAAAAAGGAAACCACTCCGTCCATTTTGAAAAGAAAGAGCTCCGGACTTTTGATGATAATATACTTGATAAAAAGGTGCTCCGACCTCTATGAATAAAGACCTCCGGTAATTATGAACTTTGGATTCAGAAAAAGAACACCAACTTTGATTAAAGAAAAGAACTCCGGCAATAAGAAAAGAACTCTGGATTCAGGAACTTCGGCCTTCCGTTTTCGGAAATTTATGAACGAGATTTGTTTCTGTTTATTAAATAAGAACTTCGGAATTTGCTTATAAAGATGAACTTCGGCTTTTGAATACGATGATACGGACTTCATTCAATGAATGAAGTAAAGAACAAGGCTATATGAAAACATATGAATTATGGACAGCAAGTGGAACTCTTCCGACTTTCGAACTATGATGAATGGCCAATAAAGAACACGAACCAAGAACCGAGTTTCCATTAAACTTGCTGTTAAAGATGGATGAAGGATATTGGAGTGACACTCGAGGATGCCTCCTGGGCCACGGGAGGGGACCTTTTGGTGGCACAAGGACTATGGACTATGGCCTCGTATGTTGGGTTAAAGGCATTACCTCCCGCCCCGGGGAGCATAATGAGGGGATACGGCTTTAGGTTGTGGGGTAGCACACAACCCGTCCTCGATGTTGTCCGCTCCCGTCCGGTCCCTAAAGATGATATGAATTCCGAATGATTTTGATAAAGACAAGATGAAAGAATATGAATTAAAGAAGAAATGATTTGATGATTTTTTTTATGCTATATTATGATCTATGTTCTGATTATATGTATGCTTGCGTTTTCTGCATGTGAGTATCCTGCTGGGCTTTGTAAGCTCACTCTTGCAAATTTTCAGATGACAAGCTTATGGAGGGCGAAGTTGAGTCGAGTCCTATAGTGTAGCTTGCTGGCGCAGATTTTTGAAGTTTTGTTTATTTTGTTTTGAGGAAACTTGTAAAGTTTATTCCGCTGCTTATGAATGTTAGAATGTTTCCGTGATACTTTTGGATTTATGAAATTTTAATTCTTTAGAATGCATCTCAGGTTTGAATGAAAGAAAGAAAAATTTTTATGTTCACCTTTTTATCCCTTATTATATGATTTGACGACGGCTTTTGATGGTAATAAAAGTCGGGTCGTCACACTTCAGATCATGGAAAATAAAAGAGAACTAAGTTGGGCATTTACAGAGAGTACAAGCCATTGGACCTTACACCACTGAATGTTACTTGGATAAACATTCTAAAATAGATATAAAACAAAAAATTCCTAATGATGGGCACAAGCCTCTCGCCCTAGGTCAAGTCTCTCGCCCCAACGAGGAAGTGATGGGATACATATCAACATTGTAGGAGTCTTCTTTATAGGTGGAAGGTTGCCGGTCGCCTTGGGAATAGTGAAGACGTCATCGCTCTCTGCTTTTGTCCTACACTCCAGGACCGGGTCAGTCTCTCTTTTAGCAGTGGGCCCTATTGCTTGGATCCCCTTGAATGGCGAGGCCTTAAGCGGATGAGTTTTTACCTCGGCGGGCGGTCTCCTCCTTCGGCTTCTCCTTTTGGGTGCTGATGATTGTGCATGGGAGGAAGGAGCCCCTAACCGTTGTCCGTCTAGGTGGGAGCATACGTCCTGGAGCAGCTTAAGTAGATGTTCTTTTGGGCAGTGAACGCGTGCTCGTCAAAGGCAGGTCGCAGATGACCATGGCTATCCAGGGGGTCGTTGCCATGAGAGGTAATGTCTCTGGCCGACATGCTGGTTAAAGCACGAGCATTGATTGTGATTTCTTTGTTAACGTGTGGTGCCAGACTATTCAGTAGTTTTTCACAAACTGCGCCAATAATGTGTCCTTGAATTCGCATTATTGTTTAGATTAGGGGGCCACTTGATCTTCTTCGGTAGGTCGAATTAAAGTAAGTACGGTTTCTATCTCTGACAATCTAAGTTCTGCACAACATAATAAACAAAGAAGAGGTCAGAGAATAGTAAGACTCATTTTCTTATATATCTTTTGATATTCAAGTCAAAAATCTTTCTCAATTGGATAGAAAGACAATAGAAAAATAGGTATGTATAAATGCATATTTTGGGGGATTGAGTACTTAAATGTGCACGGTTGAGGAGCGGCTTGGAGATGGAGGATGAGTTTCGATGAGAGCACTCAACTAGGAAGTAGCTTAGAGGGATGGAGGACTAAGCTCTACGCAATGCGCTCGGCCAAGGAGTGACTTTCGGATATGGAAGATCGGGTTTCGGAGAATACGCTCGGTTGGGAGCGACTCGTTGCAGGATGTGCTCGCGGGAGAGCGGCTGTCTCGAGAAGGAATGAACTCTTGGGCAACGATAATAGAGAGAGGAAACACCCGTCGAACTCCTTTTTGACTACTAACAAGGGGGCTCCTCACGCCTTGCTGCACGAATCATCTTCACCGTGCTAGCAGCGTGAGAGTTTTGAGTAGTCGCGGCGCCTCCATAGTCGTGAGCTTAGATCGAAGGGTTGTTTCGAATGTTGGGGGTGCTCCTGCTCTACTGGGGTAATCCTTTGAGCTAAATGAGAAAATCCGAGTATGAGCATGCTCTGTCGATTTCTTTCCTTTCTGCTTTATTTTCTCCTCTCTGTTGGCTCTACTTTCACGAATCCTCCCCTTATCCATGCGGAGTGAAGGGCATATGTATAGAGTGAGAGACAATTTTGTTGCCTTAGGGCTCGCGGCTCCGCCCTCCATGGAAGGCCGACAGCGATGCTTAATTATCGGAGGTTTGTGCAATCGACGGTGTCTTTCCTGCGACGATTGCTGAGCTTTTCCTGTGATTACTCACTGATTGGGGGGATGTGCCATTGCTTGTCAGTTGATGAGCTGGAGGAGCGCTCTGCACGATGATTGGCTACGAGTCTTTGTGACAAATCGACAGAATCGCTTTTTGATATCGCTTTTTATGATGATTGCTAGAAAACCACATGCTGGCAAAGGCACATGGGCATGTCTATTCAGTTAGAGTCACCAAATTGTACTCGTAGGCCTGCTTGGTGTCCATCTCCATCAGACCATTATGCGCTTGGCTATCTAGAACCGTAGCATCAAGGCCTTGGGTTTCGCAAAATTTTGCTGGGCTTTTACTTCAAAGGTATGTCTTCTAGCAGGCTAGATTATTGGGCTGACTCATAAAATTATCGGACCTATCACCTTCAATATTTTATTTTTTTGCCATTCAAGTCCACCGCATCTAATTTGTAAGGAATTTTGTTTTCATATTCACTTTTCATTCCTATGGGTAATTATCAGTAACCTTTTTTTAGGTTAAGTCTATTTTTTATTCTATTGTTCAGTAATTTACAGTGACTTTTTATAAGTTTTTTTATTATAAAAATATATATCTTCTTGTTTATCAAAAATATTGTCATTTAAGTTATTAAATGTTCTTATTTATTATTAATAATAGCCATATCTCATGCAAAACCTATGATACTGGATAAACTTCGGTTGATAGTTAAAATTTTTAAAATTTCTATTATAGAAAAAATATTATATTTTTTATTTTAATATGATTTTTTGTTTAAATGTCATCTCACATATTATTTTTTTTATTAGAATACCATGGGTTGAATTTAAAATTAATATTAGAGTATTTCTTTGAATGATGATTAATTTATCACTTAAAATATTCTTTTTTATTTCTTTTATATATACATATATTTACTATAATTTTAACATTATTTTATAACACGTCTAAGATATTATTATTTTTATTATATTTTTATACCTGATATATTATATTAAAAAATAAATATTAAATTAATAAATTTAGTATTACAAATTATATAAACTGTCAAATCAAGCCAACTTTCCAACATTCAATTTGGATACATGCTTTGGTTTTTCAAGATAAAAATAAAATCAAATACGACAGAACCTATCAATTTAATTTTGCTTAGAAAAATCCTGTTAAAAATTATTATTCAAAAAGGCTTTTAAGTTTATGTGAATAAACAAAGGCATTGAAGTGTAATTTTTAAAATTTTTTAAATTCATAAAATTTCTTTAGAATATGTGATTAAAGTTAATTACATATAACATAAAAATATAAATTAAAAATATTTAATATAGATTGTAATAATATTTAAATGCCCACTTGAATATTTATTTATATCAAAATTATAAAAGACATATGTGAATTTTACTTTGTTTTAATTTTTTATCTCTCCATACCAATTTTAATAATTTTATTAAAAGAAATATATAATGAAATATGTAAATATTATTTTTTAATATAAATTGGTGAGATTCAATTTTTTATAATCTTATTTTTTATTATCGTATTCTCCACGCAATGACTTCAGAAGTCGTCGTCTTTTTCTAGACACGATGTAACTTTGCCGCCATAAATATCTCACCTACCCACCTGCCCCATTTGCAGAACAGAGGGAGAAAGAGAGAGAGAGAGAGAGAGAGCACGCGCTTGTGGTTTTCTTTTGAGGCTTAAGGAAGTTCTCATTTTCTTCGTGAAATTTTTTCTCTCTTCTTGTAGTTTTTTCTTTCTTGCTTTTTATTAAAATAATATTTTAAAATATTTAATATAAATTAATTTTATGCCTCGACAAAATATAAAAATTTATGATTATTAAAAAATTTTAATAAAGGTAAAACACATTTATTTATGTTTCATAAAAAAAATATAAACAAAATAAGTAGGAACATTTAATGATATTTATTTAATTTTTTTTTATAAGTATTTTTTATGATATTTATAACTCATAATTTTCTCAGCCAGGAATTTTTATTTATTTCCTTATTTTCTATTAAAATATAGCACATAATATGCACATATTTATACACTAAAGGATATTAATAACACATTATTTAATCACTTTCAAAATATTTTTATTATATAATTTCTTATTTATCAATTTAGTCGTATGTTAAATTTTTAAGTATTAATTATCTCGTAATATGCATCCAATTTTTGATGACAAAACATATGTGGCCATTTGTTTACTATGATAGAATAAGATGATATATTATTATTGTGAATACCTATTGAATTTAAAATTTAGTAAAATATGTAAGTTATATTTAATATAATCCATGTGTTAGACTATAGGAGAGATCTTCACCTGTTATTGATGAATTTCAAAATCTACATAATTGTTTTATCTTACAGTATGAAGGTTTGGTAGGGCTTACTCTTATTATTGCTTTTGAATTGTAATTACAATGAATTGTACATTTTTTAATAAAATTTATTATTAGATTCTATGTTATTCCAGTGGCTTTAGTATATTTGATATTGTATATTTAAAATATTTATTTGTTTATTACACGTTTTTAATTATCATAACTTATTTGACATTTGACTAGTTTTTATATTTTATTAACTCTAAATTCAAGTTGATTATATAACGCTAGCAGGGGACTCCACATTTACTGTGGGACTTTCAGTTAGAGGGGATTTGGGAGGTTAGTTGTTATCGTATTATTTAGTGACAATAAGAAGATTTGCTAGTTTTTTACAAGTTATGGCTTATAAATTTTAGTAGTTTTTATCTCTTAAATATTTATTTGTTGTAGTGATGAGACATTAACTTTATAGTTGAAAAACGTTAAAAATATTATAAATATTTAATAATTTTATATATTAAAATTTTTAGCATGAATGGTTCAAATCGAATACGATAATTAGGATTCGAGTAATCACGTACATAAATTGGGGGGGCTCCAATGCTGGAGGGCGTCGTAGCCCCTTTGGCACTCTTGGGGGCTGTTGGATTAAATATTTAACGGCCTCTCTTTTTCTAAAAGAAAAAAATAATAAAAATAAAAAAATAAAAAATATTATTTTTTATTTTTTAAAAAATATAATAAAAATAAAAAATATATATATGTAATATTTTTAAAAAAAATTGGACAGCCCCAAAAGGATCCTTCTTTCCTCCGATATTTTATCTTTTGCCATTCAAGTCCTCCGCATCTAATTTGTAAGGGCGGAGTATCCTACTAATTTTGTTTTCGTATTCACTTTTTATATCTGTGGCTAATTATCAGTGGCATTTTTTGAGATTAAGTAAATCTATTTTTTATTCTATTATATGACTTTTTATAAGTTTTTTTATTATGAAAATTTATATCTTATCTGTTGCGTACCAGGAATTCGGGTTACCATACGGATCAGGGGTCGTAAATCGGATCTCCTTGCTGGTCGATCTGACACAGATTCGCCCTCCATAACTTCAAACCTGAACCCCGCGCAACACAACTAAAAACGAGACATCATAGGTCGGCGGGAATTGTTCCCACTGTAAACCCTCCAACGCTCAAATCAGAAGTCTTTCCAAGAATATAGAAAGATAAATAGATGATGCATATTTGATGGGTGGAGTGTTTTGTGGCATTCAACCAGTGAACGGCTTAAAGGTATGCCTCATGAGGGATATCAAATGAAGAGAATCTCTTGGAGGGAGATGAGGATCATTTGGATCGGCCCCTCAGAAATTGTCTTGGCCCCCTTGTGATGATGGAGGGCTGGCCTCCTTAAGATCAAAAGCTCGCCTTTTTTCAGATCAAGGGCCTCTCTTCTCAAATCAAGGGCTGGCCATTTCTCTCATCTTCCTTTTTGGAGGTTTTTGACCGTTTTTACCTTGCGGTTTTTCTCCTGTTCCTCTCCTCCTCCCTCCTTTGTTTGGATGAGGATCATTTTAATGTGAAGGTGGTTATTTTTTTTTATAATAACCACCAGCCAAAAACTACCCGTGACAACCACCTGGATAAGACGAAGCGGTTTGAGCAATTTTTTCCTGAGCCGGTTATACTGTATCCATCATTATCATTTATTAAAAATATTATCACTTAAATTATTCGATGCTGTTATTTATTATTGACAATAGCAATATCTCAAGCAAAACCCATGATATTAAATAAATTTTGGATGATGTTAAAAATTTTAAAAATTTTATTATGTAAATTTTATAGAAAAAAATGTTATACTTTTATTGTAATATTATTGTTTGTTTAAATAACATCTCACATATTATTTTTTTATTAGAATACTGTGGATTAAATTTAAAATTAATATTATAATATTTTTTGATTGATTATTAATTTACCACTTAAAATTTTCTTTTTTGTTTCTTATATATATATATTTACTACATTTTTAATATTATTTTATAACGTGTTTAACATATTATTATTATTATTATTATTATTATTTCTTATTATATTTTTATACATAATATATTAAATTTAAAAAGTAAATTTTAAAATAGTAAATTTAGTATTACCCATTGTATAAACCGTCAAATCAAACCAACTGGCTAACATTCAATTTAGATAATTTGTCATTATTAATAGATTTGTTTGTTCGTATAAAAATTCAAATCACAATCAGCGAATTGGTTGTGAATTATTTAATAATTCTTGCCAAACCCATCCATATTTACTATTAAGCAATTAATCAAAATCAGTATGTCCTGCTGTTTAATAACTATATATTTTAATAGTTAATAAATAATTTTACTTTGTTTTAGTTTTTTTTTTTCCATCTATCCATACTAATTTTAATAAAAATAGATAAAAATTATTTTTTAATATAAATAAAGGAGACGCTAGTTTATATAATTTTATTTCAAAACGAAAACAAAACTCATCGCGAACTGTATTCTCCATGCGATGATTTCAGAAGTTGTCTTGTCGTCCTTAGCACGTAGATTTCGATACTATTTCCCCGAAATTTCACTTGCATTTCATCAACTCTTCAAATGCTCTCACCCTTCGTAGCCTGTCTCCCTTTCATCTTTAAATATCTCACCCACCTGACTGCCCCATTTGAAGAACACACAGACAGAGCGCATGCGCTTATCCGAATACTTGATGTAAGTATAGATATATTAATGGGTGTTATGTTATTATTGTTGGCGGTAATGGGCAGCCTACTGATAAGGATACAGGAACAATCGTCTGTTGGCCGCTCTCTTTCTGACACACTGTGAAGTGGAAGTAGGAGAAGATAAATGAATACCAAATATTTTACGTGAAAAATCCTTCTAAAATAAGAAAAAAATCATGTGATACTAGGTTCATAAAAATCACTACGTATGAGAATTTATTATACAAACAATAGGAGGCGAAAATAAGAATAGAGTAAGAGTAGACAAAAACTTCAACACTTTGTTTTCACTCACCACTCTCTTTCTTGTTACTTTCTCTAATATATTTTTCTCACTACTACACTACTTCATTGAGTGTGCATATACGCACATAAATATACACACGTCCCCCACCATAACCCAATTTAGTGGTTGGTGCTCAACTTTCAAGGTCTGCATGCGTGCATGTGCATGCCCTATCTTACAGCAAATGGTGCATGCCTACTCCTACAAACCGATTAGCGTTTAGAGTCCCAAGAATAATGTCTACAAATTACCAAATCAGGTAGGTCTACTGTACACTTTTTTGGAATATGATAGTCATTCAGACCTTCAATATTCAATCGGTCAACCCTATTGACCATTCTGTCATTCTTGGCCGGTTAATTACCCCATTGACAGGACGAAGTAGTCCGACCAGATTCTTCAGCAGAGTTAGTCGTCTCACGACTTTTACCAGTTAACATATTGACAGGTAGGGTTGACCGTCCAGAAAGTTTCAGTCAACTATGTTGACCGGAATTCCTTCTACTTAAAGTAACACACGTGCTCCGTCCAAGTCCTCCAATCACAAGGACTTCCACATTGGAGTGATTCCCAACAAACTTTCCCTCACGATCGTGAGAAAGTTAAGTCCATCAGTTCAACTAGCCTGCAGCATGCTTCATTCTTTCCTTTTAGTAGAATATTGGTTATCATGTCTGTCCTATTTTTTTCAGTGTCAATCTTTTTAAGTGATAGTAGATCAACTTCTAGTACTTCTCTCACCCAATGATACCGCACATTAATATGTTTTGATCTGAAATGGAGTGAAGAGTTTTTATAGAGATGAATGGTACTCTGACTATCACAAAGTACCACATACTTTTCCTATTTAAGGCTCAGTTCTTGAATGAACTTCTTCATCCACAATATCTCCTTATAAGTTTTTGTTACGGCAATATACTCGATTTCAGTAGTAGAAAGAGCAACACACTTTTGTAACTTGGACTGCCAGAAAATTGCTCATCCTGTAAATTTCACGAAATATCATAAAGTGGACTTGCGACTATCAATATCTCCGGCCATATCAGCATCCGAGTAATCCACCAACTGAGGCTTGTCACTTCTAAGACACAAGCACCTCTTGATAGTTTCTCGAATCTATCTCATAATCCACTTTACCGCGGACCATCGCTCCATCCCTGGATTGGATAGAAACCGGCTGACTGTGCCAATAGCATGTGATATGTCCAGCCTGGTGCACACCAAGGCATACATGAGGCTTCCTACGGCTGAGGAGTAGGGAATGCCTCTCATGTATGCTTTCTCTTCCTCCGAAGATGGACACTGGCGACTACTCAACTTGCGATGATTTGCAAGCGGAATGCTGACAAGTTTAGACTTATCCATATTGAATCGTTAGAGTATCTTTTCAAAGTAGTTTTCTTGAGACAACCATAGTCTCCTTGCCTCCAGATTGCGCATGATTCTAACACCAAGAATTTGGTTTGCCGATCCGAGATCTTTCATGGCAAAAGATTGCCTAAGTTGCTCCTTCAACTTCTTTATCCAAGTACTGTTTTGTCCAACAATTAACATTCGTCCATGTAAAGGAGAAGGATAACAAAATCGTCTTTCGAAAACCTCTGTGGTGAAAACCAGTAATCACAAGTAGTTTGCCGATATCCTTGATTAGTCATGACTGATTCGAACTTCTTATACCACTGTCTTGGAGTCTGTTTCAACCCATATAGGCTATTCCTTAAACGATAGACTAGTTGCTCCTTTCCTTTAACCTTGAACCTTTCTGATTGTTCCATATAGATTTCTTTTTCCAATTCACCATGAAGAAAGGCTGTCCAGACATCCATTTGCTCCACTTCCGGACTTCGGGTGGTTGCCAAGCCTAACACAACCTGCATGGAAGATATTTTTACCACGGGATTAAAAATCACATCGAAATCAATTCCCTTCTGTTAATTGAAACCTTTCACCACTAGCCGTGTCTTATACTTTGGCTTCATGATATTTTCATTTGTTTTCAACTTGAAGAGCCATTTGTTCTTTAGGGCCTTCTTCCCCTTAGGATGTTTGACTAAATCAAAGGTATGATTCTCATGAAAAGAATTCATTTCATCATTCATGACTTATAGCCATTTTTTCTTACTCTCATCCTCCATAGCCTCTTTATAACTTTCAGGCTCTCTGGTATTTGTGAGCACAACATATTTACTGGGTGACAGATGGACGGACGGCTGTCTATTTTGTGAGGATCGTCTGACAGGCACATCCTCAATCGGTTGAGGGATGATTTCATCCTAGTCTTCATCAGGTGACATGATCACCCTTCCATTATCCTCATGGACCTCAGAATCATTGTCCTTGTCTTTTAGTGATATCGGATGAAAAATTTTGACACTTACTTTGTTTGTCTACTTAACATCACACTTAGCCTTTCTGCCAATATCCTTAATCATTTCATCTTCAACAAAGGTTGTCCCTTGATCGAACAAGTCTTCTCCAAACTGGATCATAAAATCTGTAACCCAGCTCATCTTTTTCATAGTATAGAAAAACGTACTGCATCATTTTTTGCTCCAACTTTATCCTTTTATCTATTGGGACATGAATAAAGGCTTTACATTCAAATACTCATAGATAATGATAAGATGACTCCTTGTATGACCATATCTTCTCCGATACTTCACCCTTCAAGGGTTTACTGAGCGACCTATTTATGATGTAAGCCGCCGTCTTCAATGCTTCGGCCCAGAAATGTCCAGGAAGGTTAGCTTTGGAAAGCATGTACCGTATTCTTTCTAGAAGTGTGCGGTTTATTCGCTCAATCACTCCGTTTAACTGTGGCGTCTTTGGAGATGTTTTTTGATACCTAATATCATGTGACCGGCAGTAAACATCAAAAGGCCCGATATATTCACCGCCGTTATCACTTCGGACACCCTTGATCTTCTTCCCCGTCTGTCGCTCAATAAGGGCATGAAATTGCTCAAATATACCGATGACCTGGTCCTTGGTTTTCAATGGGTAGACCCACAACTTTCTGAAACAATCATCAATGAAAGAAATGAAATATTGAGTTCCACCAAACGACTTCTTTTTAAATGGTCCACACACATCTGTATGGACGAGATCAAGCAGTTCTGCTTTTGGAGCGGACAAGTTTCCATGAAATGAGACTCTTCTTCGTTTGCCGGCCAAGTAATGAGGACAAATCCTTAGCCCGTCCTCCTTTACTTAGGCGATAAGGCCCTTCTTGACCAGATGATACAGTTTGCGTTCAATCATGTGGCCCAACCTCCTATGCCACAAATCCTCGGTTTCCTTGCTGATTGCAGCGTTTACGTCTCCGGCCATTGCGGATGCCTTCATAATGTACAGGCTTGAGTACTTTTTCCCTCTTGCCACTACCAGAGATCCTCTGGTCAATTTCTACTCTCCTTCACAGAAGGTGTTACAATAACTTTCATCATCCAGCTGATCAGCTAAGATGATATTGAGTTTGATGTCAGGGACATATCGAACACCATTTAACAACAGGTTCGTCCCATTATTGATAACCAGTATAGCATCACCTGAACCAATAATTCGGGATGTTCCATCATTACCGATCCTTATCACTCAAAAGTCCCCTGGAGTGTAAGACGTGAACAATCCCCTTCTAGACGTGGCATGCAGTGTGGCACCAGAATCAATCACCCAGTTAGACTCCCCGTTCGTCAGGTTTGCCACGTTCTCTTTACATGTCAACAGGAGATCGCCTCCTGTGACCACTGAAAAGGAGGACTTGTCCTCACCTCGTCCCTTTTCACCTTTTTTCTTTTTCACATTATTACGCTTTCACTTGAAGTATTGCTTTTTGATGTGGCTCTTTTTGCCATAATGATGGCACTCAAAATTTTAATATTTTGATCGAGATTTGCTGTGTCCTTTCTCTCCAAGTTTCTGGCTACGTCCTCTACTCCTTTCCCTAAACTCGGTCACAAGTACTTCAGTATGAGAAGACGCTGAGGTCCCTTGTGACCGCCTTGACTCATTCATGAGCAAGGAAGCAATTACCTCGTCCAACTTCAACGTCTCTTTTTCAAAAAGCAAAGTGGTTACGATGTGATCATAAGAGGTTGGCAGAAAGGCCAGCAGCACCAATGCCTTGTCCTCCTCGTTGATTACCACATCAAGGGCAAACATCTATATTACGATCCAATTAAATTCGTCCAAATGCTTTTCAAAGCTGCCACCTCCTGACAACCACGGACCATAAAACTGTTTCTTTATATATAGCTTAGTTGTTAAGGATTTGGACTTATATCGGCTCTCCAATTTCTCCCACACCTCCGCCGGATTAGTCAGGCCGAGGACCTCCTAGAGCGTGTTGTCCGCCAGGCATAACTTAATAGTACAGTTGGCAAGATCTCATTTATCTTGCCAGTCTCCACTGATAGGTTTTTCGATTTATCTTCCTTCTTCTTTAGTACTTTTATTGTTCCTTCTCTAGTCAGGATATTCTTTACCCTCTTCTACCAGAGGATGAAATTACCTTACCCATTAAATTGTTCTACGCTGAACGACAAGTTCTTTAAGGATGATGACGTCATTCAGATGAAATTCTCAACCTTACTCTGATACCACTTGTTGGCGGCAATGGGTGGCCTACTGACAAGGATACAGGAACAATCGCCTGTTGGCCGGAATAGACGGCCGACTAATAAAAGTACACACACTGGGAAGTAGAAGTAGGAGAAGAGAAATTAACACCAACTATTTTACATGAAAAATCCTTCTGAAATAAGAAAAAAATCACAGAACACTAGGCCTACAAAAATCACTAGGTATGGGAATTTGTTATACAAACTACAGGAGGCGAAAACAAGAATTGAGTAAAGGTAAACAAAAATTTCAACACTTTATTTTTACTCACCGCTATCTTTCTTTTCACTTTCTCTCATCTATTTTCTCACTACATACTACTTCATTGAGTGTGCATATACACACACATATATACACACGTCCCCCACCATAGCCCAACTTGGTGGTTGGTGCTCAACTTTCAAGATTTGCATGCGTGCATGCACATGCCCTATCTTGTAGCAGGTGGTGCATGCCTACCCCTACAAACCGATCAGCGTTTGGAGTCCCAAGAATAATGTCTACCAACTACCTAATCAGGTAAGTCTACTGTACACCTTTTTGGGATATGATAGTCATTTATACCTTTTATATTCAGTCGGTCAACCCTATTGACTATCCTCTCATTATTGGCTAGTTAATTATCCTGTAACCTGTCGAAATAGTCCAACTAGATTCTTTAACGGAGTTAGTCGTCTCACGACTTTTACCGATCAACATATTGACCGGTAAATGTTGACCTTCCTGAAGGTTCCGATTAACTATGTTGAACGGAATTCCTTCTACTTAAAGTAACACACACGAGCTCTGTCCAAGTCCTCCAATCACAAGGACTTCCACATGGGAGTGATTCCTAACAATTATAAGTATCTTAAAAATAGCTTACTGAGTATATTTTAAATATTTTGCAGCTATAAATAAAGTAAGTTGTCCCAATCGGTAGACAGCCATGCTTTTCGCCACTAGTAATGTTGTAGTCAACAATGAATAGAAAAAGTATCAAATAGTTGAAATATAAATAACTATGTAGAGACAGACCTAAGCATGAACTGATTGAATCGTGAGCAAACAGTGAAGAAGTAGTTTGCAAAGCAACCTGAAAATTGTCCGTGTTGTTCCTGTGATTGCAGCAAGAAGGCAAGATGAGTTTTGAGACTGCTGCTGTGTCTTTTCTTGTTCAAAAATTAGGCGATATGTTGATTGAAGAGGTAGAGTTCTTATCAGGTGTGGAAGATCAAGTTCAAAGCTTGCTGGAGAATATCAAATGGATGCAGAGCTATCTCAAGGACGTGGACGAGCAGGAAGGAGAGCGGAATGAAGTACTCCGCATGTAGATTTCAGAAATCAGGAATGTTGCTTATGATGCTGAAGACTTGATTGATTCGCTCATCGTTGAAGGTGCTGCAAGGAAAAGAGATAGGTTTGCTCGCTTCATCAACAATCCTTTGCGTACACGTGACGTAGGAATTGAGATTGAAGCTATTAAGAGAAGAATGGAAGAAAGTACGAAAATGCTGCAAACATTTCAAGTTGGAGGCCGGAACGAACGAACTCAAAAAAAGCTACCTCGAAGCTATCCCCATAGCAATGACGACAATGTTGTTGGCCTAGAAGGTGATGTCAAAATGTTAGCTAAGCAAATGATCAGAGAAAAGAATCAAGCAAAGGTTTTGAGCATCGTAGGGATGGGTGGTTCCGACAAAACAACGCTAGCAAGGAAACTTTACAACCATGAAACCATCAAACATCACTTTATCTGTCAGGCTTGGATTTTTGTATCACAAGAATGGAATACTCAACACATCTTAGTTGAGATCCTGAGGCAAGCTACTGGCACCAAGCCAAACACAAAAGAAATGGTGAGCATGGAAGAACTGGTGGACAAACTACAAGACTATCTAAAACATATGCGATATTTAATAGTACTTGACGATGTGCGGAAGAAAGATGCTTTGGAAGACATGCTCCCAGCATTCCCATTTGGAAATAAAGGAAGCAAGATTATAATCACCACCCATATTCACGAAGTTGTTGAATTTTTGGATTTGCCTCGCTTTTTTCATGAGCCACGGCGCCTTACGAAAGATGAATCTTGGGAGTTGTTTAGCAAGATAGTTTTGAATCACAGGGAATGCATTGACGACTATCAAAGGATTGGTGACTTTAAAAAGTTAGGTAAGGAGATGTTGAAAAAATGTGAAGGGTTACCCCTAGCTATAATTGCTTTGGGTGGACTCTTAGGTGCAAAGGGCACTAAGGAGGAATGGGAAAAAGTAAGCAAAGTTGTAAGTTCAAAGGTTATGGGAGGAAGAGGCATGCATACGTATGGCACCGTGAAGGACATGTTAGCCTGGAGCTATCAAAACCTACCTTATGATTTGAAACCTTGCTTTCTTTATGTGGCTCTCTTTCCTGAAGATTGCAAGATTCCAGTGGATATGCTCACAAGAATGTGGATATCTGAAGGTTTTATAATGTCTCAAGAAGAGATGTTGGAAGAAGCAACAAGAGAATGTATAGATGAATTGATCCAACGATGTGTGGTTCAAGTTGCAACAAGGAACTTTGCAGGCAAAGTGAAAACAATTCGAATCCACGATTTAATGTGCGATCTTTGTATTAAAAAGGCAAAGGAACAAAATTTTCTAGAGGTTTTTCATAGATCTTCTACCCCTTTGGAACTAGATAAGGATGCAACAAGATCACAATCATGCCGATGTATCATTCATTCTTATTCAAGGTATGATTTATGATATTGTGTACTAACATTTCAATTTTTAGCTATTTTGTTAAAGTTCAATTTAAACTTGGTGCATCGTACTGACCAAAATTTTTAACTTGTGCAACATGAGTGTTCAAATTGGAACCCAAAATTCCCATCTTAGATCACTTTTCATATTTGGAGCAACTGCTGTCAAAACCCACAGATATAGGGTACATGAAGAGAGAGCAACGTTATTCGAATATTTTTCTGCAACAATATTTCATCATTATACCTTCATATTTGAAGAATTTGAACTAATTTTATTACAATCAAATTTAATATTTATTTATGCTTATCGGCTGAAAAGTTAAAAAGACTACCCTAAAAGGCGAAACACAGTTCCTTGATTCTCTTAGATAGAGATGTAAATTGAAAGATCAAAGAAGACAGCTTCTTGATTAGATAGACTATGTCTTAATCCATGACAATGAATCGATAAGACTTATTGTTAAAAAAATATCATAAAGTCTTTGATATATGCTAATTTTATATCTTTATAAAATATATCAATTTATAATCCTTAGAAGACTTTCATATATTTAAAGCACATTCATTTATGCTTCTAAAAGCAAAGCAAAATCTAAACAAAGTAAGTTTTGATATTTGACTATATTGTTTGGGTATAGTAAAAAGCATTGATATTTTATTATTAATCGATATTTTAAACTCATAATTCTACCCGCTAGACACTTTTCACCAACATTAGTGTTGGGTCCAAGGCTAAAGCCCAAGAAAATCCAGAGCCCAGCCCAACTACGCGGGATGCCTACATGGCGGCTCACCATCAGCAGCCAGTGAGCGCCTCCTACAACTCATTAACGCGGTTGCTGAAAAATGGCAAAAGAGCAGGAGAAACGAGTCAATGGAGAAGCGGTTAACGCTACCAGCCGCGACTCAGATGGCCGCCTACTAGCGACTAGCCAATCCCAGCTCAAGGGGAGACCAAGTGTAGCCGGCAACACCCGGTAGTCTGCCTGCATTGGAAAACGACAGCTGACAAGCTGGCAATCACCGACAGCGATCAGCAGCCAATGGACCCTAGCGACAAGAGTTCTCACGCCCAAAATTCCCTGTCAAGGTGCCTATAAAATCCCTCTTCTTCAATGAAGAGAGGGGATCGGATCCAAGATAATTGACTTAGCGTCGCAAGCCTCAAGCTTACCAACTAACGTCCGGATCCAAACTCCTAAGCCTACTCAAGCGACAGGAAGTCAGCCACCCGCAGCGGTGCACCTAGGGAGCCAGGCCTCCCACCACCCGCTTATTATTCTCTCTCACATAAACAAACAAGCACCATCTACGCATTTTTAGCATATTTTCGCGCACCTCTTAGCGTGCGCTTCATTTTCGTTCATTGCGGGAATTTGCTGACTTGAGCGTCGGAGTGGCCTTGGTGGGAGAAATTTCGCCGGACCTCTGACCTTTTATTTGTTGATTGTGTTGTGCAGGCCCCAGATTAATAGAGACAGATATCGGACCCTTCCACGTACGCTTCAGAACAACTAGGAATCAAAAGGCTCCATAATCTGTATAACAACTAAGGACTTGGGACGCAACAATTAGTAAGACATCATTTAAACACTTTAAAGTACTTTTTTATAATATAATTTCTCAACTATTGATTTATCAGAATACTTACCTATGTATAGATATGTTAATGGGTGGTATGTTATTAAAAATGTCATAAAAATAGCTAAAAGAGTATATTTTAAATATCTTGCATGTATAAACTAAAGTGAGTTGTCCCAATCGATGGATAGCCATGCTTCCTCCGCTACCAATGCTGTAGTCACCAATGAATAGAAAAAGTATCAAATAGTTAAAAGACAAATTAGTATGCAGAGAATCCTTCGCCGCAACTAAAGTCAAGATCTAAACATGGACTGATTAAATATTGGTAAATTAGACACTTTTTAAATTTTAAAACTCGTAAAAAGGAAAAAAAAAAATTAGTCTCACAATCATCTATTTTTTGGATGCCTCTTATCATGTTTTCTGGTCAAGATCTTGATTATCTGGTTAAACTTGACCTAAGACAAATTGTCTGTCCTTTGAATTCTTGATGTATAATTATAATTTATTTATATATTTACTTACTTACCCAAAAAATAAATAAATAGATATAAAGAATTAGAATTTATCTTTTTACAAAATAAAATAATAATTTCAATGGGACCCGTTAATAACACTTATTTCCTATTTGCGAAGGAGAAATAGTACTACTCTTAAAAATTTACATTCATAAAAAATATAATATTTACAATAATAGATATAAAACAGTAGAAATTATCTTTGTAAATGTACAAGGCCCACCATTTCATGGGGAGAGTAAGAGATATATAGCATTATCTTTGTAAATCAAGTACTATTCGACCTAACTTATTTTAATTCGATACTTTTTAATCCAAATAACTTAACATCAAAAATATATCAATTTGATTAAATTAATTATCATTAAAATAATCTTTTGAAATTTGTACCTTACTAAAACCTTTTTAAAATAATGAAACAATCACATGATAAATTTCATATATATTCATCATAAATAGCGCTAGATACCAAGTAATCCCCTTTTAAAACCCTTTAATCATAATTCGAGTGACTAATCAGTTAAACACAACACTCAACAAATCTAGTCCAAAAGAAATTACAATGAGAAATCGAATGGTAATACATCCAAACAGCATACTAAGGCAACGTACTTGGCCTTAGTGAATAAAGAAACTCAAATCGGATCTTAAACAGATACGAACTTATCTCTTTTCTCTCTTCTGCGGTACTTCTTGTGTTGAAATTAATCTTAAAACCCTTTTGTGCCTCTCATTACATGGCTTTTTTGTTCATGCTGCTACCCATGTTGTTAAATCCTAAAATCATATTAAGTGTGATTGTATAGCAGTTCTGGCGCATGTGTAATATTTAAGTGCATTAGGTGTGACCCCATTTGAGCGATCTATGCACATGCCTGTCAAGCTAGCGTAATGTTAATACTGTTCCATAGTTGTTATGACTTAAAGGCCATAGATTCAAGCCATTGAAGCAGGTACTTCCCAATATATGGACAAAACTTAGGAATATTTAATCCTCTTTAAATCTCATAATATGAAAACCTCAGGTACGGGGCTGTCATGAATAAATACAGCATGGGGTTGTCTTTATAATGTGACTCTAAATCCCTCTCTCGCATGTGAAGGTTGAATCTCACGAAAGAAGAGAGAAAGAAGAACAATACTTTCACTTTGAGAAGAAAGTTGAGTCTTTAAAATCCAAAGAAACGATACTCTTAGGATTTTTATTCATAAGATATTACTCATTATAAGTTATATTTATACCATCTTATTTAATGCCCTAGCTGCATTATCATTTTATTCATAAGATATTACTCTTAGGATTTTTGTTCATACTTATTACTCATTATAAGAAGAACAGTCCAGATGCTGCCCAGCGTCTTGCTCCTCTAATGAATATTCTCTTTGATACTTCTTTATAATCGAACGACTTAGATTTCGTTGCCATCTAATATCCAGAATCTATTGTATACGTATTCCAAAAGTTTTTCTTACTGTAGTAAAACTACTGCCTAGTATGTCCCTTTTCCTATCTTCAAGCTGATGAGCTTTTGCCCCCTCTTGTTTTCTCTCCCTTCTAGCCTTCGTCATTTCACTCTATTTCTTTCTTAACAGCTTTTCATTGCCATTCACGCCCATTACACTTTCAATGAAACATCATCAATAGACCAAACTTAAAATGTCATTATCCAAGTATGTCATCACATTGATTGTAGTCATATAAGTTATTTAAATAAAACTCAAAAAAAAAATATTTGACTTATTTTATGTGACAATTAATTATTCAAAAGTCATTTTATCAAGAAGTATCTTAAAAATATTTGAAGTCTCACTTTATATTAGAGGTGGACTGTCATGCCCTAGATCCCAAAATAGAATTTGTTTTATATTAATCTAATTATAGCCTTAAATTAGTTTAAATCTATAAACATGAAAATCCACTGACAAGGCAAAATCCAAAATAAATATAGGATTTGAATCTACAAATCAAATATCGACAACCAATCCTAAATAAAATATCAATACAATTATATGATCGCCCACAAGTGATAGCAAATCTGATAATATAAGGCCTCGAATCATTCATAAGGAAAAACATCTGCACAAAATCAAAGTACTCAAAAATCACATATCAATCGAACTATTGAAAAGAAAATCAAAATCAACTCAAACACCGATATAATACATCACCGGTTCCCAAATTATAACAAAAAAATCCAAATAACCAAACTAACAATATGACCTATACTTTTTGCTAAACAATAATACATAAATTATTCTAAAAATCTTAATCCGCCTATCTGAAATAATGAAACTCTCGATTCAAATTCTTATAAGTAATCCGAACCTACTAATCTAAGGGGGTTAATAAAAATAAGAATAAGAGTGAGTTAATTATTTAATAAGGCATATAATTTACATAATTAAATATGTACTTTTTGTCAAAACATGTCGGAATAAAACATTATCTAAATTAGATGCAATATCATATAATTTTCATAACATTCTATGCATAATTTCATGTTAATAATCACAATTATTTATTTTAAATTGCCATATTTAAAGTATACTCAAATCATACAAATTTTTATAAATTTAGGATCAGCATGGCATTACTAACAAATGAGCAAATAATTACAACTTGAGTTATATATTTTTTCAAATAACCAATTATCATACACTACTATTCAAGACTCATAAGTGGTTGTTATATAAACCTGTAGATAGGGTTAAAAGTCATTTTTTAACCTTTGGATGACAGGTTCAAATAACGATTATTATTGTAATATGCTAAGACATATCATAATATATCACCGTTAATTTTCTACAATAGTCCGTGTAAAATCAAATGAAAAACTCTCCTCAAATAAGAATATATTTTTTATATTTTCTCATATCGTAGAAAATATCATTATTATCAAATTTATGTAGATATTCATCATATTTCTTTAAATATGGTATGTTCCTTGGACCGAATTGTTGTAAAAATTAGAAAGTTGGATGGACCATTCAATCGGTTTAAGAGGCTATCGGTTTGATCTTCGTAGCCGAAAATCCTGGCCCTACTCATCACAACAACCTAACCGGAGGTTAAAGGTATACATGGCTTATTCTCTGATATATTTTTAAATGTTTAAATCAATAATCTTTATCAAGAAAATAAAAAACATGTAGGTAAAGATTAGAAAGAAAGGCATGGGGATAAGTGTAAAGTTTTCTTAGGCTTGGAGAACGAAGCTCCGTTTCGAGTGTATCATTTACTAGCGTTGTATGCTTGAGTAGGGCTTGCCCCCTTCTTGATTGGTAGATCTATATTTATAATTAGGATTCTAACTGATTGGTCAGTTCCGAAATATCACCTGTAATAAAATGTGTTATATTACATTAAAACTAAACCGTTACTTTTGATGTGTAACCATTGTTTGAATTAATTCTGTAACAGTCCAGGCATTATTATCTCTTGGTTGACTATAATTGCTCGTTAGAATTTAGTGCCTCATTTATTACACTGTTAAGCAATTGCTTGTCTATCTTGCACGATCTTTGCTGTCCAATTACTCATGAGGTCGGCATAGCCCTCTACATTTGTATTCAGATCACTAGTGCTTGGGCACTATGTTCTATCTGGGCTAGGTTGATCATATCTAGGCCATACCCAACAAAATATATTGGATGCAGTATATTATAAGTTATACAGGAATTTCAGCTTCAAATTTTAAAAACATGTAAGAACTACCATTATGAAAATTAAGTAAAAATCAGTGTAATTTTTACAATTTCTTCTATTTATGAAACATACAGAATAGTCATGGGTTAGCTTGGAACATGAAAAAACATATAACTTAAATTTAAAGATTTGTAATAACATATATATGAAAATCAAGGACATGCAATAGTAATAAACATCATTTAGGAACAAATATGGACATTATTGCAGAAAATTAGTATTTAAACATTATATGTACGAAATGAATGCATGTTTTTCATTAAAATTGCACAAAATGAGAATGAGAATCAATGCATATGAAGTATAAATATTTTATATATGAAATTATAGCATGTATGAGGATTTGAGACAATAAATGGCCATAGTTATCAAAAAAAATAGTAATAAGAGAAAGAGAAGTTTGGGATGCACTTAACTTAATTTTACCTAAAGATTGCATGATTTCTCTTTGATTTCTCATTGTCTCTCTTTCTATCTTTTTTTCCTCTCATCTTCTCTTCTCTATCTCTCTTCTCTCTTAAAATCCAGCTCAAAAAGACTCAAAATCGGCTAAACAAAGCCCATTTATAGCAAGTTAGCGCGTTATGAGCGGTTCATGCATGGATCATATGTGACGAGGTACGAGCATCGATCAGGCGTACGTCAAGTATCAACACTCTATCCCAATGACGCACGTGCACCGCTTGAGCGCAAACCAGGCACGGATGCTCTGCCTCTAACATACACATGCATCCCTTGAGCACATATTAGGTATAATCAATCTGCCTAAAATATGCTCATATGTGGGTCAAGTACTATTCAGGTGTTAGAACTGATTCCTCAAAATTAAATTTTTCTAAAATTTCATCATATTACTTTTTCTAAATTAACTCAAAATTGTTTTAATAACGTCATATTTCATAAATAAATTGTGGGGTGTTACATGAACATTGTTCAATTTAATTCAAATAGGAGAAGTCCATAATAAAACTTCATATTGTCGTTTAAATTTTTAACAAATTAAACTAAACCATTAGTTAAGACAAATTTTTTAAACATCCAGTGTGTGGGTTGATTTAGTTTGAACAGTTTATACGATATGTAGTACTACCCTCATTAGTTTAATATTATTTTTTTCTATTCATCTCACCAATGAGTTTGAATGCCTTTATAGTTAAGATACATTTGGGTAACTTTTTAAATATTTAGTTCATTTGAACCCTAAGACACTTTTGGAAGTAGAAGCTACCACACAAGCTCACATCATGATAGAAGAGGCTAATGAAACAAAATGCTCCTATTTTGTAAGCCATCCAAGATCAAATAGTGGAGGGAAGCAGAGAAATAGCAATAACTCTTCCACTTGAGATCATGGAAAATAAAAGAGAACTAAGTTGGGCATTTATAAAGAGTACAAGCCATTGGACCTTACACCACTGAATGATACTCGGATGAACATTCTAAAATAGATATAAAACAAAAAATTCCTAATGATGGGCACAAGCCCATTTGTGCATGGATGGAGGTGATTAGTGTCAGTAATGCTTCTACCACTAATTTTCGAGGCACAATGTTGAAGATTGTTGGATGTTATAGAAGAAAATTAAGGTCCTAATACAGAAGGGAGACCTCAAAAAATATTTATAAAACCCTCGGCCTACCCCAGGTAGGAATAAAGATGACAAGGAACAAATTGAATGACCACGAAATTGAATGGAGACAAAAGTCATGAATACGGGGCCAAACAGACCCACCGAGAAAAAAGCCCAGCATCATTTCGAGAATGCTTCTTCTAATAAGAATTAGAAATTAGGAGTAGAAAATAATATTATTAGTTTTAAAAACAATGATATGGCACATATATTTTCTTTCCATTTTGACCATCTTGTTATATCTACACTTGATTCGAACTCGATCTATAACTACTAATTGAAATGAGTCTTTGTAAATAATGGAAGTTTAAGGAATATTCTTTACTTCGATATGTTTATTAAATTGGGATTTTAAAGCAGTTAGATGAAACCATCAAATGGACCTCTATATAGGCTTGACAAAAACTGACCCAAGTGAAGGAAATAGTACATCTAAAAGATTTGTTGGTGACATATCCGAAAATAGCCTCTAGTATGCTAACCTTCCTAGTTGTTGATCTTCCATCGCTCTGCAATGCTACATTGGGCTAGCCATACTTCATAATATTCGGAATGGTCATTTCAATCTCATATCTGAAAATAAAGTCTCCAACTAGATACGGGATTGAATAAGTCAAGGAAGAGTAGGTCACCAAACAAAGTTGCTATTTTATTCAAATCAATGACTCGACATCTTCCTAAGCAATTTGATTTTTGGGATGAAGATGATTTTTGGCCTGCAACTACTTGGCCATCAGAGATTAGCAACAGCTACATTTTAAGTTTGCAACTACTCGGCCATAAAAAATCATGAACGACTATATTTTAGGCTTACAATTATTCGACCATCAGATATAAAAAAGGCTACATTTTAGGCCTGCAACTACTTGGCCATTAAAAATCCATTTCCTCAAATTCTGAGTTTCCAAAAGTCCGAAGTTTATAAGGAGAAAATGACCAAAACTCTTTAACTAGCAATTATTGAAGTTCTAACGGAGCATGCTTATTTTCATAGATGGTAAGTAACGTGCAAACGGATAAGATCTTTAAATAAGCAAGCTAACAGAATTCAATCATGCTGATAACCTTTTGGTGCGCATAACTTAAACTTTTCCAAATCTTGTTACAAAACCTGACTTATTGAGCAGAAAGAATTCCAATAGGATATCAAGCATGAACTATGGAATACAATCTTACATGTATAGTATAAAAATATGTGCTTAACATGAAATTTCTTCATAAACATGAGAAAGTAATTATCATGGCATGCTTCATGTAAAAACTTAACGAAGAAGAGCATGAGAACGATAATGCTCAACAGAGCATAAAATAATTGAAAACATAGAGTATACTTGCCTGCAAATGTTCATACTCGACCTGGCCGTTGGTTTACACCTCTACTTCGCATTCGTCTCCCTCGTGCCCCTTCTCAGGTTTCTTTCTAAACGTTTCTCCCTGACCCCCCAAATCTAATATTTGTAGGCAATGGGGCAAGTAAGAGTAGGCGAAAGCCGGTTATCTAGTTCAAATATTTTGCTCAGATCCCCCTATCTAGAGAGTTCTAAATTAATCAAAGCAGATGAGAGTAGGTAAAAATAGTTTACCTACTATGGTTTGACTCCTCCAATTTCTAGTCAATCGAGCCAATCTGGTCAACCTTCTTATTCTTGTCATCATTCTATTTTGGTTGACTAATTCTTTCTAGGTCCTCGGTTGATACTGTTTATTTTCAAGTCATATTTTTTGTAGTTATCTTGGTTTTCTCCCTGATCACCTTAGTTCTGGTCAACTATTTTAGTCCGGTCAATTCTTTTATCCGGATAATGTTTTATTCTTATTTCCTCTCTGAAAATCCTCTTCGAAAATTCTCTCCATAAATTTTCTTCGAAAATTCACTCTGAATTTCCTCTCTAGAAATCCTCTCTGAAAATTCACTTTGGAAATCTTGTCATTAAAGTCGGTCAACTATATGCCAAATCAAGTTAATAATTTTGGCATGCCAACAATTAATCCTGTCGGTCAACAAGTTTTGTCTGGTCATCTTACAACCCAGTCTTAGGAAATCCGAATCCTTACATATGTGTAAATGCATGTTTTGGGAGATTGAGTATTTAAGTGCGTACGTTTAGGGAGCGGCTTGGAGATGGAGGACTGAATTTTGATGAGAGCATTCAGCCAGGGAGCAACTTAGAGGGATGGAAGACTAAGCTTTGCTGAATGCGCTCGAATGGAAGTGACTTTTCGCAGAATGTGCTCGTGGGAGAGTGGCTGTCTCGATGAGGAAGGAAATCCTGGGAAATGATAACGGAGAGAGGAAACACCTCTTCGACTACCAGCAATGGGGGCTCCCTACGCCTTGCTACATGAATCATCCCCACCGTCCTAGCGACGTGAGAGTTTTGAGCAATCGCGACGCCTACATAGTCGTAAGCCTGGATCGCAGGGTTGTTTCGAAAGTTGGGGATGCTCCTACTCTTCTAGGGTAATCCTTCAAACAAAATGAGGAAATGCAAGTACGAGCATGCTCTGTCAGTTTCTTTCCTTTCTGATCCGTTTTCTTCTCTCTGTTGGCTCTACTTTCACGAATCCTCCCTTTATCCTTGCGAAGTGAAAGGCATATGTATAGAGTGAGAGCCAGTTTTATTGCCTTGGGGCCCACGACTCCCCCCTCCATGGAAGGCCAACAGAGATGCTTAATTATCGAAGGAATTGTGCAATCGATGACGTCTTTCCTGCGACGATTGCTGAGCTGTTCTTGTGGTTACCTGCTAATTGGGGGGACGCTACAGCGCTTGTTGGCTTATGAGCTAGATGAGAGCTTTGCACTGTGATTGGCTGCAAGTGCTGTGACAAACTAGTGGTAACCATCTGCTAATGCTGCTTTTATGACCGCTGGAAACCACGCGCTGGCAAGGACACATAGGCTTGTCTATTGAGTTAAAATTGTCAGGCTGTACTCGTAGGCCCGCTTGGTGTCCATCTCTATTGGCCCATTATGCGCTGGGCTATCTTGAGCTGTGACTTTAGGGCCCTGAGTTCTGTGAAAATTTCCTGGGTTTTTGCTTCCTAGGCATGTCTTCTACCAAGCTAGATTCTTGAGCCGACTCGTAAAATTATCAGACCCATCACCTTTGATATTTCATTTTTTGTCATTCAAGTCTGCTACATCTAATTTGTAAAGGTGGAGTGTCCTACAAATTTTGTTTTCATATTCACTTTTCATTCATATAGGTAATTATTAGTGACGTTCTTAAGGTTAAGTAAATCTATTTTAATTCTATTATTTAGTGATTTACAGTGACTTTTTATAATTTTTTTTATTATAGAAATATATATCTTATTATTTATTAAAAATATTATCACTTAAATTATTACATGTTTGTATTTATTATTGATAATAACGATATCTCTTGCAAAACCCATAATATTAAATAAACTTTGGATGATGTTAAAAATTTTAAAAATTCTATCATAGAAATTTTATAGAAAAAAAATACTATATTCTTTATTTTAATATGATTTTTTGTTTAAATGTCATCTCACATATTATTTTTTTACTAGAATACCGCGGGTTGACTTTAAAATTAATATTAGAGTACTTCTTTGAATGATGATTAATTTATCACTTAAAATATTCTTTTTTATTTATTATATATATATTTTTACTGTTATTTTAACATTGTTTGATAACACGTCTAAGATATTATTATTATATTGATATTATTTTTTATTATATTTTTACACCTAATATATTTAATTAAAAAATAAATATTAAATTAATAAATTTAGTATTACAAATTATATAAACTGTCAAATCACGCCAACTTTCCAACATTCAATTTAGATACATGCTTTGGTTTTTCAAGATAAAAATAAAATCAAATACGATAAAATCCATCAATTTAATTTTTCTTAGAAAAATCCTGTTAAAAATTATTATTCAAAAAGGCTTTTAAGTTTATGTGAATAAACAGAGGCATTGAAGTGAAATTTTTAAAATTTTTTAAATTCATAAAATTTCTTTAGAATATGTGATTAAAGTTAATTACATATAACTTAAAAATATAAATTAAAAATATTTAATATAGATTGTAATAATATTTAAATGCCCACTTGAATTTTTATTTATATCAAAATTATAAAAGACATATGTGAATTTTACTTTGTTTTAATTTTTTATCTCTCTATACTAATTTTAATAATTTTATTAAAAAAAATATATAATTAAATATATAAATATTATTTTTTAATATAAATTGGTGAGATTTAATTTTTTATAATCTTATTTTTGATAATCGTATTCTCCACTCAATGACTTCAGAAGTCGTCGTCTTTTTCTAGACACGATGTAACTTCGCTGCCATAAATTTCTCACCCACCCAGCTGCCCCATTTGCAGAACAGAGAGAGAGAGAGAGAGAGCACGCGCTCGTGGTTTTCTTTTGAGGCATCAAGTAAAGTTCACTTTTTCTTCGTAATATTTCCTCTCTTTTCTTTTACAGTATGTTTAATTACTATAATAGAATTAGATAAAAATAGAATAGTTATTTCAGATAATAGAAAAGGATAGAAATAAAGTTGAAATTGTTATTCTTATGTTTGGTTGTTGGAATAGAATAAGGTGAAATTTAGTATTCCATTGTTTGGTTTGTAGAATAGTATGAGGAATAAGGTGGGAATAATAATAATAATAAACATAATAATAATAAGTAATAACAATAATATCTTATAAATAATAATAACAAATATAATAATAATAATAATATGTAATAATAATACCTAATAATAATAATAATAATAATAAATAAATAAATAATAATACCTAATAATTAATAATAATAACAATAATAATAATAATAATACCTAATAAATAATAATAATAATAATAAATAATAATAACAATAATAATAATAATATCTAATAATAATAATATGTAATAATAATAATAATAATACCTAATAATAATACCTAATAATAATAATAATATAAAATAATAATAATAATAATAATAATAATACCTAATAAATAATAATAATAATAAATATAAAAATAAAATAATAATAATAATAATAATAATAATAATATCTAATAATAATAATATGTAATAATAATAATAATAATACCTAATAATAATAATAATATAAAATAATAATAATAATAATAATAATAATAATAATACCTAATAAATAATAATAATAATAAATATAAAAATAAAATAATAATAATAATAATAATATGTAATAATAATTCATAATAATAATAATAATATAAAATAATAATAATAATAATAATAATAAAACAAAAAAAATATATGTGGGAATAATAATTCTCCCGGAATTACAATTCCCACCTCATTGCTAACCAAATAAAGGAATTACAATTTTCAAGAAAATTACAATTCTTTTTCCCCCAATTCTTGTAACCAAACACACCCTTAGTTTTTTCTTTCTTTCTTTTTATTAAAATAATATTTTAAAATATTTAATATAAATTAATTTTATGTCTCTATAAAATATATAAATTTATGGTTATTAAAAAATTTTAATAAATGTAAAACACATTTATTTATATTTCATAAAGAAAAAAAATATAAACAAAACAAGTAGGGACATTTAATGATATTTATTTAATTTTTTTTGGTAACTATTTTTGATGATATTTGATGGGTGTACTACAATGGGTTGGCTCTATAGTCAAAGGCGGCCCAGATCCACTGTTGGACGGTGAACGTTGGCCCAACAGGAAATGAAGGCCGAATTCCTAAAAGGCCCAAATTCACGTCAGACGGTCAATGCCAGCATTGACCGATTAAGGCACAAGCGGGTGGCCTACTCGCACTCAGGATGATCAACCTGTGCATTACCAGAATCACTGTAGTAACAGACCAAGAATAAAAAGGCTTTTCACAGGCCTGATCCACTTAAGCCCACGCTCCAGTAGGCGGTTAGTAACGGCTCTTTTCCTAACTCTGCGCCTTCCATAAATCCAACCAGCTCCAAAAAGGACGTTGACAAGATTGGCGCCTTTCCCATAAGGAAAGCGTTAGATCTTTCCAATTCCTACCAAGTGGAGCCTTCCAACGGTAATATACTCGAAAGGAAGGCAGGAAATTTGGAAAGCCGCTACCCATCAGAGAACGAAACAATCCAAACTAATTAGGCAACTCGTGCCCTTCTCACAAGGAAGGCCGCCTAAATATGGCGCAGGAGATCACACCTTCCAACCAAGGAAGATCACCCTGCCGCCATTAAAATGAGCCCTAGGGTCTTCGCTCAGGGCATGCAAACAACTACTCACACAACGCCCACTGCTACGCTTTCTACCACACAGACACACAACTCTTTCGCTCGAAAGAAACATACGTTCTCGACTAAGAATTCCACGACGATTTCGTACACTCTCTCTCTGCGAACGCACTGAAGGAAAGAACACAAATCAAAGGCATACAGGCGCTCTTCCTATTGACAGACATCTATTGCCTTCACCCACCATCCAGATTCAAGAGACGGTATTGCCTCTCTTTCATCTGGAAACCCACATACTCTTACACACACTCTCAATTCTCATTTCCTATTACCATTCCAGATTTCAAAGGCTGTTTGCAGACTTGAGCGTCGGAGTATTTTCGGTGGGACAACTTTTCACTGACACACTGACCTCCTGTTCATTTTAGTGGTGTGCAGGATCCAAACTCAGTGAACGAAGTCAGAACAAGACAAGCGGATCAGCCCAAATCTATTTGAAGTTCGGATCCAAGGACGCATCATTGGCATCGTCTGTAGGAAGTGCTTACGAAAAGCCATCCACACTCCCTCACAACATTCTCTTTTCACTGCCAGACTCATCCGCAATGGTGAATACGAGAGCCTAAGTTAGCGATCCCGCTAGAGACGCCACTTCTCCCGACCAGGACCACGCTGCTGGTACCCTAGTTAACGAGACGATGGGCAGGGTGCCTGCGCCTTTATTTCAACGACTGATGGAGTAGATGCAGACCAACAACCGTCTGCTCCAAATATTCTACTCTCAGCAAGAGCAGCCACAGTATGGGCTCTTCCCGCAGCCATCCTTATGCCGACCACTAGAAAATATGGCCCGAGAAAAAAGAAGCAGGCCAGAAGGCCCAAGAGGCCGGCAAATAATTAGATCCCCGCCTCTTCACGCACTCCAGGCCTGAAAAGCGCTCTGAGAGCACAACGCTGGGAGAAAGCCCGGAAAGAAGAAACCCCCGATACTCTCCGGCGGAGAATGAAAACTCAGTCCAGGAGCGAGCCGCCAGGACTGTCAGGTCCACTGGAGGCAGTAGCCGGCTGATTACTGGACCCTCCGGGGACAAAACAGAGTTGAGGGCTTACCTCAACTCCAAGAGATCTGTCAACGCTACTCGCGTAAATCCACGGGTGGATAAGATTTGGAACCGCATGTTCAAGGACGATGAGCACGCTGTTGACCTTGACAAATCTCCCTTCACAGCGGAGATCTTAAATCGTCCACTGCCCGTCAAATTCAAGATACCTTCCCTTGATTCATACGATTGGAGTAGTGATCCAGTTGACCATCTGGATTACTTTCGCACCCATCTGAGTCTACAAGGGTTGAAAGACTCAACAATGTGCCGCTACTTCCCACTCACGTTAAAGGGAAATGCTCGCATCTGGTTTCATCACCTCCCTTCAGGCACCATCAGCAACTTCTGGGAGCTGCAGATCTCCTCCTGGCTCAGTATACCTCGAGCCGACGGGAAGAGAAGTAGCCGTGGCACCTCTCCCACATCAAGCAGAAGTTAGGAGAGAACCCGCAGAGATTTCTGGACCGTTTTGTGGCAGAGGCCAGGTGGATTTCTCGGATCACGGAAGAGATGAAGTTGGACAGTTTTATCTCGGCGCTGACCTATGGGGACTTCTTCAAGCACCTGGCCCACAAGAATCCCCAGGCCTTTCGAGAGGCAGAGTCAATCACTCAAGCTTATGCAGCGGCAGAGGAAGCCAACGAAGCAAAATTCCCAGAACAGGCAAACCAGCCTCGCTCATTCCCTAGAGAGGGAAAAAGAAAATACAGCAGCGGCGATCACTCTCGCCGGAAGAAGCACAAAACTCGCCCGCCAGAACGCAGAGATTATGGGTCTACCAGCTTTACGCCCCTAACGAACACACGCTCAAATGTCCTTATGCAGATCCACGGAAAAAATTCCTGAAGTGGCCAAAACTACTGAAGAAGGACACCGGGAACTAGTCAAAATACTTCGACTTTTACCGCTCTGCTGGACATTCTACTGAAAACTGTAAAAATATTGCAGAGGGAGATTGAGGAGTTGATTCGTAGGGGCCACCTCACCACGTTTGTCAAGGGCCTTGGGTAGAGTTCTAGAGCAGCTGGTGGGGAAGGGCAGGAGCCGTCTCCTCCCCGAAACCGGGTTGCGGCAGGGGTGGTCAATATAGTCACCACCCGACCTGCTAAAAACCCAGCCCACAATAAAGAGCAGCAGACTAGGAGGAAGAAGCAGCATACGGCAGATAATACAATTAGCTTCAATGATGATGATTTAACTCATGTAATGTCCCCCCATACTGACCCATTGTTGTATCTGTGCTCGTTTCAGACGGTAGTATCGACTACCGGTTGAAACGAGTGTTTATTGGTAATGTTAGTTCAAAGGACTTGCTTTATTTGGATGCTTTTTTTAAACTAGACTTAAAAAGAACTAATTAAAACCTGCCGAGGGCCCATTGTATGGCCTTAACAACGAGCCAGTACCCGTCCAAGAGACAATCCAACTGGAGGTCACTCTGGGCACGTATCCAAAAACAGCGAGTCGAACACTCACCTTCTTGGTGGTCAACCTACTTTCTGTTTATAACGCTATACTAGGCAGACCGTGCTTAACAGCGTTTGAGGCAGTCACCCCGATTCCACACCTTAAGATGAAGTTCCCAATTAAAACTTACCGAGGGCCCATTGTATGACCTTGACAACGAGCCATTGCCCGTCCAAGAGACAATCCAACTGGAGGTCACTCTGGGCACGTATCCAAAAACAGCGAGTCAAACGCTCACCTTTTTGGTGGTCAACCTACCTTCTGTTTATAATGCTATACTAGGCAGACCGTGCTTAACAGCGTTTGAGGCAGTCACCTCGATTCCACACCTCAAGATGAAGTTCCCAATGCATTACGGTGTAGGAGAGGTGTTAGGCGACTAAGTTATTGGGCGAACATGTTACCTATCTCGAATTGCCCCTAGGGGCAGCACTAGAGCGGTTGGGGAACTCAATCATCGAGACAAGACAAACCTATAGCAAGCACAGTCCGGCGAAGCCATAGATCTAGTCCCCCTGAACCCGGAGGAACCAAAAAAAGGTGTGTACAGATCGGTGGCTCACTCACCGGAACACTGTGCGATGAATTGATCGCGTTCCTATGACGAAATGCTGATATTTTTGGGTGGACTCCAGCAGACATGCCTGGGATTCCGGTTGAGGTGATGGTCTACAAGCCGGGGCTTGATCCTTACCGGAAGCCTGTCAGGCAGTAGCGGAGGAACCACTGCGTAGAAACGTTGATCGCCATCCGGGAGGAGATGAAGAAACTGCCAGACGCAAGATTTATCAGAGAAGTCCATTATCCGGATTGACTCTCTAACGTCGTCCTGGTAAAGAAAAGCAATAGGAAATGGCAGATGTGTGTCAATTTTACCGACCTTAACAAAGCATGCCCAAAGGACAGCTTTTCCTTGCCCAAGATCGATCTACTGGTTGACTCGACGGCCGAACATGAGCTGCTAAGTTTCATGGATGCCTATTTGGGTTACAACCAGATTCGGATGAGTCCGAAAGACGAGGAGCACACCTTGTTCATGACAGATCAGGGCACCTACTACTACAAATTGATGCCCTTTGGACGAAAAAATGCCAGAGCAACCTATCAACAATTGGTTAACAAGATGTTTGAAAAACAGAATGATTGCAACATGGAGGTCTACGTCAATGACATGCTCATCTAGAGCAGAGTAACCGGCGGCCACATCCGCTACCTGGTAGAGTAGTTTGAGATGCTCCGCGAGCATTACATGAAGTTGAACACAGCTAAGTGTGTCTTCGGGATAGCCTCGGATAAATTTTTGGGTTTCATCGTCTCCCAACGGGGGATTGAGGCAAACCCAGAGAAGATTAAGGTCATTGCAGACATGGCTCCCCTGCGGAGCGTAAAGGACGTCCAGCGATTGACTAGACGACTAGCAGCGCTGTCTCACTTCCTCGTGGAGTTTGGCGACAAGTACCAGCCCTTCTTTAAGGCCCTAAGAGGGACAAAATTCAACGAATTTCAATGGACAGCAGACTGTCAGACAGTCTTCGATGAATTGAAGCGGTATCTAGCCAGCCCGCCTTTGCTAGTGTCTCCCAAGGGCGAAGAAGAGCTCTATCTTTACCTAGCGGTGTCGGAGGTATCCCTCAGTTTCGTCCTCGTACGCCAGGACTCTTGCACTCAACGGCCGGTCTACTACGTGAGTAAAATATTGACCGGCCCAGAGACCCACTACTCACGCGTAGAAAAGTTGGCCTTAGCACTTATATTCTCTGCGCGGAAGTTAAGACCATACTTTCAGGCGCACCGTGAAGTGGTCCTCACTGACCAGCTTCAGAAAAATATACTCCAGAAACCTGACGTTTCTGGACGACTGGTAAAGTGGGCTATCGAATTGGGTGAGTTCGATATCGAATTTCAACCCAGACCTGCTGTAAAAGCGCAGGCTCTGGCCGACTTCATTGTTGAGACCACGATCCCAGTCCTCGAAGAACAACCTGTAGAAAGCGCGGTGCAATTTAACGGAGTTTGAAAGTGGGTACTCAACGTAGACGAATCATCTACGGATGCCGGCAGTGGCGCTGGAGTGGTCCTCACGACCCCAGACGGGTTTGAGGTGAAGCATTCCCCCAGACTCGATTTTTCGGCAACCAATAACGTTGCCGAATACGAAGCCTCATTAGCCGGATTACAATTAGCAAGGGAGTGCTCAGCCAAGAGGTTGGTGGTCTACAGCGACTCCGAACTGATCGTTAACCAGGTTAACAGAGACTTCAAGGTAAGCAATCCTCACCTGGCCAATTACTTGGCAAAGGTGGGGGAGGCCTCCCAGGGTTTCGATAAACTAACCCTAGTTCATGTTCCCAGAACTGAAAATTAGAAGGCAGACCAACTGACTAGAGCCACTGCAGCCGAAAATCCAGAACAGTACTCGAGGGACATAAGGGAGATTCTGAACGCTCCCAGCATAGAGAAGTTGGAGGCGATGCAAATTTCCGAAGTAGAAAACTGGATGACGCCCTACCTTAGCTATTTTGCTGATAGATCACTACCAGAAGATGCAGAGAAGGCTAAGCAAATCAAAAAGATAACCGGCTAATATACTGTGGTTGATGGGCGGCTATATCGCCGTGGTTACTCAACCCCATACCTCCGATACCTAACTCCTGAAAAGGCCGACTACGCCTTGGGCGAAGTGCACCTCGGGATTTACGGAACACATGTTAGTGGAAAAAACTTTGCTTTCAAGATTATGCGGCAGGGCTACTATTGGCCCTCGATGAAAAAGGACGCGCTCGAATTTGTGAAGAAGTGTAAAAGCTCCCAGCTTCACAGTAACCTTCATCGCCAGCCGTCCGCTGATTTGAAGACACTTCAGGCCCTTGGCCCTTCGCGCAATGGGGGCTCGATATTCTCAACCCATTTTCCATTGCCACGGGACAAAGAAAGTTCATCATCGTGGGTATCGACTACTTCACTAAGTAGGTCGAGGCCATCCCACTGGCGAAAATTACAGAGCACAACACTCTTGAATTCCTTTGCTAGAATATTATTTGCAGATTTGGCATCCCAGAGGTCGTCGTGACTGACAACGGGACCCAATTTAAGGGAAAACACTTTACCAAGTATTGTGCCAGCCTTTGTATCAAGCTGGTCCACACTTCGGTGGCATAACCTCAAGCTAATTGATAGGTGGAGGTAACGAACCGAACGCTACTCCACAGGTTAAAGACTAAGCTGGAAGACGTAGGGGGCTCCTGGTAGACGAGCTTCCCTCAGTTCTCTGGTCTTACTGAACAATCCCAAAAGAACCAATGCACGAGACACCTTTCTGTCTTCGTTACAAGACTGAAGCAGTAATCCCGGTTGAAATCGGGCTTCCAAGCTTTAGGGTGGAATCATTTGTCCCACGAGGTAACTCCCAGAAAATCAGGAAATAGCTAAACTTGTTGGAAGAAGCCCGCAACGCCGCCAGAATACGGATAGTGGCCTACCAATATTGAATCGCTTGATACTACAACAAAAAGGTAAAGGCGTGACAATTCGATGTTGGGGACTTGGTCCTACGAGGCGTCGAGGTCACAGGCAAGCTGGCCGGCTGTAGCAAGTTCTCCCCAAATTGGAAAGGGCCTTTCCTAGTCTTCGTCGTCTTGCGAAACGAAGCGTACAAACTGTGAAACGGAGCGTACAAACTCCAAAACCAGGACGAAAAGTTGGATCCACGAACTTGGAACGCGATCCACCTCAAATGCTACTTCCAATAAGGGACCCAGGTATGTATTTGTATTATTGAGTGTATTCATTCGCCTGCTTGTTTCACTTTGTCAAAATAAGTGTTTCCTTAGCATACTGCCTTCCCTTTCCTGTGTGCATGTATATATATGTGTTTGTCTTGCAGGTTTACCCGACCTAAACTGCCCCTAAATCGTGAGGGTCTTTACGCTCTCGTTGCTAAACCCTGGTCATCCAGGCGTCCCATAAGTGGTTGAATATGAACCTCGATCATTCGAGTAACCCATTAGCGGTCGTACTTAAACCCTGATCATCCAGGTGGCTCATGAGCGGCCTAGTATGAATCTCGATCATCCGAGCTGCCCATTAGCAGTCGTATTAAACTCTAATCATCCAGGTGGCCCATAGGTGGTCGAATCTAAACCTTGGTCATCCAAGTGGCCCGTTAGCGGTCAAAATGTTAGGAGGCTAGCGCAGCACATGCAACGACCTCCTCCCCAAGGAGATGCGTGATCAGTCAACGGTGGTCCAAGGGAGAAAAATTCTTCTCTAAGGCTGGCCACCCAAGTCAGCACTTGGACAGTGTCACCAGGCTTCACTCACAAGCCGCCACTACTAGGCCGGCGAACGCACACACAGCCGCCTATAAAAAAACCTAAGGATTTCACTCCTTTGGCAGTAATGCAATGGCCGCCAGCCAACTGAGTTGTTCGTCCAGTACAGCAAACATGCAAGTATAAAGCAGCAAAAAGAAATAGACATAAAGTGGAAGAATTCTCATTTTATTGCTTTCAAATGTATTACATTATACATGATACAAAGGAAAGACCAAAAATCGACAACAAGCTAGGGAGGCAGCGCCTGACCGTCTCGCGGATCCCTCATAAGACTTTCGCCGGTCTGGATGGACCTATTTGACATATTAAGCAGGTCCACTGGGAAGTTAGGGTCAATAAGCCACGTGATACGCCGACACATATTGACCCCTTCCCACATCCGCGACCACATCAGTTGCTCAATCTCGTGGGGGCATATCCGGAGGGTCAGGCAGTTCTCCAGCTTTGTTAGCTGCCCGCCAAGCTGGCTAAGGCACCCCGTAATCCGCTTGTTCTCCTCCCGCAGCAGGGCATTCTCCTCTTTTAGACTAGCATTCTCGGCCTCTGCATCAGCCAGAACGTTCTGCAAGGCGGTGGCATCCGACAGGTACTCCGCCCCTGAAGCCACCAGCTTCGCATCCAGTCAGGCGATCTCTACCTTCCTATCATAGATCACTTGGTCCCGTTGGTCGATTACCTTTGCAATGGCAGCCAGCACCTTTTCCTCCTGCACCAAAAAACAAAACAAATTAGACATTCTAAAGGAAAAGTTATGCAGAAAGAATCACAGAAAATTATTCCATCCAAACTCTCCGTACGGGCCTATCAGGCCTGGCCTCCAAGCCTGGCTCCAATGGCGGCGGGCTGGAAGCAATGCCCTCACAAGTGGAGCTAGCGGCAGCCTCCTCTAGGATGTTCTCCAGGAGCCCCTCACCAATGTCTTCCGCGGCAGTAGCAGGCTCCCCAGCGACAGCCTCCACTATAGCCGTAGGAGGATCAAGGTCAATCACCGGCTGCTCAACCGGCAGCTGCATGGCTGGTGAGCCAACTGACGGCTCCTGCGCCTCCGCCGGTGGCTCACAGGCTGGCTGTAATAAAATCTCCGTGGGCACCGCTCGAGGAACCACCTGTGGCGCAGGCTGCGCCAGAATAACGCCTTCGGCCCTAGTTTTTGGCAGGTCCTCAAACGTCTTCTCCATTCCGGCGGTGCTACCGGGACTGCTACAAATCCCGACAGCGATATAGTCAGGCCCTGAAGACGATGAGAAGGGCGTCTACACAGCCATCCTCTTGGGCCTTGGGCCGATGAAGTCGTCGTCAGTCGGACAAGGACGGATGAGCAGGCCCCTGGAATCCTCCGGTCGCATCATAACCGCCGGCGGCGGTGCCTTGAGCTTTTGAATATGGAAAGGCGGTTTCCAATTCACCTTCTTGGTCTCTACCCTAGAGACCAAGAAATCTCTCTTGAAATCAGAGAGATGGGCTTGGACAAGTTTGGTCAGCTACTCCAAGGACGGCTGTCTCGCCACTGACGGCGTCCCCATATAAACTTTTGGCATCTGGCTCCAATCCTTCGCCAAGGGCCAGGTCTCAGTCACTCTCACAAAGAAGAACCGGTTCTTCCAACTTTTCAGTGAGTCGTAGATGGTCATATTAACCTTTAGGCCACTATGTGGAACCAGGGAGATCCGCTCTCTTCCCTGGTTTATCTTGAACAGCCCCTTCACCATAAACATCGTTAACCGCCTAGAATGCTTACGGAGAAAAATACAAAAGATGCAAATATACCATACAGCATTGGCGTGAAGCTGGGTGACAGGAACACGCAAAGCCTGGAGGATCGACTGTAAGTCATCCGGAAGAGGAAGACGGAGACCACTCCTCAGGTGGGCCTCATACACAATTACGTGTCCCACCGGCGGAGAGAAGGCCCTGTCGTCCTTGTCCGAAACCCTCCACGCAATGTCTTTGGGGATGTTAAACTCAATGCACAGCTCTTTTACGTCGTTCTCTCGAAGAACAGAAGGGATATCGGCAACAGAGGTCGAAGCCATATTTGTAGAGGGATTAGGGTTTCTTTCTTTTTTCTCTAGAATGAAAGCAGGTTGAAGACGAAGAAGTAGAGTAGAAGGCGTGGAAAATACTAAGTGTAGAGGAGGAAAACTTAAATGGCAATGTGTGAAATGCCTTAAACATCCTCGAGAAGGCACGCCATCATTTTTGCCACGTGTCGCATCCCAAATGGGCCTCTTTTGAACAAATCTTCAGACGCATTAATGGCTAGAATAGTGGTTTAACCGTGTGAAGACACGTGTCCACTTTTAACATGACAGGCCGACTAATGACCACACATCGGCCAGGGCTCATACAAAATTCTCCGGAATTTGACCAAAGACGGTTAACAGATCCGGTCAACTTTCTTCTCCGAATTTGACCAAAGACGGTCAACAAATTCAATCAACCTTCTCCTTCGGATCTGACCAAAGACGGTCAACAGACCCGGTTAACTTTCTTCTCCGAATCTGACGGAAGACGGTCAACAGATCCAGTCAACCTTCTCCTTCGGATCTAACCAAAGATGGTCAACAGACCCGGTCAACTTTCTTATCTGGATCTGACCAAAGAGGGTCAACAGATCCAGTCAACTTTCTTCTCTGAGATCTGACCAAGACGGTCAACAGATTCGGTCAACGCCTCACACTTTTGTAGAATTCTCCAGAATTTTCAAGCAGCAAAGGAGAGTGATCATCCCATCATAAACATGCCGGAGGCCAGAATTTTGGCCACCGGCTTGGGGACTAGTGATGGGTGTACTGTAAATGGGCTGACCCTATAGTCAAAGGCAGCTTAGACCCACTGTTGGACGGTCAACGTTGGCCCAACAAAAAATGAGGGCCGAATTCCTGAAAGGCCCAAACACGCGTCAGATGGTTGACGCCAGCGTTAACCGACTGAGGCACAGGTTCACGTTCTACTCGTGCTCAGGACGGTTAACCCGTGCGTTGACCAGAATCACTATAACAACAGACCAAGAATAAGGTTTGCTTAGCCGCGATGAGAATGTCGAGTTACAGAATTTGGAATTGTTGTGTCACTGCAATCATCTGCGTAAACTGAAATTAGTTGGACGAATAGGAGAGGAGTCTTCACCCATTCAGTTCCCATCTAACCTTAAGAAAATAAATTTGGGTCATACCAACCTGACATTGCCGAAGACTATGGAAAATTTAGGAAGACTCGCAAACTTAAAAGACATTAACTTAGCACAGGACTCGTACATGGAGACCAAATGGACTTGTAGGGCAGGTGAATTCCCACAACTTGAGTTGCTTGGAATTATAGGTCTCCCTAATTTAGAGGAATGGAGGATGGAAAGAGGGGCAATGTCATGTCTCACCAAGTTAGAAATATGCTATTGTAGAAAGTTGAAGAAGCTTCCAGAAGGATTGAAGTTTATTGGCAGCCTTCGTAGATTGCACATAGGAGCCATGTCTGAAGCATTCTACGGAAGGCTTAAACAGGAAGAAAACAACGGAGAAATAACAGGCCAAGGAGGAGAAGATCTCCACATTATTCAACACATCCCCACCATGACAATTACGTAGAATGGTGAAAATTAGAGAATGGCCTCAAAATTGGCGTGATCTCTCTGTAGGAAATGAGTAATTTTTCCTGGTCTTAAATTTCATTTTGATGTCCAGTTCTAAACTACTTCATCTTATCTCCACATTTTCTTTATGGATAGATCGAGTGTTTCTAAGTATCAATCAAACCAAAGAACATGCATGACGTTTTGTCAACAGAATCATCACGCGCTCAATTTATTTAAGGAATGTGTATACTTCTGTCAATATAGCACAGCAATTGGGCATTTTAAGAAAACTCTTCAGAAGGGATATATCGCTCCCGAAAAATCTATTGAATATCTCTTCTGTATGGTGCTATGTTTGGGCATTATTTGCTTTTTTTTGGAAAAAAAAAATAGATGTGAATTGAATGTTTTTGAAAAAAAAAAAGAAAAACTTTCTAAAAATGACTAGCACCCTTTATAATATATTTTAATAAATACTAATTCAAATATATATGTATATTATTGTTATTATTATTATTTTTAGATAAGTAAAAAAATTAGATTAAATGAAAGCCATCCCAGTCGAGACGGTCGGAGGGAAAGCCTTGAACGGCGTAACCCCGCAACTCCCGCGGCCAGGGGAGGTCGACCGCCACGGGTTCCAAGAGTGAGCGGCCCAACCGTGCGAAAAGCCGCCACAACCGACAGATCCAGCCACGCCCATAGGACCACACAGAGCTCCGTGACATTATCAACGCACGGAGAGGGGCGTCCAACCCGCCGATGGAGGAGAAGGTCAAGGTACTGTGGGATTTCCTGCACAAGGAGAAACCCGCACAGTCTTCCGTTAACCATCAAAGGTCACCTTTCGCCAGGGACCTGCGGACTCAGCCACTACCCCGCAAGTTCAAGATGCCCGTCCTGGAAGGGTAAGACGGAAGCAAGAACCCGATGGACTACCTCGACTGATTCCGCACCCATTTGTCCCTGTAGGGAGCAAGCGAGGCCATGATGTGCCAGTACTTTCCAGTCACCCTCAACGGGGATGCGCTGCTCTGGTTCCATGGCTTCCCGCCAAATTCCATTGCTCGTTCGATGAGCTAACTGACAGCTTCTTAAGCTCCAAAGGGTCCGAGTGGCAGTGACCAGACGAAGTACTGCCAGTATCACCGTTACCTCAGATATTCTACAGAGAACTGCAGGACGCTGCAATAGGAAATAGAAGACCTGATCCGCCGTGGACACCTTAAACCATTCATGAAAGGTTTGGGACAAGCTCCCACAACCTCGAAGGGTGAGGCCAGCGAGCCTACCTAGGACCGTACTGCCGCTAGCGTGATCAACATGATCTCTACCGCAACCGCCAGGGGCGCCAAGCAGAAGGAACAGGAGCCAACTTCCAGCAACAAGAGAGCGAAGATAGGGGATAAGAGTGATATCGTTAGCTTTAGTAGCAACGATATGACACATGTAACCTTCCCCTATATTAATCCCCTTGTTGTATCCGTCATCGTTTCAAACGGTAGGGTTGACTACCAGTTGAAATGAGTCTTCATTGATGATGGAAGCTCGCAGAATTTGTTATATCTCAGTGCCTTTTTTAAGCTTGGATTGAGGCAAGGTCAGATGAGACTAGTCAATGGCTCTTTGTACGGCCTGGACAACGAGCCAGTGACCATGCAGGGGATAGTCCGGCTAGAGGTCACAACGGGAACTTACCCGCACGCTGCAACGCGTGAGTTGGCGTTCCATGTCGTCGACCTACCGTCTGTTTACAATGCTATACTCAGCAGACCTTTCCTCACGGCCTTCGGGGTCGTAACGTCGATCCCTCATCTGAATGTGAAGTTTCCAACCCTGTGCGGCGTGAGAGAAGTACTTGGGGACCAGGCGATGGGATGAACTTGCTACTTGTCCCAGGTCACCTCCGCAACATCGGACTGCCCGGACGAAGATCTTGACCTCCGCGATGAAGCCATGCTACAACAAGCCCAGTCGGGAGAAGCTACCAAAGCGATCCTTCTTAATCCCGCCGAACCAGAAAAGTGCGTCCATGTGGGCAGCTTTCTTCCGCCTGCTGAACGCGATCGGTTAGTCACCTTCCTGAAGACAAATTCTGACGTGTTTTCCTGGGTTCCTGCCAACATGCCCGGGATACTGGCCGAAGTGATCGTCCACAAGTTAGGCCTCAATTCCCGCCATAAGCCCATTCGGCAGAAGTGTAGGAACCATTTCGTCGAGAAGCTAATTGCCATAAGGGAAGAAGTGAAAAGACTCCTGGACGTCGGGTTTATTTAAGAGATCCAATACCCATAATGGTTATCCAACGTTGTGCTGGTAAAAAAGAACAATGCCAAGTGGCGAATGTGCGTAGACTTTATCGATGTAAATAAGGCTTACCCTAAGGACAACTTTCCTCTCCCTAGGATTGATCAACTTGTGGACTCTACGTCTGGGCACGAGCTCCTGAGCTTTATGGATGCCTACTCCGGTTACAAGCAAATTCAGATGCACCCTTAGAACGAGGAGCATACCTCCTTCATGACCAACCATGGAACATATTGCTGTAAGGTGATATCCTTCGGCCTCAAGAATGTCAGGGCAACCTATAAATGCTTGGTGAACAAGATGTTCGAGACTCAGATTGGGAAGAACGTGAAAGTGTACGTCGACGGCATGCTCGTGAAAAATAAGGTTGCCGGCAACCACATCCGTGACCTAGAGGAGGCCTTAGGGGCACAAAATCATCAGGATTCTGGTGGACCGAGGAATGTGGCGAAGCCTTTAAAGAGCTGAAAGCCTACCTTGCCAAGCCACCTCTCTTGAGCACGCCGTGCGCTGGTGAGGACCTGTACCTCTACTTGGCTACGTTAGGAATGACCCTCAGCTCCGTGCTGGTCAGAGAGCATGATGGAGCACAGCGGCTGGTATACTACGTAAGCCGGGTACTGACAGATGTAGAGGCCCACTATACGCTCGCTGAAAGGATCACGTTGGTGCTTATTTATTCGGCGCAAAAACTGCGGTCCTACTTCCAAGCACACCGGATCATCGAACTAACCGATCAACCTCTGAAGTCGATCCTGCAGAAACTAGAGACTTTTGGGCAGCTGGTCAAGTGGGTCGTGGAGCTAGGAGTGTTCAACGTGGAGTTTCGGCCTCAGCCGACCATCAAGGGTCAGGCCCCAGCAGACTTCATTGTCGAGGCGGCGACCCTCACTCTGGATGACCCTAGCAACCCGCGGAGTATGGAAGACCTCGACATCCCAGTGTGAGCGTGGATGGATCGTCCACCCAAGGATGTAGTGGAGCTAGAGTCGTGCTGAAGACTCCGGACAGTGGGAAGATTACGTACTCTGTCGCGCTGACCTTACCAACTACCAACAATGTGGCAGAGTACGATGCCCTTCTCGCAGGACTTTGCCTGGCCAAGAAATGTTCCACAAAATCATTGGTCGTACACAGCGACTTCGAGCTCGTGGTTAACCAGATCGAAGAAAACTTCGAAGCATCAAACCCACAGCTCGTGAAGTAACTGGCGAAGGTAAAGACCTTGGTCCAAGGGTTTGACCGCTTCTTGATCAAACACGTCCCTAGGTCCAACAACTGGAAAGCTGATCGCCTGGCCACGAACGCAGCTGCGAGATCCCCAGAGCAGTATGCAGGGAACCAAGGGGGACTCTGGCCGCGCTCAGCATCGACTCCTAGGACCAAGAAGTGCTGCGGGTCGATAAGGGGGACAACTGGATGACTCCGTACAGAAATTACCTGACCAACGTAGCCCTGCCCGACAACGCCGACGAGGCCAAACAGATCAAGAAGACAGCAGGCTGGTACACGCTCCTCGACGGGAGGCTGTACAGGCGGGGATGTTCTACTCCCTTCCTGAAATGCCTTACCCTCGAGAAGCCGAGTATGCTCTAAGAGAAGTACACCTCGGCATATGTGGCTCGCACATTGAGGGAAAGAACCTTGCATTCAAAGTCATGCGACAAGGTCTCTACTGACCAACCCTGAAGCAAGATGCCATGGAATTCGTCAGGAAGTATGAGAGCTGCCAAGTCCATAGTTCCATGACGCATCTACCGCACACAGGGTTGCACAGCCTTCAATCCCTGTGGTCATTTATGCAATGGGGCTTAACATCCTCAAACTGTTACCTTTGGCCTCTGGGCAAATGAAGTTCCTAATCGTCGGCATCGACTACTTTACCAAGTGGGTAGAAGCAGTCCCCCTAGCTCGAATCACGGAGCAAAATGCAATGGAATTCCTCTGTCAAAGCATCGTCTGCCACTTTGGGATTCCCGAGGTTGTGGTGACCGACAACGAAACCCAATTCACCAACAAACGGTTCACAATGTACTGCACTGATCTATGCATCAAGCTGGTCCACACATCCGTGGCATACCAACAGACTAATGGATAGGTTGACATCACCAACTGCACGCTGCTACACGAGCTAAAGACCAAGCTGGGGGATACAGGGGGATCGTGGGTCGAGGAGCTACATTCCGTACTCTAGTCGTATCAGACGACCCCACGAGAACCAACGAGAGAGACACCCTTCAGCCTCTATTAGGGGCTGAGACCGTAGTCCCCGTTGAAGTGGGATTACCCTGCCTACGGGTTGAATGTTTCAATCCAACCACCAAGTCACAGAGATTCCGAGAAAGCCTTGACCTACTTTCAGAAGTTTGGGACACAGCCTACCTGCGGACCGTGGCCTATCAATAGCGAGTCATACGGTACTACAACAAGAGGTTAAAACTCGCCCACTTGAGGTTGGGGATCTGGTCCTCCGGAGCGTAGAGGCGGCGAAAAAAGCCACGAACAGGAACAAACTCTCCCTTGGGTGGGAAGGCTCGTTCCTTGTCTCCGCAATCCTTCGGAGTAGAGCGTACAAGCTACGCGTCCAGAATGATAAACTGGTCCCCCAGACTTGGAATGCTAACAACCTAAGGAAATACTACCAGTGATGCAGTACCGGTCCAGGTAAGGCACGCACACGCATCCTGAAGAGTGCTTGTACATACATCAAGTTTTCGCTCAATAAAATTAATTATTCCTGTTAGCATGCATTTTCCATTCGTGTGAAGTGTTAGCATGCATAGCATTCCAAAAACAACACAACCTAGACTGGCCCTAAGTCGGGAGGACCATTGTCCGTCTATAAAACAAGGCATTGGCCCTGCGCCAAGTGGCCTATTAGCGGTCTCGTTCAAGCCTCGACCGTGCGTTGAGCGGTCCGAATGCGGATACATCCGGACTTTGACTCCACATCGAAAGGGTCCCAACGACCCACTACCTTGGCTTCGTGCCAAACGACCCAGGTGGTCAAGACATTAGGCTTGGGGGCTTTTAAAACTTCCCAACTTGCGGCCACTAAAACCTTAGGAGGCATGAATTGGAGGCGTACGGCGACATTCGTACAAAGAAGAGAGCACCCTCAGTCTACGATGGCTGAGGGCTAGGACCTTGTACACGGTGGTGATGACGCCTTGAGCGAGGGCCACACACCTAACGCGGATACTGCACAATGAAATGCCTAGACCCGGAGCCCGACTGCTGCGGCCTGAAAACCCGGCTGGCCCTCGGTGCGGCTCCATGGGACTTGCGATGACGTCCACTTTACTGAATTGAGCTTCCCATTAAACGCGCGAGATGCAACGACATCCTTTGACAAAGGATGAGTACAGCGCAAGAAGGTACCGGATTGGAGCCTTAGCGACAATAGTTTTGCAAGCTTAGCTGTTGAATGTGAGACACGACCTCACGGATTGCATTGGGAGGCAATGTATACAAAAAAAAGAGAAAGGAACTACTTTTCATTCACTTGTATGCAAAAAAAAAAAAAAAAAGAGGAAAGAAAAGCAATGTATACAAGACTACTATACAGAACGGACGGGACCAGCCTCCTCAAGGAAATTCCTTAGATGAGACCCGTCCCGAACCCTAGTGTTGCCTCAGTGGAAGACTCCTTCCGGTACGTTAGGAACCGCAAGAGAAGCAATCCTACAGCAAAGGCGAATGCCGTCCCAAAATCGAGTCTCCATCATGAGGTCCACCTTCGACGGGGTGAGCCAACCCCTCAAATTCCTGGACAAGCATGAAGTGTCGTCTTCAAGAGTGGTAAGCGCCGCTTCCAGTCGTTCCACTTTTAGCTGCAAGCGCCTGACTTCTTCTTAAAGGGAAGCAACCTGGGCTCTTGTACGCTGGACGACGTGCAGCCAGCGGTGAATGCTCCCGTGCAGAAGGGTGGCTAGCTCATCAAGAGGATCGACATCCTCGGGAATCTGCGTGGAAAATGGAGAAGTCAGAAGAATTCCCAAAAAATTATGACTGCGAAAGAACGACTAGTTCGGAGTAGTTATATCTGAACGAGAACGGCGTCTGAAGGACGTGCCAAATCTCCTGACGCAGACGCACCCAAAGGCTCCTCATGTTAAACCGCGACTCTCGCGGGGCCCGGATGGATCGGAAGCGCAGAAGGAAAAGGAATGCTTGGGGGCTCCGGCTCTGAATCCATCTCTCCCATGCCCATTTCAACCCCCAGCTAGACGGTCTCCGATACGACTTCCACCTCCGACGACACGGGGACGTCCTCCAGGATCCCACCCTCTGAAATGGGCTCCGCAAAGATCACAGCCGGCTTCGAAGATCCCTCTAACTCCGGCGCTGGCGTGCATGCTTCCTCTGGGCCACCGAGGACCAATGCGCTGCCCGCCATCCCTAGAGCCGCCTCCATGACCAGATCAACGAAAGAACGCATAGGAGACTCTTCACTAGAATAAAGCCCCACTTCAGGAACGTCGTACTTGGCTAACGCCGCGACCAGAATTGAAACGGGTCCGTCCGCTTCCTCCTAAGGCCTGGCGCTTGATGCCGCCTCCAGGACTGGAGCCCAAACCTGCGCCATAGAGTCAACAGCCAACCTCTGCGACCTTCGCGTGGAGGTACCTCCGGCCTCCCTAAACCTCTTCAAGGGAGCCTCAATCTCCTCCTCATCCGAAGATGACTCTAGTAGAGAACAACTCTCCTCCTCGTCCCCTCCAGATGGTGGGGGAATGGTGCCTTCCTAGGGGTCCTTTTTGGTAGGACCGGCGACGCGCCAGCCCGACGAAGGCCCCCACTTAGCAGCCTCAAACGTAATGGATGTCATAGCCCTGGATGGAGAACTTTTCCATCTGGGACTCAATGGCAGCGACTAACTCCACCGCTTGCTTGGCATCATCCATCGACACTTTCTCGTTGAAGAACTTCGAGATTGGGCCCCACTCGTGCGGAAGCTCAGAGTCAGGGTGCTCCTGCAAAAAGAAGAATCGGCTCTTCCAGTTTTTTACCAAGTCGGGATTGGTCCCTCAAAAGTGAAAGCCGGTCTTCGGTAACATGGAGATCCAGTCCTCCAACTCTGAGAAGCGAAAGATCAATGTAGCCGCCTTGGTGTCGAAAGAGTTGTCATGAAGGCGAGCAAAGATACATAGCGAGACCAGATAATGAAGGGTGTTAGGGTGAAGCCTCACCACAGGGACGCCCAACGCCTCCACCAATGCATACAAAGTGCATGGCATGGGATAACAAAGCCCTCCTCTAGGATGGTGCTCGTAGACTGTGACAAAGCTATCTGGAGGAGCGCTGGCTTTGTTCGCGACGCCTGGAGCATGGTAATCCCAACAGTTGGCAATCCCATAATCTACCGTCAGAGCGGCAATGGCGCTGGTCATCAAGACAGACCCTGTGTTGTCGACCCCATGCCAACTCACCCTAAAAGTTCGGGAGGAGGAAGGAGATTCTCTCTTCTTTGCCATCTCTCTCTCTCACCATGAGGGGCAAAATTGGAAAATTTTCAGCGCAAGGAAACTAACAAAGGAAATTTTCCAGAAGGCTGGTTTAAATAGGCAGCGAAGTGCCAACGAGCAGAAAACCCAAACGACACCTCCGCAAAGTGGCTAGGCCGCATGCTCACCCCTGGAAGCGTCATGGGGCCCAGAGCAGTCAACAATCATGACTGTTCATCAGACTGCAGATCGACGTCGCTTCAACCGCCTGGCAAAGATTCCTGGCTAACACGCCCGCATTCAATGCAGGGATTTTAATCGCCGGAAAAGATGATAGTGAGACCCCCAAAACAAACGCACAGGAATGAAAACGAACCATTTAGCCACAACAAACCACAGAAGATAAAACGGCACAGCTAAGTGTTGAATTTCATTATAATATTCATTAGAAACTTGTTATAGCAGCTTACTACAATGGGATACATTTAACGTCCCTCATGTGCCGCAGAGGAACCTGGTGCTGGATACTCCACCAGGTCCGCGTGTGTCCGAGCGCTGGAGTTTTGAGAATCTAGAATGCCAACGCGGAAGTTCAGGTCCTCCAGCGAGACTAGTCTCCGGCTGAGACAGATGTCGTCCTAGAAGTTCCTTTCCAGTGCAGGGCCGACTTCCTCCAGCAGAAACCTCAACCTCAACTCAGTTCCCATCCGCGCGACCTCTATCCCAAACTGTCGCCGAATCTGCTCATTCTCTTCTTGAAGAGCCAAAATGCGGGCTTGAGCCCCCATGTTAGCATTGGTGAGCCTGGACACCGCGGGCCCTTAGTTACTCTATCTCCGCTACCGCAGCTTGCATCCGGGCTTCGACGTCTTTGACCGCCCTGACAACTCGCCGGAGCGAGAAATCTGCCCTTCCTGGGCCACGCTCCCGTGAAGCGGCTGACCTCTCCGCTCTCTCAAAGCCTGGAGGCGCCTGCGGGAATCGTGCAGGGCCAACGATTGTAGCCTCCGAGTGGCCCCCCTCCGATGTGATGACACCTGGGACACGAGAAGCATGGGCCCCAGTTTCGGATCCTCTGGAGGGATATCCCAATCTGGACAACGAGGATGACCCCTCCATCTGGATTGCAATAAGTGCAGGCGAAAAAGAGAAGGATTGCAAGCAACGGAAAGCTTCACACCGCCAAAGAAGCAGCAGAGTGCGTTGTCTGAGAAGGGGTTTGTGCGTTTAAATAGACGGAGTTCCCCCGAGAAATGGCTGCTCTCTGAGATGAAGGAGCGCAGGACAAGGCCAACAAGCGCGCTCCACGTGGAGAATCCCTGAAGTCTCGTGCGTTTCCAAGACAGATCATCATGACGCAGCGCCCCTCAGTCTTCTACGCATTTAATGCGCCAAACAGATAGACGAATGTGACTGCCATCAGTGGCGTTCCAGCCTCTGCGGCCCCAGACGTCAGAGGCCGCCCTCAAACTGCGAGCGTCCGAAGATCCTCAAGCGCACGAAGCAGGGTGCGACACATTAGGGGAAAGCAATCAGTAAAGGAAACCACGCACTGCAAAATGGAAGAACGAAGACAAAGGGATTACTTCTTTTATTAATCAAGACTTCCTTACAAAGTACAATATTTGTGGTAACAAAGGTACAAGAAAAGGGAAGAAGATATGGCACGGGGCCGAGGGCCCACAGCAACTGCCCCGGATGCCTGAGTGAGCTTGGGGAACGTGATCTACATGAGATCACCACGGCCTCGGCACCGCTTCCCAAGCAAGCCACCAGGGGCAGTCGTGCGTTGGCTTGCCCACGGTGAAAACGATCCCGGTGTTATCTGCCGAGGCAGAACCAGCGCCCAGCTCAGGAGCTTTCGGGAGGGACTAAAAGGGAAAACGCTGCAATTCCCTCACCGGGACTCCCCTCTCTGCCTCCTTCACGGCCCGTGCACGAACCAAGTGAAGTAGAGACCTCGAGGGATGCTCTTCACCGGCGGGAGGCATCCCTGTGAAAGTTCCACCACAATCTCACAACGCTCTGGACGAGTCACACCGAGGAGGGGAGGCACGTGACGACAGCAAAGTGGCCGAGCCACCCTCATTAACATAAGGAATTGACCGTAGCGCAGGTGTGAAGGTAGTCTTCTCCGAGAGTTCGGGATCTCCAGCTAGTCCACCCAACTCCTTTGCTGATCCTCACTAAAGGTGGAGCAAGCCAGTACCTTCATATTGTCCCCTCGAAGACAGCCAAAGGATGCACCACACACGCTAAGGAGCCCTCCTATTTATGGGCAAAATAAGCATCCCCACGAGGCACGCATCCCGACGAACGTCTTTCATGGAATAGGAAAAGCCCTCAAATTAGACGCAACCCTAAGCGTGCAAATCCTCCCAATCAAGGCACCGAATCGCTGTAGCGTCAGAAAGGCCTACGCAGATGCCTGGGGAAGGCGCGAGCCCAGAAGACGATAAGTGTTGGAGCATCTCGAGGGAAGCCGACGGACCGCTAGTCAGCCTAGACATAGGGGGCTAGTGTTGGGTCCAAGGCTAAAGCCCAAGAAGATCCAGAGCCCAGCCCAACTACGCGGGATGCCTACGTGGCGGCCTACCATCAGCAGCCAGTGAGCGCCTCCTACAGCTCATTAATGCGGTTGCTTAAAAATGGCAAAAGGGCAGGAGAAACCAGTGAATGGAGAAGCGATCAACGCTGCCAGCCATGACTCAGGCGGTCGCCCACTAGTGACCAGCTAATCCCAACTCAATGGGAGACCAAGCGTGGCCGACAACACCCGGTAATCTGCCTGACACTGCAACACGATAGCTGACATGCCGGTAATCACCGACAACGATTAGCGGCCAACAGACCCTAGCGACAAGAGTTTTCGCGCCCAAAATTTCCCGTTTGGGGGCCTATAAAATCCCTCTTCTTCAACCAAGATAGGGGATTGGATCCAAGTTAATTGACTCAGCGTCGCAAGCCTCAAGCTTACCAACTAACCTCCGGATCCAAACTCCTAAGCCTACTCAGGGGAGAGGAAGTCAGCCACCCGCAGCGGTGCACCTAGGGGGCCAGGCCTCCCACTACTTGCTCATTATTCTCTCTCACATAAACAAATACGCACCATCCATGCATTTTTAGCATACTTTCGCGTACCTCTTAGCATGTGCCCCATTTTCGTTCATTGCAAAAATTTGTTGACTTGATCGTCGGAGTGGCCTTGGTAGGAGAAATCCCGCCGGATCTCTGACTTATTGTTTGTTGATTGTGTTGTGCAATCTCCAAGTTAACAGAGATGGAGATCGAACCCTTCCACATACGCTTCAGAACAGTTAGGAATCCGAACGTTTCTTAATCCATATAACAATCGAGGACTCAGGACGCAATAATTAGTAAGACATCATTTGAACACTTTTAAAGTACTTTTTTATAATATAATTTCTCAACTATTAATTTATCAGAATAGTTACCTATGTATAGATATGTTAATGGGTGTTATGTTGTTAAAAATGTCATAAAAATAGCTAAAAGAGTATATTTTAAATATTTTGCATGTATAAACTAAAGTGAGTTGTCCCAATCGGTGGATAGCCATGCTTCCTCCACTACCAATGTTGTAGTCACCAATGAATAGAAAAAGTATCAAATAGTTAAAAGATAAATTAGTCTGCAGAGAATCCTTCACCGTAGCTAAAGTCAAGATTTAAACATGGACTGATTGAATATTGGTAAATTAGACACTTTTTCAATTTTAAAACTCATAAAAAGGAAAAAAAAAAAGTCTCACAATCATCTATTTTTTGGATACCTCTTATCGTGTTTTCTGCTCAAGATTTTGATTATCCGGTTAAACTTGACCTAAGACAAATTGCCTGTCCTTTGAATACTTAACGTATATTTATAATTTATTTATATATTTACTCACTTGTCCAAAAAATAAATAAATAGATACAAAGAATTAGAATTTATCTTTTTACAAAATAAAATAATAATTTCAATGGGACCCATTAATAACACTTATTTCCTATTTGCGAAGGAGAAATAGTACTACTCTTAAATATTTACATTCATAAAAAATGTAATATTTAAAATAATAGATATAAAAAAGTAGAAATTATTTTTTCCTTTTACTGGTCAAACAACCCTCGACCTATTCTCAACCGATGCTCGCACGAATTTTGCTAGGCTTCTCTGTCCAAGCATGTTATATGTAAGCATTGCGCGTCCTCTAAATGATATATCCATTGATTATAGCAATCACAAAAAAGCGACCTAAGATCTACCAATAAAACCAATTATCAACCAAATCTTTTGGGACGAATGTGAAGTCATTCTGTAGCTTTGGTGTCGTGTGCTTGGAAAGGAGAAGCCGCTTTCCCCTCTGTTATTCATCAAGAAATGATAAAATTATGACTGCTTCCTGAATGGACAGTCGACGGTGCTACAATATTATAGCAGCTAATGACCATTCCCTCCAATATAAGGGATACAAGGTTTTGTAGGACTGACTGAAGGTAATGGTGCCCCTAAACCAGACCTCTTGGGGCACATGTAGATTTCTGTGCTTGGAGCTGGAAAAGCTCTTTTCGGTAGGAACATTGATTTAGAAATTCTATAGGTCTTTTGGCTGGTGTGATAATGCCATTGGTATGGTGCCCCGGCATAACTTAATGTTATTTAACCGGTTGGAAGATCTCTTAATGCGTTCTTTTTCTTTTATTAGAGTTATTTAATAGACACTTGCAATGGTAAGAAGAAATAGGGGAAAACAAGCATATTTGAAAAAAGCAGAAACAATGAAGAGCGTATGGAGTAACATTTGGGCTTTATTTACATTTTTTTTTTTTTTTTTGAAAAGACATAGACGTAAGTTGAATCCTTTCAGGGAAAAAAAAAACTTTCTAAGAAATAACTAACACACTTTATAAGCTATACAAATATATACAGTCCTAATTCAAAAGAAAAGGATTGCATCGTCTCAATTGGATGATGGGCACTGAACATCTTGAGTTGATCGTTAATTATTCTTTATATAATAATCATATTTAAAAAGAACCACATATTAAAATCAAGTGATCTTGTACTATTACATTTATATATTTAAAAACTTTTAATTAATCTTATTAAAAGTAAACTTATATTCAATTAGGCTTATCAGTGGAAATTGATTATGAATCTAATGACCGAGGGGGGGAAACCATCTTAATCAAATTTATTGCAGTCGAGAAAGCCTCAATCCAAGACAGATGAATAAGATAAGAGACTCATTGGAAGGGAGCTTTTAGTCCCAAAACGCATAAACTTTTCGACCCCTTGATAATTTTTGGGAGGCAGTATAAATATCAAAATTCAGTATACGTAAAAAAAATTTAGATCTAGATGATATGTATAATAATACTAATATTAATATTAACCGAATAGCATAAAAATTAAAGCAATAATAAATATTGAGAAAGACACAATTTTTGGTTATGAAGGAAAAACTCAATAACCACGGCTATTGAGAAAACCCTCTGGGCTTCAACGGTTAGGAAAGACTTCTACTATGAAAATCAACTTACAAATTAGGTGATAACGACGTGTTAACCTAACCTTTATATTAAATTAAAAAATAAATATTAAATTAATAAATTTAGTATTACAAATTATATAAACTGTCAAATCAAGCCAACTTTCCAACATTCAATTTAGACACATGCTTTGGTTTTTCAAGATAAAAATAAAATCAAATACGATAAAATCCATCAATTTAATTTTTCTTAGAAAAATCCAGTTGAAAACTATTGTTCAAAAAGGCTTTTAAGTTTATGTGAATAAACAAAGGCATTGAAGTCAAATTTTTAAAATTTTTTAAATTCATAAAATTTCTTTAGAATATGCGATTAAAGTTAATTACATATAACATAAAAATATAAATTAAAAATATTTAATGTAGATTGTAATATTATTTAAATGCCCACTTGAATATTTATTTATATCAAAATTATAAAAGACAAATGTGAATTTTACTTTGTTTTAATTTTTTATCTCTCTATACTAATTTTAATAATTTTATTAAATATAAATATATAATATTATTTTTTAATATAAATTGGTGAGGTTCAATTTTTTATAATATTATTTTAAAATGGACGTAAAATACGGCTCATCGTGGACCGTATTCTCCACGCAATGACTTCAGAAATCGTTGTCTTTTTCTAGACGTAGCATGTCTCCCTTCGCTGCCATAAATATCTCACCCACACAGCTGCCCCATTTGCAGAACAGAGAGAGAGAGAGAGAGAGAGAGAGAGCACGAGCTTGTGGTTTTCTTTTACTGGTTACTGTGTCCTTATTGGAAATTCTCTTGTTTCATAAAAATGCAAGAAATAATCAGTGGTCTCTCGCTCTTCCACCGAGGCTGAATATAGATTGATGGCCACAACTTGTTGTGAATTGTCTTGGTTGCGTTATATTTTGCATGACTTGCAGGTTCCACATCCACATGCAGTGTACCTATATTGTGACAATCAAGCGGCACTTCATATTACAACCAATCCTATTTTTCATGAACGCACTAAACACATCGAATTGGATTGCCATCTCATCCGCGACAAAATTCAAGAAGGGAGCATTCGTACACAGCACGTTACCACACATAATCAGCTGGCAGATATCTTCACCAAAATTTTGCCGTTCCACCGGCTCAATTCACACCTATCCAATATGAGCATTATTAACATATGTGCTCTATCTTGCGGGGGCGTATTAAAAAATATGTAATCTTTCTATTTTGTAAACTTTGTTTGTTTTAGACATTTGTATTTATGTCATATATATTTTGTTGTAATATTGTATAGTCATTTTAGGGTATTAGAGATTTTAGATAATATTGTATTTTAGGGTATTTCCTTCTTTCATTATTTGGTTTGCTTCGTTATAGACGGCGACTTCCCCACCGTTCCTATACACAAAAATGAAAACTCAGACGCAATGAATGCAGCGCAGAGTTTCACCTGTTTCCAACGCTCGCAATTGATTTCTTCCTTCCTTCCAGAATCGTCTTCCTTCATCGTCCTCTTTGTTCTTCATTCTGGTTTCGTTTCTTACAACTTCTTATCAGGATTCTCTTCCTCCACAGTTGGCCGTCAAGAAATCTAGTCGTGTGATGGGCGTTTCTCTTTAAATATATATTTTCTAGTATTTTTAATTTTGTCGTAAGCTGGGTTGCAGATGGCCAAATGCAATGAAAGGCGGCTCATCTCAGATGGGTGTGTTTGGGAATGCAGTTAAAATGAGATATTTTATCATATCATATCATTCCATTGATGAATAATTTAACGTGTGAAGTTTGAATTTTTCTCTCTTCTTTTCATTAAAAACCTGTGTACTTTCATCACATGTTTTAAAATATTTATAAAATGATATATTTGATTATATTCCATAAACATTTTAAATCAAATAACCAACGGTGGTGGCTTGAACCTTCCTCATATGTGAACGGTTGAATCTCGTAAGGAAAAAGAGAGAGAGAAGAAGAGCACTTTCACATTGAGAAGAGAAGAAAGCAGGTAGGTGTCTTTATAATCTAAAGAATTTTGATTCATAAGATATTATTATAAGTTATATTTATTTAATACTCTAACTGCATAATTATCTCCTAATAGCAACTCATTTGACATTATAAATTGCACGATTCTCTCGTGGTACAAAATCGGCAACAATATTTCATCATCATACCTTCATATTTGAACTAATTTTATTACAATTAAATTTAATATTTATTTATGTTTACAAGCAGGCGAGCCGAGGACGTTACAGATGGTATCATAGCCGGGACCCGATTCAGCGTGCCAGCGAGGACGCTGGGGCTCCATAGGGGTGGACTATAAGGTCCCACATCGGATTGAGGGAGGGGAACGAAGCGTCCTTATAGAAGGCGTAGAGACCTCCCCCATTGTAGACACGTTTCGGGGGTCATTGGCCTGTCAAGAACAAAACCTTGAGGCTTGTGTTAGGCTAGAGACGTCGAAAGTTCTTTCTCACAGAAGAGGATAATATCTACATGCGGGTGCGCCAATGACGTTACTGTCAAGGCCTTGGGTTTTGCAAAATTTTGCCTGGCTTTTACTTCATAGGCATATCTTCTACCGGGCTAGATTCTTGGGCCGACTTATAAAATTATCGGACCTATCACATTCAATATTTCATTTTTTTGCCATTCAAGTCCACTGCATCTAATTTGTAAGGAATTTTGTTTTCATATTCACTTTTCTTTCCCATGGGTAATAATTAGTGACGTTCTTAAGGTTAAGTAAATCTATTTTAATTCTATTGTTTAGTAATTTACAGTGACTTTTTATAAGTTTTTTTTATTGTAGAAATATATATCTTATTATTTATTAAAAATATTATCACTTAACTTATTAGATGTTTCTATTTATTATTGATAATAGCCATATCTCATACAAAACCCATAGTATTAAATAAACTTTGGATGATGTTAAAAATTTTAAAAATTCTATAATAGAAATTTTATAGAAAAAAATATTATATTTTTTATTTTAATTTGATTTTTTGTTTAAATGTCATCTCACATATTATTTTTTTATTAGAATACCGTGGGTTGAATTTAAAATTAATATTAGAGTATTTCTGACCATTAATTTATCACTTAAAATATTCTTTTTTATTTCTTTTATATATATATATATTAGTGTAATAAGATATTATTATATTAATATTATTTTTTATTATATTTTTACACCTAATATTCAATTTAGTATCACAAATTATATAAACTGTCAAATCAAGACAACTTTCCAACATTCAATTTAGATACATGCTTTGGTTTTTCTAGATAAAATGAAAATCAAATACGATAAAATCCATCAATTTAATTTTTCTTAGAAAAATCCTGTTAAAAATTATTATTCAAAACGGCTTTTAAGTTTACGTGAATAAACAAAGGCATTGAAGTGTAATTTTTAAATTCATAAAATTTCTTTAGAATATGCGATTAAAGTTAATTACATATAACATAAAAATATAAATTAAAAATATTTAATGTAGATTGTAATATTATTTAAATGCCCACTTGAATATTTATTTATATCAAAATTATAAAAGACATATGTGAATTTTACTTTGTTTTAATTTTTTATCTCTCTATACTAATTTTAATAATTTTATTAAATATAAATATATAATATTATTTTTTAATATAAATTGGTGAGGTTCAATTTTTTATAATATTATTTTAAAATGGACGTAAAATACGGCTCATCGTGGACCGTATTCTCCACGCAATGACTTCAGAAATCGTCGTCTTTTTCTAGACGTAGCATGTCTCCCTTCGCTGCCATAAATATCTCACCCACACAGCTGCCCCATTTGCAGAACAGAGAGAGAGAGAGAGAGAGAGCGAGCACGCGCTTGTGGTTTTCTTTTGAGGCTTCAAGTAAGTTCACTTTTTCTTCGTGAAATTTCTTCTCTCTTCTTTTAGTTTTTTTCTTTCTTCCTTTTTATTAAAATAATATTTTAAAATATTTAACATAAGTTAGTTTTATGTCTCTATAAAAAAATATAAATTTATGATTATTAAAAAATTTTAATGAATGTAAAACACATTTAAGTATGGATTGATCAAACTGTGAGAAAAAAGTGAAGAAATAGTTTGCAAAGCAACCTTAAAATTGTTCGTGTTGTTCCTGTGATTGCAGCAATAAGACAGGATGAGTTTCGAGTCTGCTGTTGTCTCATTTGTTATTCAAAAATTAGGCGATATGTTGATAGAAGAGGCAAAGTTCTTATCGGGTGTAGAAGATCGAGTTCAAAGCTTGAAGAGGGAATTTGAATGGATGCAGAGCTATCTCAAGGACGTAGACGAGCAGGAAGAAGAGGGAAATGAAAGACTCCACAGGCGGATTTTAGAAATCAGGAAGATTGCTTATGATGCTGAAGACTTGATTGAGTCACTCATCATTGAAGGTGCTGCAACGAAAAGAGAGACCCTCCTAAAGAGGTGTGCTTGCTTCTTCAATTGTCTTGTGCGTACACATAAAGTAGGCACTGAGATTGAAGCTATTAAGATGAGGGTACATGAAAGTACGGAAATGCTGCAAAAATATCAGGCTGGAGGCCAGGACGGACGAATTCAAAAAAGGCTGCGTCGAAGCTATCCCCATAGCAACGATGACTATGTTGTTGGCCTAGAAGGCGATATCAAAATGTTAGTTGAGCAAATGATCGGAGAAAAGAATCAAGCAAAGGTTTTGTGCATTGTAGGGATGGGTGGTTCCGGCAAAACAACGCTAGCGAGGAAGCTTTACAATCATGAAACCGTCAAACAATACTTTCACTGTCAAGCATGGGTTTCCGTATCACAAGAATGGAATACTCAACACATCTTAGTTGAGATCCTGAGGCAAGCTGCTGGCATAACGCAAAAAACAGATGAAATGGTGAGCATCGAAGGATTGGTGGACAAACTACAAGACTATCTTAAACATAAGTTATATTTAATAGTACTTGATGATGTATGGAAGAAAGATGCTTTGGAAGACATGCTCCCAGCATTCCCATTTGGAAATAAAGGAAGCAAAGTTATAATCACCACCCGCAATCGCGAAGTTTTTGAATTTCCGAATTTGCTTCACTTTTTCCATGAGCCACGGCGCCTTACAGAAGATGAATCCTGGGAGTTGTTTAGCAAGATAGCTTTAAATCACAATGAATGCATTGACGACTATCAACAGATTGGTGACTTTGAAAAGTTAGGTAAGGAGATGTTGAAAAAATGTGAAGGGTTACCCCTAGCTATAATTGCTTTGGGTGGACTCTTAGGTGCAAAGGGCACTACGGAGGAATGGGAAAAAGTAAGCAAAGTTGTAAGTTCAAAGGTTATGGGAGGAAGAGGCACACATACTTATGGCACCGTGAAGGACATGTTAGCCTTGAGCTATCAAGACCTACCCTATGATTTGAAGCCTTGCTTTCTTTATGTGGCTCTCTTTCCCGAAGATTCTGAGATTCGAGTGAGTATTCTCAAAAAAATGTGGATATCTGAAGGTTTTATAATGTCTCAAGAAGAGACGTTGGAAGAAGCAGCAAGAGAATGTTTAGATGAATTGATCCAACGATGTGTGGTTCAAGTTGCAACAAGGAACTATGCAGGCAAAGTGAAAACAATTCGAATCCATGACTTAATGCGTGATCTTTGTATTAAAAAGGCAAAGGAACTAAATTTTCTAGAGGTTTTTCATAGATCTGCTGCCCCTTTGGAACTAAATGAGGATGTAACAAGATCACAATCACGCCGATGTATCATTTATTCTTATTCGAGGTATGATTTATGCATATTGTATGCTAACATTTCAATTTTTAGCTATTCTGTTAAGGTTCAATTTAAACTTGGTGTATCATGCTGACCAAAATTTTTAACTTGTGCAGCATGTGTGTTCAATTTGGAACACAAAATTTCCATCTTAGATCACTTTTCTTATATGGACCTGCCTTGGTCGGATTCAACTCTTATAGTCCACATCAACCGCGAGGAACATTAAGCTTGGAGCTGGTTCATAAGAACTTTCGATTACTCAGGGTCTTGAATATTGTTGGTTTTAAGACTTCTGACGGCATCATACCCGTCGAAATAGGAAACTTGATTCACTTGAGATACCTCAGAATAATGTGGACGAATATCAGAGAGCTACCCGAGTCTATTGGAAATTTACGCAATTTACTTACCTTAGACTATAGGCTTGTTGAATGTTTTCCTTATAAAGTAAGAGTGCCCAACGTTTTATGGAAATTGGAACGACTTCGCCATCTTTTTTTACCGTGGGGTATGCCTTCCATTACGGTATTGAAGCTTTCCACCTTGAAGAGCTTGCAGATTTTGTCGGGGGTTACAGGAGGGAATTGGATGCTGAATGAGATGTTAACATTAAGCCCAAGTGTTAAAAGGCTGGTTATACGAGGTATATCAAGGAAAGAACAACTAATGGCAGTTTTTTCAATGTCGAGTATCATTTTAGACCAGCTTTACAATTTATATATGGATTGGCATAACTGCGATGAGAAGCTCAAGTTGCAGAATTTGGAATTGTTGTGTCACTGCCAGAATTTACGTAAACTGCAATTAGACGGACGAATAGGAGAGGAGCCTTCACCAGTTCAGTTCCCATCTAACCTTAAGAAAATAACGTTGTGTTATACCAACCTGACATTGCCGGTGACTATGGAAAATTTAGGAAGACTCGCAAACTTAAAATACATTCACTTATCATGGGACTCGTACATGGGGACCAAATGGACTTGTAGGGCAGGTGAATTCCCACAACTTGAGTGGCTTGGAATTCGTGGTCTCCATAATTTAGAGGAATGGAGGGTGGAAAGAGGGGCAATGTCACGTCTCACCGAGTTAGAAATATACGATTGTAGAAAGTTGAAGGAGCTTTCAGAAGGATTGAAGTTTATTGGCAGCCTTCGTAGATTGGTCATACATCTCATGCCTGAAGCATTCTGTAGAAGGCTTCAACAAGAAGATCTCCATATTATTCAACACATCCCCACCGTGAGAATTAAAGCACGGTAAACTACAGTTCCCATCCTGGTCTTAAATTTCATTTTGATCTTTTATTACTCTGTAGGAAATAAGTAATTTTCCCAGTTTTAAATTTCATTTTGATCTCCGGTTCTAAACTACTTTATTCCACTTCATTTTACCCCCTTTGTTAGATCTCCACATTTCCTTTATGGATAGATCTATTGAATATCTCTTCTGTATGGAGCTATGTCTGGACATTATTTGCATTTTTTTTTTTTTGAAAAAAAAAATAGTTGTGAAATAAATGTTTTCAAAAAAAAAAAAAAAGAAAAACTTTCTAAAAAATGACTAACACCCTTTATATGCCGTGCAAGTATATTTTAATAAATACTAATTCAAAAATATAGAAATTATAAAATTATTATTTTTTTGGTAGGTAAAAAAATAATATTGAAATAAAAAAAATTTACAAAAACCTATTTTTTAAAATATTTATAAAATGATATATTTGATTATATTTCATAGATATTTTAAATCAAATAACCAACGGTGGTGGCTTGAAGCTTCCTCATATGTGAACGGTTGAATCTCGTAAGGAAAAAGAGAGAGAGAAGAAGAGCACTTTCACATTGAGAAGAGAAGAAAGCAGGTAGGTGTCTTTATAATCTAAAGAATTTTGATTCATAAGATATTATTATAAGTTATATTTATTTAATACTCTAACTGCATAATTATCTCCTAATAGCAACCCATTTGACATTATATATTGCATGATTCTCTCATGGTACAAATATCTGCAACAATATTTCATCATCATAGCTTCATATTTGAACTAATTTTATTACAATTAAATTTAATATTTATTTATGCTTATTAGAGAAAAGTTAGAAAGACTATCGTAAGAGATAAAACACAGCCCCATGATTCTCTTAGATAGAGATGTAAATTGAAAGATAAAAAATGACAGTTTCTCAATCAGATAGACTAAGTTTTAATCCATGACAATGAACCGATAAGACTCATTGTTAAAAAAATATCATAAAGTATTTGATATATACTAATTTTATGTCTCTATAAAATATATCAATTTATAATCCTTAGAAGACTTTAATATATTTAAAGCACATTCATAAATGCTTCTAAAAGCAAAGCAAAATATAAACAAAGTAAGTTTAGATATTTGACCATATTGTTTGGGTATAATAAAAGCATTGATATTAGAACGTCCTAGTGATATTTTATTATTAATCGATATTTTAAACTCATAATTTTACCTGCTAGACACTTTTCACCAACAGCGCTGATTTCCCCCACTAGTGATATTTATTTATTTATTTTCTATATATATATATATAAGGACATTAGTGAGATATTATTTAATCACTTTTAAAGTACTTTTTATAATATAATTTCTCAACTATTAATCTATCAGAATACTTAGATATGTTATTGGGTGTTATGTTATTAAAAATGTCATAAAAATAGCCAAAAGAGTATATTTTAAATATTTTACATGTATAAAATAAAGTGAGTTGTCCATACTTCCTCCACTACCAATGCTATAGTCACCAATGAATAGAAAAGGCATCAAATAATTGAAAGATAATTTAGTATGCAGAGAATCCTACACCACAATTAAAGTCAAGATCTAAATATGGACTGACTGAATAGTGGTAAATTAGACACTTTTTCAATTTTAAAACTCGTAAAAAGGAAAAAAAATTCGTCTCACAATCATCTATTTTTTGGATGCCTCTTATCGTGTTTTCAGGTTAAGATTTTGATTACTCGATTAAACTTGACCTCAGACAAATTGTCTGTCTTTTAAATTCTTAACTTATAATTATAATTTATTTATATATTTACTTACTTATTCAATAAATAAATAAATAAATACAAAGAATTAGATTTTATCTTTAATTTCAAAGAGACTCGTTAATAACACTTATTTCCTATTTGCGAGGGAGAAATAGTACTACTCTTAAAAATTTACATTCATTGAAAATGTAATATTTAAAATAATAAATATAAAAAAGTAGAAATTATTTTTTCCTTTTGCTGGTCAAACAACCCTCGACCTATTCTCAACCAATACTCGTACGAATTTTGCTAGGCTTCTCTGTCCAAGCATGTGATATGTAAGCATTGTGCGTCCTCTAAATAATCTATCCATTGATTATAACTACTTCAAAAAAGCGATATAAACTCGACCCATAAAGCCAGTTATCAACCAAATCTTTTGGGACGAATGTGAAGTCATTCTGTAGCTTTGGTGTCGGGTGCTTGGAAAGGAGAAGCCGTTGTCCCCTCTGTTATTCATCAAGAAATGATGAAATTATGACTACTTTCTGAATGGATAGCTGACGGTGCTACAATATTATAGCAGCTAATGACCAATTCCTCCAATATAAGGGATACAAGGTTTTGTAGGACCGACTGAAGGTAATGGTCCCCCTAAACCAGACCTCTTGGGCACATGTAGATTTCTGTGCTTGGAGCTGAAAAAGCTCTTTTGGGTATGAACATTGATTTAGAAATTCTATAGGTCTTTTGGCCTGTGTGATAATGTCGTTGGTAAGGTTCCCCGGCATAACTTAATATTATTTAACCAATAGGAAAGATCTCTTAATGCGTTCTTTCTCTTTTATTAGAGTTATTTAATAGACACTTGCAATGGTAAGAAGAAATAGGGGAAAACAAGCATATTTGAAAAAAGCAGAAACAATGAAGAGCGTATGGAGTAATATTTGGGCTTTATTTATATATATATTTTTTTGAAAAGACACAGACGTAAATTGAATCCTTTCAGGAAAAAAAAAAAACTTTCTAAAAAAATAACTAACACACTTTATAAGCTATACAAATATATATATAGTCCTAATTCAAAAATATAGAAATTATTTTCAACGTAAGTTGTAAGGTATAAGTTTATTAAAAATAATTTCAGAAATAGTAATAAAAAAAACATGTACGATGCTTAATCCCATATGCCAACCCCCACTCCAAAATATTAAAAAAAAAATTAAAAAAAAAAAAAAAAAGAAAGAAAAGGATTGCGGCGTCTCATTTGGACGATGGGTACTGAACATCTTGAGTTGATCGCTAATTATTCTTTATATAATAATCATATTTAAAAAGAAGCACATATTAAAATCAAGTGATCTTGTATTATTACATTTATATATTTAAAAACTTTTAATTAATCTTATTAAAAGTAAACTTATATTCAATTAGGCTTATCAGAGGAAATTGATTATGAATCTAATGACCGAGGGGGGAGACCATCTTAATCAAATTTATTGTAGTGGAGAAAGCCTCAATCCAAGACAGATGAATAAGATAAGAGACTCATTGAAAGGGAATTTTTAGTCCCAAAACGCATAAAAGTTTCGACCTTTAGATCTAGATTTTTTGGAAATAGTACAAATATCAAAATTCAATGTACGTAAAGAATTTTAGATCTAAATGATATGGATAATACTAGTATCAATATTAATGCAATAGTATAAAAATTAAAGCAATAATAAATAATGAGAAAGGCACAATTTTTGGTGACGAAGAGAAAACTTGATAATCGCGACTATTGTGAAAAGTCATTTCAACTTCAACAGTTAGGAAAGATATCCACTATGAAAATCAACTTATAAATCGGGTGGTAATTACACGTTAACCTAACTGACTTACTCCCGTCTTGTAATCCCTATCAAGGAATTCATTAGATTTACCCGCGACAACGAAACCGAATACCTTTTGGTCTTCACGTCAATTTTCCCTCACGAACCACTCGAAGTTCTAAACTCCACCAGAACCTCTTCTTCACACAACTAACATCGTCAATGAAGGTAGATGGTTTGGTAGGATTGTAAACGGTAAGATGAAAGTAGTGAGAAAACCATAACACAAGAGTGTAATAATATAATTGAGGTTTTCTTAATTTTAGCAAAGATTAAAGTAGTAGATGCTTGTTTTCATTCAAAATGGGTGCTCAAAAGAGCATCAGCTAGAAGTAGCGTAACAAAAAGAATGAAGAAATATAGTGTGAAACTTGAAAAAGACGTTTAAAAAAATAACCATTGCCACAGCGCTCAAGCACGGATTGAGCACATCTAGGGTTTCAAGGGAACAACGCATAGGCGCTTGAGCAAGAAGGCGACGAGTTTTGGGCACGAGGTTATTGGAATTTGGGCTCGAGCGAACCGTGAGCGCATGGTAGGCGCAAGGCTACTGGAATTTTAACTTGAGTGGATGGTGAGCTCATGGCAGGCGCGAGGCTACTGGAATTTGGGCTCGAGCGAGGAGCAGGCTAACAGCAAGCGCATGACACCGAAAACGGATAGCCACAGAAATAAGTTGATGTAGCAATTTAATGAACATAAAAAGGGGCAACCTTTGAGGCCCATACTCTGCTAGCAGATCTAGGCCGTGCCATTTAGGCCTAGGCCCATGATGACATTTTGCTGGGCTAACACTTTCAAGGTGGTCTTCCTTGTTGGCTGGACCATGGGTCGATTTATGGGCTACCGGACCCATAAGTGTTTAATTTAAAAAAATATATATAAAGTGTATCAATTACTTTCCTAGGTAAAACTTTGTAAGGAATAAAAACATATACCAAATTATGTAAAAGTTAAAATGGTCAGGTAAGCTTTTGACTAAGATCCTTTATTGCCTCTAATAATTGTTTAGACGAGAAGCATTAGTAAATGTACAAGGCCCACCATTTCATCGGGAGAGTCAGAGATATATAGTATTATCTTTGTAAATCAAGTACTATTCGACCTAACTTACTTCAATCCTATACTTTTTAATCCAAATAACTTAACATCGAAAATATATCAATTTAATTAAATTAATTATCATTAAAATAATCTTTTAAAATTTGTACCTTACTAAAACCTTTTTAAAATAATGAAACAATCACATGATAAATTTCATATATATTCATCATAAATAGTGCCAGATACCAAGTAATCCCCTTTAAAAACCCTTTATTATAAAGCGAGTAACTAATCAGTTGAACACAACACTCAACAAATCTAGTCCAAAAGAAATTACAATAAGAATAAGAGCAATCGAATGGTCATACATCCGAAGAGCATACTAAGGCAACGTACTTGGCCTTAGCGAATAAAGGAACTCGAATCGGATCTTAAACAGGTACGAACTTCTTCTCTCTTTTCTCTCTTGTGCGGTACTTCTTGTGTTGAAATTAATCTTAAAACCCTTTTGTGCCTCTCATTACATGGCTTTTTTGTCCACGCTGCAACCCATGTTGTTAAACCCTAAAATCATATTAAGCGTGATTGTATAGCAGTTTTGGCGCATGTGTAATCTTTAAGTGCATCAGGTGTGACCCCATTCGAGCGATCTATGCACATGCCCGTCAAGTGCTAATCCCACCAGAATTAGTGTACATGAATCCCTTCGGCACACATCAAGGACTCTCATTATTTCTCAAAAGTGCACGATCATCTATCCTACACCTACTAGGCATAAATACTACTTATTTACTGAAAATACGTTTTGCTCGACTATCCTAGTACGAACCTCACACAAACCTTGCGGCCGACCTCAATCGAACATCACGTGAACTTCCAATGTACTTCATTGCTCAAACAACTCTTGGCAAAGTCTCGCATGAATCTCGCATGACCTCCAACAACCTTTGTTGCTAGACCAACCCTTGACTCACATTCGGCTAACTCTTACAAACTTTGCACAACCTCCAGCGATCTTTGCTGCTTAGATAACCTTCAATCAATTATCGGCCGACCCTTACATGAATCTTATGTGGCGCTTGTTAGACTTATTTGCTTGAGCATCTCATACATGAATATCGCACATCCTTTAAATGACCTGTTTATTGATTATAGCTATCACAAAAAAAGAGATCCAAAATCTTACAGTAAAAATCAATAGTCAACCAAATCTTTTAGGACGAAAGTAATGTCATTCTATAGCTTTGGCATCATGGACTTGAAAAGAAGAAGAAGAAATGATAGAATTATGACTAATTCCTGAGTGGACAGCCGAGATTGCTTGATCAATTTGTATGCCATGTTGTAGTGGCTAATGACCGATCCCTCTAATATAAGTGATAAAAGGTGTTGTAGGACTGATTGAAGATAATGGTGGCTCTAAAGCAGATCTTTTGGGGCATGTGTAGATTTCGTGCTTGGATTTGGAAAAGCTCATTTGATCGGGAACATTGATTTAGATACTCTAGAGGTCTTTTTGAGTTGGTGTGACAATGTTGTCTGTAAAATGCCCTGGCTTAACTTGTTGATTCATTCTCGAATGCCTCAAAAATAATTAAAGAATATTCTCAAAAAATCTTTCTTGAATTTTATGGGGCAAAAATGATGGGGAAGAAATGAAAAAATAAATGAGTTTTATTTCTATATGGAAGTGATTTTCAGCGAAGAAAAGAAATTTGTTTTTTCTTATACTTTCCTAAACTCTAGAGAAATCTGCAATTGATATTTATAACCCACTCTTTTTGAAAGGAAGTTCGTGAAATTCTTTTTTCTTTTCGCATGGACCGAGGGCTTGAATCTAACCATGAGAACAATACTTTCTATAACCGACACATTTCTTGATCCTTGGCCACTTAAGCAACGACGAATGACCCCTTCCTTGGATTAGTGTAATGAAATGTGTCTATTTATTCATCTTTTGATTCAAAATAAAAGCAAGCTTGACAAACAATCTTAGAGCATTCAGGGTTACGTGTTGGAGGATTGTAGTGGCTCATTTTCTAATAGTCATACTAATTTTCTAATAGTCATATTAAGAATGAACCACATATTAAAATTAAGTAATCTTTTACTATCATATTTATATATGATAAAGGATTTGATGTGAATCTAATGACCGAGGAGGGCCGACCCCTTTACCAAATATACTGTAATGGAGAAAGACTCAATCCAAGACAATGAATAAGATAAAGGATTCATCATTAAAAAAAATTGACATTTTTAATCTAATTCCTACAGTGATGAATATAAAGTCGACATCCGCTAGGTCAGGGTGTCAAGGACACCATCTTCGGTGGGATTTCAAGGCTCAACATATTGTGGGATTTAAAGTCATGGGATTACTACCAAATCCCTATCAAAACTCTCTTGAAAAAACATCTAGAAGAAGTTTCGTAAAAAATGGGGGAAAAAATAAACGAAAAAATAAAACATACATGCAAAGAAGATGGAAAGCCAGTAGCGATGACAAATGCCACACAACATTATGGTAAACATATAATATCAGTTTATGAGAGGATTAACCTAGGGTAATGTTAATACTGTTACATAGTTGTTATGACTTGAAGGCCATAGATTCAAGCCATTGAAGCAGGTACTTCCCAATATATGGACAAAACTTAGGAATATTTAATCCTCTTTAAATCTCATAATATGAAAACCTCAGGTACGGGGCGGTCATGAATAAATACAACATGGGGTTGTCTTTATAATGTGACTCTAAATCCCTCTCTCGCATGCGAAGGTTGAATCTCACGTAAGAAGAGAGAGAAACGATACTCTTAGGATTTTTATATAGGCTTCAGCATCCGGCCCATTAGATAAGTCCGGCCCGTTAGCCGAGCGAGCCGCCAAGCCAAGCCGTGAAGTCGGCTTAATCAAGCCGTTTCCGAGCCGAATTCAAGCCGCAGAAGGGTTTCGTTTCGTTTCATCTTCCTTGACTGATTCATCACCATTTGCCGTTTAATTCAGTTAATTGCTGAAGTATTAGTGGTCCATTTAGTGATGATAACTCTCCCATTAACTCAATTATCAATTCTCGGCCGGTTTGAGTTCAAAATGCACGGTTGAGGTGAATGATGGTTTCGCCTCTAAATTGAACATTTTGGCTTTGTCCCTGGCACCCAACTCAAGCATTACACCATCTAAAGGAGTGAAGGAGTGTCCAGGAGCTCAAAGTTAGTCCGAATCTTAGTTCAAAAACAGAGCATGCAAATGGCGGGAGGTAAAAAAGTCGATTCAATATTTCGCTTTAGTGGTTGTTTTAGCCACATAATTTACTTACATTTTGTATCAGAGTAAGGCATCAACTCTGTCTTTGCTGTTCTGGGTATTTTTGGATTTTTTTGAAACTTGAAAAAACCTAAAGTCCTCGTTTTTTTAAGATTCGGTTCAAACGAGTACTGAAAATCGATGGGAAATTAAATTTCTGAAATTTCCATATGTTTTTCATCATTTATGGTTGTAATATCCCAGATTTTATTTGGACCAATTTAATATCAATTGTGATTTTGGGTATTTTGGGCGTAACAAAAATTAATTAGATATTATGAAATTTGAATTGACATTTGGATTAGTCGAGATGGCACTCGAGGTGCGTCTGCATTATCATCCGAGTATCGATTTGGATTTTGGAATAAAAGAAAATTAAAATAGAATATGTATATAATATATATATATATATATATATATAATAAAAAAAAGGGGGGATAATGAAGAAGATAAGCATTGGAAAATATAAAAAAAAAAAAAAAAAGAGAAGATAAGGATGGATCGGGGAGAGAGGGAGATGGAGGAGAGAGAGAGGGTTTAGGGTTTCAATGGTGGAGGAGAAAGAAGAGAGGGAGAAGAGGGAGGAAGGCGGCCGTTCGACGGCAGCCGGCGACAGCGATGAGCGGCGAGGGTGGCACGGTGCTGGTGGTTGTCGACGGTTGGAAATTTGGTCGGTGGTGGTTTCGCGAAGAGAAAACCGTCGAGGAAACCGACAATGGTTGTCGACGGCATCAATAGCATCGGCGCCGACGAGGTGACACCGGAGAGGCCGACGACGGCCGTTCACAGTGGTGGTTGTTTGGCGTGGTGTCGTCGTCAAACAGCGGCAGCAGTGGCAGAGAAAGCCGCGTAGTGAGAGAGAGAGAACGGCGCTCGGAGAGGACGGCTGTGCAGCGGCGACGGCGATGTACAGTGCTGCCACGGTGGAGGTCGGCGGTGGCCAATGGTGGTCCGCCAGTGACCGACGATGCCATGGGTGAGCAGCACGGCAGCTGTGCAGAGGAGACAGAGCGGCTGGGCGAGGGTCACGCACGGCAGGAAAGAGAGAGTGCCAATTGAGGCACTTCGGGACATCCTTTCTTCAGATCTGCAAAGTATGAGGTTCAGGCAAGTATCTGTAAACCCCCTCTTTGGTTTAATTTAATTTCTGATATATTTTGGATACTGTTTGGAATTTTTACTAACATGTATGAATTTTTGGTACACCCATTTATTTATTCTGGATATGCATGTGTAGTTCATTGGACGTTTTGGGGGTTGTTAGACTCGGTTTTATGATTTTGAAGAATTTAATATTTTTCTGAAAGTCCGAATAATTTATTGGACATTGTATATTTTTATATTAATATATTTGTATAAAAAAATGAGCATAAAACTTTGCATTGGCCGTACAGTCACATGCAAGTGCCGGGTTGTGGTCATTACATTTGGATTTGGATTATTGGATTCTGGCCAGCTCCCGACGGGGAGATTTATTTGGAAATCCCTTTCCGCCGGCAGGAAAGGCTTGGAGTAGTGACCCTTCCCATTTGGATAATTTGATTTGACCTTAGAATATATTCGGACATCCTAATATATCCGACAAGCTTGAGGAATGCACCTAAAGCCGCGGGTGGCAAAATATAGTGAGCAACCTTATCTATGGGTACACAGTACATGGATTTTGGCCTAAGGTTATCGGGATGATGGGTAATCCTTCCTCAAACTAGTCTTTAAATAATGAGAATGCAAATTTGATGCATAATTTATATTTTTACATTAATTGGTATTAGACTTTGATTTGGATATGGATTTTTTGATTTGGATTTGAGATTCGCCGATTTTTGCCTATAATTGGGCTTGGTATGTCTCGTACAAATGATTTTGATTATATGTTTTGATCCGGACCTTTGGAATATCTGTTGCAGTGCTGCTTCGATCTCTACGCATACTATTGGATCATCCGGCTATCGGATTCTGTCCCAGATCACAAGCTAATCGGGCATTGGATTTGGACTTGGACTCGGACTCGGATTTGGACTCGGATCGACATTGGTTTTGGAATTGGTTCGGATCATCTCTGTTTTGGTTATATATATATTTATATATATATATACACATCCCGACGAGGACTATTTTTAAAATTTGGACATTTGTTTGGACTTGCATATTTGATTTGAGTACGAGACTACCATTGGATTTTAAAATTTTAATCTTGGATTTCGGTTGAATTTGTCTTATTGGCGATTTGGATTTATTCTAAAATTTGATTGGATTTTCATCCATTTGATATTCCCTCTAATTTATTGAACACCTTTTAACTAAATATGATACTTGCTAGGCATTAAACTCATTTTTTTTGTTTTGTCCCTTCAGAGTGGAAGGTTCGGATGCAGTACAGGAGTAAAGACGTTATCGGTTAGATATTCGTCCATTTTGGTGAGTTTCAGTTTTATTATGGTTTATATGGATATTTGATGTATTTGGATTATGAAATTGGTCGGATATGAGCTTATTATTATATTTCGGGAATAGTTTGAGTATTATAATATGTTTGATTATGATTTTTGGGTTTGATTATTACCTCCCTTACGATGATTATAGAGCAAGTCACATTTATATTGTTCGGACGGCTGTTTGACAAGGTCCTGTGAGAATTTTAATTTTGTTGAGTGTATATTTTAGTTTGTCACTCCTGGATTTTGGGACTTAGTATTATTTGTTTGAAATTATTTTGGATTTTAGATTTTAGAAATTATAATTAATTATTTAAATTGACCTGTTTGGTTCGGGTTCGTGACAATGGTGTTCTTATAGTGCTATTTAAATCGGGTCTGAAATTCGGGTCAAATCTGTCGTTGTCGGGTTCAGGCGAAACCGACGAAGGTAGACGACGACTTGAACGGCGTCGTTTTCTGTTTATACAGATCTAAACGGCGTCGTTTTGGCTTCGGTTTTGAGTTTCTAAACGACGTCGTTTTGTGAAAACGTATTCGGTTATAAAACGACGTCATTCTACTACAGTGTTTATAAAATATATATATATATATAATCGATTTTTTTGGGCCGATTATATTCTCAGCCCAAAACTGTTTGGAGCACGGCCCAGAATCTCTGGCCCGTTACTGTAGCAGAACGGAAATTAAAAATCGGACGCTGCAGACAGGATTCGAACTCTGGACGCGGTGGGAAAAGGAGCGGCTTCTGCCGCTACACTGCCGAGCGCCTTGCATTCATTTGGCCCATTAAATTTGTTTTATAAGTTTATACTGTTTATATATATATTATATATATACGTATATATTTATATATATATATAATTATATTATTATATATAAAGAATAAAATATAATATCCAGAATATAATTATATATATGTATAAATAATGTCTTGTGATTAAAATAATTTAATTAATTGGGGATTAGTCACAGCACCCTTAATTAATAAAATTATTTTTTTATTATCACGTGTGGTATAAAGACATAAGTTGTGGATAACTATTTTTGATATAAT